>CM077205.1:1090890-1160890 GCA_039654625.1 Rhinogobio ventralis | reverse complement strand
CACACACACACACTACCCCTAAACCTACCCATCACACACACACACACACTACCCCTACCCCTAAACCTACCCATCACACACACACACACACACACACACACACACACTACCCCTAAACCTACCCTTTCACACACACACACACACACACACACACACACACACTACCCCTAAACCTATCCCTTCACACACACACACACACACACACACACACACACACACACAATACCCCTACCCCTAAACCTACCCATCACACACACACACACACTACCCCTAAACCTACCCATCACATACACACACACACACACACACACTACCCCTACCCCTAAACCTACCCATCACACACACACACACACACACACACACACTACCCCTACCCCTAAACCTACCCATCACACACACACACACACACACTACCCCTAAACCTACCCATCACACACACACACACACTACCCCTAAACCTACCCATCACACACACACACACACACACTACCCCTAAACCTACCCATCACACACACACACACACTACCCCTACCCCTAAACCTACCCATCACACACACACACACACACACACACTACCCCTACCCCTAAACCTACCCATCACACACTCACACACACACACTACCCCTACCCCTAAACCTACCCATCACACACACACACACACACACTACCCCTACCCCTAAACCTACCCATCACACACACACACACACACACACTACCCCTACCCCTAAACCTACCCATCACACACACACACACACACTACCCCTAAACCTACCCATCACACACACACACACACACACACACACACACACTACCCCTAAACCTACCCATCACACACACACACACACACTACCCCTAAACCTACCCATCACACACACACACACACACACTACCCCTAAACCTACCCATCACACACACACACACTACCCCTACCCCTAAACCTACCCATCACACACACACACACACACACACACTACCCCTACCCCTAAACCTACCCATCACACACACACACACACACACACACACACACACACACTACCTCTAAACCTACCCATCACACACACACACACACACACTACCCCTAAACCTACCCATCACACACTCACACACACACACTACCCCTACCCCTAAACCTACCCATCACACACACACACTACCCCTACCCCTAAACCTACCCATCACACACACACACACACACACTACCCCTACCCCTAAACCTACCCATCACACACACACACACACACACACTACCCCTAAACCTACCCATCACAGAAAACATTCTGCATTTTTACATTTTTAATAAAACATTGTTTAGTATGTTTTTAAAGCTATTTTAAATATGAGGACACAGGAAATGTCCTCATATTTCACGTTTACGTTGTAATACCAGTGTAATACCCATGTCATTATACACATTTGTGTCCTCATAAATCACACACACACACACACACACACACACACACTACCCCTAAACCTACCCATCACACACACACACACACTACCCCTAAACCTACCCATCACACACACACACACTACCCCTAAACCTACCCATCACACACACACACACTACCCCTACCCCTAAACCTACCCATCACACACACACACACACACACACACACTACCCCTACCCCTAAACCTACCCATCACACACACACACACACACACACACACTACCTCTAAACCTACCCATCACACACACACACACACACACTACCCCTAAACCTACCCATCACACACTCACACACACACACTACCCCTACCCCTAAACCTACCCATCACACACACACACTACCCCTACCCCTAAACCTACCCATCACACACACACACACACACACACTACCCCTACCCCTAAACCTACCCATCACACACACACACACACACACACACACTACCCCTAAACCTACCCATCACAGAAAACATTCTGCATTTTTACATTTTTAATAAAACATTGTTTAGTATGTTTTTAAAGCTATTTTAAATATGAGGACACAGGAAATGTCCTCATATTTCACGTTTACGTTGTAATACCAGTGTAATACCCATGTCATTATACACATTTGTGTCCTCATAAATCACACACACACACACACACTCACACACAGCCGTGGATCATCAGGGAACGACACACAGGATTAAGACTCAATGGTTCATAAACTTTTGAACAGGTCATTATAATAAATTCAGCTAACTGGACTATATGTACACATTTGTTATGTAAAATATCTGGTCCAGGGCAGCACTAAATGAACATGCATGTTGTATGATCTCTCTTATTTAGTTTTAATTATTCACATTTTCACAGACTCTGCAAGCGGTTCACATACTTTTTCTTGCAACTGTGTATAGGATTTGGAAGGGACATGCTGCTATATATAATCCTATATAATTTATAATCTTCATGAATGAATTGCAACGAAGCAATAAAATGTGGACCTATCAGAAACTATGACGACAGCGCCACCTTATGTTTCTGTGAGCACATGGAGCAGTGACGTAAAGCACAGGAAGAGCCAGTGCTCTTGTTTCAAGGCTTTGCTGTTGTTTTATTCCCCTTGCTTCCCTGACTGTGAACGCGAGAGAGTGCGGATGCCTTACACATGGCGCTTGTGCTTTTGTTGACGTCTTTTTGTGAGGTTTGCCCGTGACGTCACGGCCCCGCCCACTCAAGTTCTGGTTTGATCACTGCGCGCTGTTGACAGTCGGAGTCGCCGCGCGCTCGTGCTTGGTGGCGATTTAACGGCATTAAGCGGCAGCGGGCTGTCGTTATTCGGTTGCCGGGGGTCGGTTTGTGCGCGAGGTGGGTTATCAGTTTAAACATGTTCACCTTGCCCATCCTGAGCGATAGTAATGCCCCCACGAGTTCGTGAGGCGGCCGTTTGTCATTTTTACTTAGCTCGCGCTCGCTTAGCCGCCACAGGCTAATTAATTAACCGACAGTGTGTGAGAAATATTCACTCCAGATCATCGAAACCACAGCAAAAACTCCCCAGAACACCGAGTGTTTCTTCGTTTTGAATGAACGCGAGGGATTAACGGGTAAGTGAACGCTTGGACGCTTTAAATGGAACGGGTATCGATGTGTGTGTCGTTGTGTATCACTGGTAAACACCACACTAGTCGTCAGTGACAGGATAACGGTTATTCTTCACTCGCGGCGCGCGAGAAACAGAACGCTGCCGTTCTAAAGGCGTTGGTTATTTGAACGGCGGCGTTCTAGTTTCGTCGCGTTTTTAAACAGCGCGGTTATTATTAAAGACTATCAGCCGATGGTGACCAGAGATCCAAAGACTAGCTATAAAGTTTTAATTATCGTTCTAAAAGGCCTGTTCACATCCAGGACGAGAAATAAAGATATAGTTTAGAAATCACAACTATAACGATAACGGCACAGATAAACAATATCGTTTCGCAACTGATGACGTTTACCCAGCTGACGAACAAAAACAGCCAATCAGAATCTGTCCTGCTTGAGCTCGAGCATTTAAAGCGACAGACGACAAAACAGCAGCTTAAGCCGAAAGTTGTTTTTATGCGCACGGCTTTGCAAAGTATACTTCTTTTGCGTAAGTGTACACAGGCGTTTGACGCATGCGCAATCTCTCGCCACGAGTTACAACCCATGTAAATGCTGCAAAAAAATTTAATGCGCGTAGAAAAATCCTGCAGTGCGCGTTCATTACGCGCGTAATCTTCTGATGACGAATTTCGCGTCACGCACACTGTGCGCTGACCCTCGCGTACGCGTAAAAAGTGAAGTATACTTTGGCCTTAAACAGAATGATATTGTAAGGTCGTGAGGATGCTAACATAAGTTTCCATCCAAGGATTTTTTTTTTGCGTATCAAAATGTTTACTGATGGAAATGCCAATTATCGATAATTTTTTGCAAATTCGTACAAATTCTGTGACGATACTTCAAATGTTGCGGAAAACCAGTTTGGAAACACTTTTTGTCAAAAAAAATGTCTTTAACGCAAATAAATGTGGCGTCACATGACAGAATTAGCCATAGCGTCCGCGTTTGTAGCGTTGCTCCCGTTAATGCATCGTTTCTCTGTAGCCGCATTAAATCTATTATATTCATATTGCTGAATTGTGTATAAAATTATTTTATTACTATTGGTAAGAATAAGACATGTTACCTCTCAAACATCATTCATCCGTATTTTTTGTAATTTTGTCTTTTTTTTAAAAATCTAATAAAAATAAGATAAATAATAACTGCACCCGTTTCTGAATATTGCTTGATCAAAGCAAGTATTGATCTAAAAAAACAGGACACTTGTTAATAAAAAATGTTTTATGCATACAATTTAATAATATATAATAAAGTTTTGTTTCAAAATGGATGAGGAAAATATAGCGCCTTAAATCTCGGCAGCTCGTCAAAAACGGGGCTTGTGTCAAACGAAGGAAGGCTGTGTGAGTTTCTGATACTGACATAAATAAAGGTAAAATACACAACATGTTACGTCTGTTTCTGAATAAATGAAATTAATGCAATAAATCACGATTTCATGGGCAGGATCTGCTACTTGACAAATGAAAATCGCAAACATGACACTTGTTAATAAAATAATTTTATAAATACAATTTATTAATATGTAATATTTTATTGACGTCTTTTCTGTGGTTGAGACATTGCGTGTACATGCTCTCTCATAATGCGATCGTAATGGGATTTTGGCAATATTGCGATTAAACTTTACCTCATGTAAACGCAATACGATTAAGCTCATAATCGTAGTAACCATAATCACATTAAACTATGTGGCGTCTCTGCTCCGTATCTTCATCCATCGCACTGTGATGTTCATCACAACGCCGAATAATATCCAATACGTCCATAAAAATGTATTTTAAATTGTTGTGAGTAGATTAAAACAATGGCCGCTAACATGCATATTGTATTTGAGTGTGTTATAATCATCCATATTAGTGAATAATCAGAATAATAAAAATTGCATGTAAACTTGAGTGTTCTGCTCATGTCATGTAAACATCTTACTGCGATTAATACCTTACTTTGATTATTAGAAATAATCGCATTATTGGTGCACATGTAAACGTAGTTGCTTGTTGATGGATTACATGAGATTGATGTCAGTTGTTCTGTATCTTCTGATGTTCATCAGCTGTAACTGGTAGTGAAGAGGAAGAGATGATCGGCTCTAACGCGATCTGACACAGACATTAAAGGAACACGCCGACTTTTTGGGACTTTAGCTTATTCGCTGTATCCCCCAGAGTTAGATAAGTCCATACATACCATTCTCATCTCCGTGCTTGCCATAACTCTGTCTGACGCACCCACCGCTAGCCTAGCTTAGCACAAAGACTGGAGGTCTATTACTATATTACGCAGCGCCTGAAAATAGGCTAACTTCCGTCAACATAACCAACATGACAACCTGCTTGCACAGAGAGCGTGCTGGGGACTGTTTTCAGGCGCTGTGTAATATCATTGCGCCGCTGCACCCATGGTACGGCAGCAAAGCTCCTGGATTATTACGCAGGAATGAGAGTATAGTCCCTAGCCATATCGGTCTAGAAAATTGCAACTTTTCATTTTCCGTCGGTCTTAGTACACGATGTAACTATACACATCACAACATGTAAATAGGAAAATGTTGGCGTTATTTTGTCACTTATTGAGCAGTAGGCTAGCTGGAGCCGTTTACCTCCAGTCTTTGTGCTAAGCTAGGCTAGCGGTGGGTGCGTCAGACAGAGTTATGGCACGCACGGAGATGAGAATGCCATTGTATCTGCCTTTTTCATGCTGTAGCCGATATGCCGATGGTTGTAAATTTATCAAAAATCGTCCGATACATCGGTGCATCCCTAGTTTATTTGTTCTTATTTTATTAGTCTTTTTACTTGTTTTTTTTAATGAAAATAAAATTTTGCATTGCAGATTTTTGTTTGTATATGTTGTCAATTATAGTTTTTTGAAAAATCTGAATCAGCAAAAATCTGAATCGCTAAGGTCACACTTACAAACAAATTGGAAATCGGAATCGGACAAGAAAATTGCAATCGGTGCATCTCTATTTACGTCATAAAAAGCTAAACTGACTTTATTAGCCCTGGAAAAGTCATGGAAATTTCTACAGTTAATGCATAGCTTTGACTAGCTCTAATATAATTCATCGGCTAGATGCCATTTACACTGATTCCCTTCAGGAAAAGCTGAATATGCACACCTTGTTAATAGAAAGTGAATGAGTTATTTGTATGTTAGTCAGGTGTGTCGTGCTTCACTCTTGATTCGTGTTCATGTGCTCTTGTCTATTTCTTCAGGAGAATGTCATGTGATGTGAGCCGTGTCATTTAGTTTGTGATTGTCATGCTAATATGAACAACCAGATTGCCCTGAGAGTGTTGTGGTCAGGATGTTTTGTCCCTGTTGTCGCTAATACAGTAGATTGGGGAAGTTGGTTTAGTAAACGAGTGCAGGAATGGGAAAATCAATCTTTGCTAAATTATTCACGAGTGCAGAAACGCTTAATTATCAGCGTTTTCAGTGATGAATTGGTCCTGTTGGCTCTGTTCTGAAGGGTTTGATCTACAGTCACTTGCTATAAAAACTGATTGTGTTTTTAGGGGGTTTGCATTTGAGATGCTTAATGGATGCCAAATACTAAAGCAATGTATGTCATGTAGAAAAGGAATGAAATGCGTGTTGTGAATCTTTGAAAGTTGTTTCTTTTTATTGAATATGTGCCGCTATGTACTCGCATTCACTTGACAGTGTTTCATGGAGATTCTGAATCTAAATGTTGGTTTGTTTTGGTTCAGGATTTGTTTAAGAAGAAAGCCGTCGTGTTAATGAGGGCTTATCAGGTTCAATTATGTTATGTTATGTTATTGGCCCGATAAGAAAAGTTGGCAGATATATTAAAGCCAGTAAATAATGTGTTATTTCCTTCAGCTGAGACACTTCAGATGCACACTGATCGCATGATGGCTTTGAATTGCTTGAAATATGATCAGAATCACTTCAAAAAAAGGAAAATACAGGTCAGTGCAACATATGCAGCACAAATCTGTCATATAGGCTACATCAAATTATAATGAGAACATCATAATTGTTTGCTTGGGACATGGCTTTTAATGAGCACCTTCCTAATATTGTGTTAGTCCCCCTTTTGCTGCCCTGACCCGTTGAGGCATGGACTCTAGACCCCTGAAGGTGTGCTGTGGTATCTGGCACCAAGATGTTAGCAGCAGATCCTTTAAGTCCTGTAAGTTGCGAGGTGGATCGGACTTGTTTGTTCAGCACATCCCACAGATGCTCGATTGGATTGAGATCTGGGGAATTTGGAGGCCAAGTCAACACCTCAAACTCGTTGTTGTGCTCCTCAAACCATTCCTGAACCATTTGTGCTTTGTGTCAGGAGCAGATAGGTGGTACATGTCAAAGTAACATCCACATGGATGGCAGGACCCAAGGTTTCCCAGCAGAACATTGCCCAAAGCATCACACTGCCTCCGCCGGCTTGCCTTCTTCCCATAGTGCATCCTGGTGCCATGTGTTCCCCAGGTAAGCCACGCACACGCACCCGGCCATCCACGTGATGTAAAAGAACACATGATTCATTAGACCAGGCCACCTTCTTCCATTGCTCCGTGGTCCAGTTCTGATGCTCACGTGCCACTGTTGGTGCTTTCCACTTTTGGGATTCGAATATTCGTTTTTCTTTTTTTTTTTTTACGTGCACACCTGGCATCCCCCTTGAAACGGTTCTCATTCGTGCTTGCATATGTTTACACTATAAAATCTGGCGAAATACAATACTTAGGTTTTTTTTTTTTTTTTTACAATTATCCTATAGCCTAGCAGTTTTTAATAGGATGGACAGTTGAATAGGAACCCAACCTTGTTATACTTAATAAATATATTTACTACTTCTTAGTGTTAAGAAGAGTCTTAAGGCCTGTTCACACCGGGACGATTTTCGCGCGCCTTTATCGCCAACGTTTAACGCCTTGTGACTGGCGCCCTTTGTTTAATGTGAGTGTGCACACCGACGCGCAAAACGGCAGGCGTAAAAGCGTCATTTAAAAAAAAAAAACCGCCTTGGGTTTGTTTTTGTTTTTTTTGACGCGCCGTGTTAAAAACTGGCCGACCAATGAGATCGGTGCTTTTGTTCACGTGCCTGGAGCTGCTGAAGTTACAGGAAAACGCGACTTGGTGGCGCTCAAGCACAAAACGGTCAAGCACACATGCGGCGAAGAAGTAAGTAGACAAAGAAGAAGATGAGCTGCTAATGACTGTCACTGTGACACCGCTGCATGCCAGTTAGCAAAAAAGCGTGTGAATGGTTTTGGCAAGCTCGTAATTACTGTCTCTCTCTTCTTCTACGTGACAAGTGAGTGTCAGAAGCGTAAAGTGCCGCAGCACCACCTTGTGTACCGGGAGCGCCATCTACTGGATTTGCACTTTCACTTGGCGCATCGCCAGTGAAAATCGCTTGGGTGTGAACACTCAAGATGTGCCGAAAAACGCTGGCGATAAGCGCGTACGATATTCGCCCCGGTGTGTGCAGGCCCTGTCGCCGGTTCTCAACTGTTCCTTCCTTGGAGCACTTTTGATAGATCCTGACCACTGCAGACCGGGAACACCCCACAAGAGCTGCAGTTTTGGAGATGCTCTGACCCAGTCGTCTAGCCATCACAATTTGGCCCTTGTCAAACTCGCTCAAATCCTTACGCTTGCCCATTTTTCCTGCTTCTAACACATCAACTTTGAGGACAAAATGTTCACTTGCTGCCTAATATATCCCACCCACTAACAGGAGCCGTGATGAAGAGATAATCAGTGTTATTCACTTACCCTGACATAATGTTATGCCTGATCGGTGTATATAGGCAATTAAAGGCTCATAATTATGATTTATGGCTTATTAATATAAACACGTGATTAGTCGACTAATGGCTTAAATGAACGACTACTAGTCGACTAGAAAAATCTTTAGTCGAGGGCAGCCCTTGTACATTTAGTCTGTTTCCTAAGAAATGGGCAAGAACGAACCTGCCATCCTCCACGATAAAGACAATAAAGCACTTGAACACAACAAACTCGTCATTACAGCTTCAGAAGTGGGAAGTAGGAAATATCCGATAGCACATGAAGGGCAGCATAAATCAGAATACAGCCGTAATCACCATCTCCTTCACATTTCTGATTAATTATGCAGCCCTACTCTCAGCTATAAATACGAGTGAAGTACAATCAATTCAGTTTAAAATCTGTTCTGTGGATCTATCCTCCAAAAAACATGTCTGCTGTTCTGGAAAATTAATTATTGTTGGCAAATCGTTTCCTTCACATGTTTGTTTGTATTGCAGCCCATCATACCTGTTGAAACGCCTCTCAGCTGCGTGTATTAGCCATGTTTTGAGTCAACCGTTGGATAAATGTAGACCTTATTGGTATATAATCACATCTTGAGAGATTAATTACCCCACTTGTGCTCTTAATGCACACATATGCATCTGATTGAAGACATGCGTCTCATGGGTTTCAGATATTAATAATCAGTTTCCCCTCCAACAAGCCCAGATCTCGAGCTGTGTGTCTAAAGTTGCACTTTAAAACTGTGCATTGTGGACTGTAATGCGGTTTGGCGCAGTCCTCCCACATATGAGATGGCGTGTGTTCGGTCATATTTAGCTGGAAGGGCTGCTGTAATATTGATAAGGAGTCGTATCCCGATCGTTTGTGGACCTGAACATGGATCCGCTGCTGGCCTCCGTGTCCTGAGTGTGATTGTGTTGTGTTATGGTGTGCATGTGTGTGGTTTTGGTCCGTCTTGTGTTGGGTTTGCAGCAGCACAGGCAGTAAAGCTGTGTGTTTTTTCTTGAGAGATTTGAAGAGCTATTTATAGAGCCCGATGGAGCAGCGAGCATGTGCTCTCTCCCTCCCATCCGCTCGCTCTGCCTCCCAGATCCATGATGCCATTAGATTCTCCTTCCTCATCTCACACCTTTCTTCCTCTAATTCCCGCTTTTGCTTTTCATCTGTTGTTCTGTCCTCGTTTTTTGTTTCCTCAGCTCTTTCCCTCTTTTCCTCGCTGCTTTCGGCACGACCACCCCTCCCTGTGGATTTCTGCTTGTGAATTATTAATGGTTGCTGGATGGCAGTGACTGGGGGCAACGCTAGGATTCAGAGCTCTTATGGAGGATAACCGTCAGTTTTCTGCCTTGAGACGTGAGACAGACAGACAGGAACACCACCATGTTTCATCGACGCTGTGTGTGTGTGTGCAAAACTACATACTTTCAAAAACTAGTAATACATTTTTACCAAATACCAAATAGCCCAAAACAAAAAATAAAGTTTAGGTATCGTTTTTTTCTGAAATACAAGTCACGTTTTTTTTAATCATCTGAAACGACTTATGCAGAAATGAACATCAAGCACTCAAAATATATGCTTTTTTTTATAGTGCATTTGTGCCGAAGTTTATTTCTACAACACATTTTCCACAGGGTAGTTTGTGATCGGATCATTTTAATCAGCTAAACTTTTTAAGATCCAGTAAGCGAGTCCAAAACAGCGCTAGTGTACAGAAAACCAGGGCTGCCCTCGACTATAGATTTTTCTTTTTAGTCGACTAGTAGTCGTTCATTTAAGTCATTAGTCGACTAATCACACGTTTATATTTACAAGCCATAAATCATCATCATGAGCCTTTAATTGCCTATATATAATACGTAGCGCATATCAAACGCACACAGATTTACTCGCATTGTAGAGGGTTGTTGTGTGTGTTTCGCTTTAAAACACAAGCTCTGTCATATTCTGCCATCGTTTCTGAAGAGTGACCAGATGATATGCAAATGTTTCTCGGCTGGATAAAGCAAACCAGCGTCTCGCTAGTAAAGTTTTGATGGATGGGGATTGCAATCAAGGTGAGGATGATCGTGGTGACGTACAGGAGTCGTACAGTAAGCTAGCCTACTGCTAGACTATACTCTCATTCCTGTGTAATAATCCAGGAGCTTTGCTGCCGTACCATGGGTGCAACGGCACAATAATATTACGCAGCACCTGAAAATTGTCCCCATCACGCTCTCTGTGCAAGCAGGTTGTCACGTTGGTTATGTTGACGGAATTTAGCCTATTATCATGATTATTACGCAGGAATGAGAGTATAGTCCCTAGCCATATCGGTCTAGAAAATTGCAACTTTTCTTTTTCCGTCGGTCTTAGTACACGATGTAACTATACACATCACAACATGTAAATAGGAAAATGTTGGCGTTATTTTGTCCCTTATTGAGCAGTAGGCTAGCTGGAGCCGTTTACCTCCGGTCTTTGGAGTTATCTAACTCTGGGGGATACGGTGAATAAGCTAAAGTCCCAAAAAGTCGGCGTGTTCCTTTAAATGGTGGCTGTCATAACTTGCCAGATTTATTCAAACATGCATTAAATATTGAATTAATATAATTTGATATTGCATATATTTATCAAAATGCTCCCCTCTAATGAGTTTATGGACACTGGATATGGTTTTTCTGAGGTAAATGATGTTACGTGACACATTGTTTATAAGCTGTTTTACTGACGCCTTTCCACGGTTGAAACACTGAGCGATTCCATGTGACATGATACGGATTTCTGTAAGTTCTGTATCTTCTAACACACTTTCAGATGCTCGTTCATGTTTATTTCGCGCTGTAACTGGTATTAAGGCGGAAGAGAAGATCAGTTCTCGCTTCTCTTGAGCTGCGCCAGAGCGATCACACGCCACAGTTTTTTGAATTTGGTAATTGGACGTAATTTGAAATCTGAGTTTCATATCAATATTAACAAAGCACAAAGATTATTGGGATTTGTTGGATGGGAGGCGCACTATAATTTCCCGTTCATTCATCAACTAAACACAGGATGACTAATCGATTCTTGGGATTTAAGAATCGTTATCGGTTCGTAAAAATGAGAATCGATTAATATCGAGAAATCTTTTTTATTTATTTTTTTACCCAGCCCTAGTAAGCAGTACATTCATGTTGATTCCACACACATTCAGGATAATGTTTGGATTTGTCACGTGTTTAGTCATTCTGAATGGATCCGTGTACTGTAGTATGTGCAGTCAGGTCAAGGCGGTTTAGGTGTGTTTTGGCGTCTCCATTAGGGTTGGGTACAGTTGGGTACCGATACCTGAATTGACATTATATGTTATGACACGGTATGTTATTGACATTATGCTAGAGCTGCCTTGGTCTGCCATTGTCTGTGAGGTTTGTTCACTGTAATATTTACCAGTAAACTTAATTAATTGAATTCATCAAAACAACAATATTATATTTTTCTTTTTAATTCAATTTCTATGAAAAGATTTCCCACAAATTCTGTGTTGTGTATTTTCTGGTAATCAAATGAAGACATTAATTTATCTTTTAATTTAATTAAACTTTTTTGTCAAACAAATCTGCACAAATGAGCTTTATACCGTTAAAATTAAAACATTGTGTTATAGATCTTAAAAAATAAAGTATTGATCTAAATTCTACTGTACAACAGTAATATATTTGTCAAGTTAAACCAGACTTTTATTTTGACGGGTTGTCGTGAATACCTTTGCGTTTGTGTGTGTTTATGACATGACGTCGTTTTTTTCTCAAATGAAACGGTAAAATGCTCATGAAGTGACTCTCAGAGCGAGATTTAAAAAGAATGAAAAGAAATAAACATTTGAAATATATCAGTCTGTGTGTAATGAATGAATATAATATACAAGTTTCACTTTTTGAATGGAACTTTTTGATGATATTCTAGCTATATGACCAGCACCTGCAGTGACAAAATGAATATGTTAAACGTTAAAAAGATAAATTGTGTATGCTTAATTTCGTATGATATATGGCACAACCGTAGTGCGATTTAACAAAAGTAATGTATTGACAGCCCTACTTAATAAATAAATGAGTTTAGGCTTGGAGTTTATAATAAATGTTGTTCATAATGAATGCCACTATAATTTCTTTTATACTTTATATATTTTTCATTCCTGTTCTTTCCTGAATGCTGTTCAATTTGAAGCATTTGTTACTGAGTGAGAGATGTTTATAGTGTTTATAAACGTTTGTGTTATTTAGTGGTATTTTATGACTTTTATAGTGAGGTGTGATCCAGAAAATATAATAATTAAATTTAGGTGAGTGTCAGTGATTCATTGGAAACGAGCCGCATCATCGAAGAAGCACTAATTAAACATCCCTGTTTTTTGTCAGTGATATCGGCACTTCAAAACTCAAAATAATTTTTTTCATCCGAAATATTGGTGCATTTTTAGTTTTAAAGGGATAGTTCATCTGTTGTTTTGTTTGTTGCAGCACAACAGGTGAAGTTTAGAAGATCTTTGTGCAGATATTTTCCGGACAGCAACCGTTTGTAGTCTGCCAAGCTCCAAAACAAGACAAAGAAACACCGTAAAACACCATACGTGTCTGTGTTCCAGATGTGCTCATGGTAAACTTTTGTGCTGAGCAAAAATTCTTCAAAAAATAAACATGACAGAAACTCTCCAGGATGAGGTGAGCGCAGCAAGGGTTGTTTCCATCAGTAATGTCTGTCCTGTTTCTGGAGATGGACAGTAAAAGCAACACAGACTGACAGCACGAACACGCACGCACATCTCCAGTTGCTATTGATCTGCATTAAAGCGCTACGCTGGCTGGGATTCTTTGACTGAGTTTGCTTCGATGGTCAGTTTTCACATCAGTGACCCACTCAACAGTTGGACTCGTTACTGATTGGTAAATTAGGTCAAAAAGAGCATTTTCCTCCTCTTCTGTAGGTTTGCGTTTGGTTGTGGCATTGCTTTTGCAAATGTTAATAGAGCAGGTCTTGATATCATCGTGTTCTGTTCATTCTTTGCTCCATCCAGAAGTTTTAGGCCAAACCAGTTTGTTGCATGTGCAGATTTTGTAAACGATTAACTTTAAACTTTTTGGCGCTCTTTAATGTGGCCTGACAGATCACTCAGCATTTCGACTTTGGAAAGAGCTTGTGTAAAACGGCTTAATCATGTCATGTAACGTCAAATTTACCTGCCATTCAATGCTCATAAACTCGTTAGTCAGCTAGAAAAATTATAGAAAGGGGTATTTTCGCCGCGTTCCGAACGTTG
Source organism: Rhinogobio ventralis (assembly GCA_039654625.1). Lineage (NCBI taxonomy): Eukaryota > Metazoa > Chordata > Actinopteri > Cypriniformes > Gobionidae > Rhinogobio > Rhinogobio ventralis. The sequence continues at coordinate 1,146,749 of CM077205.1, read as the reverse complement.
TTTAAGTGACATATACCGGTATTGCGGTACAATCAAAATTCATATCATAACAAAAATAAATACCGGTATACCGCCCAGCACTACATGTCACCTCACAGCCGGTGGAAAAGAATCGGGATAGAACTCGGGCAGAAATCATGTTCATGGATGTGATTATTAACGTTACTGTAGTGTGAAGATGAGCAAGGCCGCTGGAGCGAGTGTTAATAAAATGAACGCAACACACGCCTCGCGAGCGGCGGGACTTTTATTATGCCACAGTCGCCGCCGCCATTTCCGCTTTTCCGGTCATTAGTATGAGGTAACGCAGCTCTGTTTATCATATTAAAAACATTTGAGTGTGTTGAAAATGATGTTCTGACGTTACTCTGTGCGTTCGCTCGGCGGCTGCTATGACACGTGTTGCACACTGCAGTGAGAGTAAAGCGCTTCTGCTGAATAAAACCAGAAACCGAGGGTAACGCAGATATGACGCCATTGACAGGCGACGCCCTCACACGTCCCGGTTCCTCGGTTAAAATAGCAATTTTCTCACGATTTACAAATAGTTGGAAACATTTTGGGATATTGTAAGTACTCAACTGAACAAAATATACACTGGCCTAGTGGTTTTTGGATATTTTACTGAAAAAATGTTACATAGTGCACCTTTAAGTATATGTGTGGCATTTTTGGTGCACTGAAAAGTTATCTTAAGTCCGTTTTTCGATTCTCTGTCATTTTATCTGGGCAACAACACAAACCTATAGTTGAGTTATCATAGGTTCACTACACGGTAATATGCTTCTTCCACATAGTACTGAGCAAAACCCAACACAGCGGTAAATCTACAATATTAGCCTAATGTCAGTTCACACAAAGGCTAATCGCCGTGTTAGTTGTAGTGGGTGACTTACAACAAGCTACCAAACAATAATCGCTAAAAATACTTTTTTTGTCATTGCTAATTTATTAATTAATCAGCATCGTCTGTATTAAAGAGAAAATAATCACTTCATCCGATGTTTAAAGTTAAAATACTTACTGGAGTTCCACAACTACTACTGAACTTTGTACTCTCCCACCGGAGGTGTAGGTGAGGTGCGTGATGGACCAAACCACTGTGAGGCAAGAGAGGGGGGGTTTTCTAAACTTAAAACTCAATTTTTTGCCCCGTTGCATTTTTGTTTTACTACTTGCATATCAATATATTATTTACCATACACAATGTGGTTTTTAATTATATTTTTAAGGGGGGACAAAACTGCCCCCCCCCTCTATGCTATGTTAATATGCTATGTTTAATCTATAATGTGGAAGAATCCTGTCTGTTTGTCAAATACCCATGTTCATTTGTCTAGCGTATCGTTTTCATGAGTGTTGAGTTTCTTATCAGTGCATTTACGCTGTCTGAGAATGAATGAGTGATTGAGACGGGAGGGAGGATGAGTAAATGAGCGCATGCTCACTCTGAGAGAGAGAGAGAGACAGAGGGAGAGGCTGTGCTTCATTCAGAAAAAGCAGGGGGGCGTCAGAAACGAAGCGAGGGAGAAAACTAAGCGGAGAGGTGGAGAACTGTCTGTTCTCTGTTAGAGTGGACTGAAATGCGCTCGCCACTGCCTCAGAGCTGCAAGCACCTAATGATGCGGGGAGATCAGCGATAAACCAGACGATATAGTAAGCGTGTGTGTGTGTGTGTGTGTGTGTGGTGCATGTGCGCAGGCATGCATGCATGTGAAAAGTCTCAGTAAAGGCGTGCTTATGAGTGCATTGCATCGGCAATTTTAAAACGTTCTACTTATGACTAAACCGTCAGGTGCATTATGGGAAATGTAGTCATACGCTCAGTAAGGTGCGAGACGGGGTGAAAATGGGTCAGAGAGTTTAGAAGAGATGCACTGAAGTTTCTCATAAGCCTGTTTAAAAATGCATCGACGTCTGAATCTGAGCTAAGCCGCAGCTTTCTGACACTCTTGCCGCGGGTTTTGACATCATTCACTGACGTCAGGTGGAGCTGTTAGAGGTGAATGAGCTGTGTGTGCAGAATCGTTCTTGTGAATGTTATGGAATTATTTCACTGGAATGATACAAGGAAGCATGCAATGCTTCACGACTCTGTGGAAGTGTGCATGTTGATGAGTGACAGGCTTCAGTGTGGGTCAGTCGGTCGTGGGTGTGCGTGTGCAGTATTGCAAGCACTCCCCGTCTGCCCACTTGCATGCAGGTCGATAAAGGGAGCGAGTTTGCTGAGGTAATGAGGAATTCCCTTTCACTGTGTCCTTGCGTCCTCGTCACCCACGCCGGGGGCGAATCGCTGCAGGAGAGAGAGGTGTCATTCATGTCACACCGCTGCCACCGATGAGAGATGTGTGTCAGAGCGGAGGAGATGAGAACGCGCAGGACATCAGGGGGCGGCACAGGGGAGATTCACAAGAACTGTGTTCATAAAGGGACTGAGATTTAAAGGGTTATTCACCCAAAAATAAAAAATCTGTCATTTTCTCACCCTCATGTTGTTCCAAACCCATAAGACTTTCTGTCCCTCTATTGACAGCTATGCAACTATCACTTTGACGCTTCAAAGTTCATAAAGAGATCGTAAAACTAATCCATATGAACGTCTTAGTCCACATTTTCTGAAGGGAGATGATCGCTTTATCTGATGAACAGATTGAATTTAGGCTTTTATTCACATATAAACATTCATCAACGCACACATTAGTTGTGGTAAACGGAAACTCAAGCATGCTTGCTTGACGTGTGAGAACCAATGAGGTTCATTCACGTGTTACGCAGCACGTTTGAGCTTCAGCGAGAACCAATGAGGTTCATTCTCCAGTTACGCAGCACGTTTGAGCTTCAGCGAGAACCAATGAGGTTCATTCTCCAGTTACGCAGCACGTTTGAGCTTCAGCGAGAACCAATGAGGTTCATTCTTGTGTTACGCATCACGTTTGAGCTTCAGCGAGAACCAATGAGGTTCATTCTCGAGTTACGCATCACTTTTGAGCTTCAGCGTGAAACCAATGAGGTTCATTCTCGTGTTACGCATCACGTTTGAGCTTCAGCGAGAACCAATGAGGTTCACTCTCCAGTTACGCAGCACGTTTGAGCTTCAGCGAGAGCCAGTGAGGTTCATTCTCAAGTTACGCGGCACGTTTGAGCTTCAGCGAGAACTAATGAGGTTCATTCTCGAGTTACGCAGCACGTTTGAGCTTCAGCGAGAACCAATGAGGTTCATTCTCGAGTTACGCAGCACGTTTGAGCTTCAGCGAGAACCAATGAGGTTCATTCTCGAGCTACGCATCACGTTTGAGCTTCAGCGAGAACCAATGAGGTTCATTCTTGTGTTACGCATCACGTTTGAGCTTCAGCGAGAACCAATGAGGTTCATTCTCGAGTTACGCAGCACGTTTGAGCTTCAGCGAGAACCAATGAGGTTCATTCTCGAGTTACGCAGCACGTTTGAGCTTCAGCGAGAACTAATGAGGTTCATTCTCGAGTTACGCAGCACGTTTGAGCTTCAGCGAGAACCAATGAGGTTCATTCTCGAGCTACGCATCACGTTTGAGCTTCAGCGAGAACCAATGAGGTTCATTCTTGTGTTACGCATCACGTTTGAGCTTCAGCGAGAACCAATGAGGTTCATTCTCGAGTTACGCAGCACGTTTGAGCTTCAGCGAGAACCAATGAGGTTCATTCTCCAGTTACGCAGCACGTTTGAGCTTCAGCGAGAACCAATGAGGTTCACTCTCCAGTTACGCAGCACGTTTGAGCTTCAGCGAGAGCCAGTGAGGTTCATTCTCAAGTTACGCGGCACGTTTGAGCTTCAGCGAGAACTAATGAGGTTCATTCTCGAGTTACGCAGCACGTTTGAGCTTCAGCGAGAACCAATGAGGTTCATTCTCAAGTTACGCGGCACGTTTGAGCTTCAGCGAGAACTAATGAGGTTCATTCTCGAGTTACGCAGCACGTTTGAGCTTCAGCGAGAACCAATGAGGTTCATTCTCAAGTTACGCGGCACGTTTGAGCTTCAGCGAGAACTAATGAGGTTCATTCTCCAGTTACGCAGCACGTTTGAGCTTCAGCGAGAACCAATGAGGTTCATTCTCCAGTTACGCATCACGTTTGAGCTTCAGCGAGAACCAATTATGTTTGTTATTGCGCAACAATGACTTCAAAAATGTTTTACTAAACTGCTCGATTAATACGGATTAGTTTTACGATCTTTTTATGAACTTATGAAACGTCAAAAGTGGTAGTTGTGTGGACTGTCAATGGAGGAACAGAAACCTCTCATATTTCACTTAAAATACAATGTTGCTTGATTTTAAATGGGTAGCAAAATCATTGAGAGTTTCATTATGAATATTCGTTATATCACACAGACATGCATGTTCCCCTGCAGAGCCCTAACCCTCTGTGTGCTTCTCCTCCTGAGCCTCATGCAAACACACACTGGTTATTTTACACCGTGTGCCAGAACAGAGTGTCAGCGAGGGAGAGAAACAAAGAGCGAGAGAATCCTCAGCAGAGATGGGAATAAAGCGAGAGCGATGGAGACTGCACAGTGCTGCTCTCCTGAATAAAGTATCTGTGTCTATAAATAACACGCAGCGCTCACAGACTGTTATTTAGCCACATTTTCCCTCCTCATCCTGTAACGGTGATTTGATCATTTGCCTTTTCATTTTTCAGCATGTTCTGTCTATACTTTTAAGGAACAGGGCGTTTATTTGGATGGCTTGGGTTTGTTAATTGACTCGTATTGTGTTTGGATAGCTATGCAGCTTTCTGTTATGATGGTTGCTGCTTATGCACTATTTGCATGTTATAATTATAGGTGTTTTAGTGATGAAACCTGTAGCATTAAGTAGTGCTTCATGATTAATCAAAATAAACCCGTAATCGTGATATGGCTTATCAAATCGCAATCGCTGCAATTTAATTAAATGAATATTTGCGCTGCGTGTTTCAGAGTGTGTTTATTTACACGCGTGCAGCTCATGACCCAGTGTTTTCTGTGTCTCAGAGCGACTCTGTTCACAGTAAATGCTGCTTGTTTGGGCCGCTTTAACATGCATTTGAAAACGCAACACATGCACTAACCTGTAATACGCGCTTATAAAGCGACTGTTGTCAACAAAAGATAAATATTTGTATTGTAACTTTACAGATGTCCTGTAAATAGTTTTATTTTACAGTAAAACATTACAATAGTGTTTCTTATTTTGATTAATATTTTTTTGTATTATTATTTTTAGTTATTATTACTATTATTATTATTATTAATAATATTATTATTATACATTTATTTATTATTTTATATTTTTGAGGGGCAAATTGTGTAACCGTACAAACAAGCACAGGAAATCTGGAGCGTTTTTTTTTTTTAAATCACTTTGTAAATTGCAATTGTTTTATTAGAAAAATAACAATTCGATCACTCAGACAAGCACCGCTCACAATTTCTTCTAAAAAGGTAAAAATGTAGATCAGTATTAGACTTGTAGGACAGTTGCCTGAACAGCTAGTCAATTTTGTAATATGTAATAAATTGCACATTGGTCTAAAGGAAGGCCTGTATAAGTAAACTGTGTCATTTTGACCAATCCACACAATCTCCCTATTTATTGTTGACACATTTTGCCATGTTTTCTCTTCTTTGAACTCATTCTAATACATTCAATTCAAATCCTGCACACCATAATTTATGCAGGAAATGTGTTACATTTGTTTCCCTGCCCTCATGAATATTAATGAGATGAATTAGTTTTGAATGACGCGTAGATTGTGAAGAACTGAGTTGCTCGACATATTGCTCATGACTCACGCAGCTTCTGACAACGACACGCAAGATGTCCGAGCGCTGAGTCAACATGTTCCCCGAAAATAAATATTTAGCCTTTTTTTATCTTGTTATCGAGCTGTGATAGAAATTACCCTGCTCTCATTTAGCTCAATAGACTGAGTATTGTGCTGGCCTGGAGACCAGTCGTGTCTCATTTGCAACATGCCACACAATCCGGTCCGTTTATTTTCATCGCAGTTGTCGTAATCGAACAGTTGCTGAACGCAGATTCTGATTCAGTGGAAAAGATGTAGTGCAAACACCAGATCTTGATTTTCTTTTAAACAGCTGTAAATAGTTAGTGCATAACTTGAGCTATAAAGGATGTTTGCATTGGTCTAGAAGATGAGAAGCCACATTTCGTAACTTGCATTATGGTTTAAGATCCACATTATTGCGTGTCTGTTAAAGGTGGAGGTGTGTTTGCACTCTGCTCTCTCTCAGGTCCTCTGTGGGTGTGTGTTATGCTGTTGATCTGGATGGTTCTGTCTCATTGCTGTTGTGTAGAAGGTGTGGTTGAGTGTCTTCAGGTTCTTCACACTCCCTGTGAACCCGCCGTCATTCGCCGGCCATCTGGTCATGTGATGCGTCGCTCAACAGATCCTCATCCCCTGAGAATGGTCAGATCTGATGCAGCATGCTAGAAGTCACAAATCGTTAAATTAACTTCTATATGTTGTTATTATTATTGGCTCTTTGACATATTTTAGTCCTCTTTTGTAAGTTGCTTTAGATAAAAGCATCTGCTAAATGCATTCATGTAAATATTACGTTTATTCTATATTGGGGCCTCTTAATTTAGAGCAAAAATAATTTTTCTGATAAAATTAGGGGTTTTAAAATGCGATTTCTACGTTTGCTGTATTTAGTCATTTATATATCAATTTGCTTCATAATAATAATATTTTTATTATAATAATACAAAATTATATTCATTACAATAAATAGTAATAGTAATAATTATATAATAATTAGTGTTGGGCAATCAATTAATCGCGATTAATTGCATCAAAAATAAAGGTTTGTGTTTGCATATATGTGTGTGTGTACTGTGTATAATTATGTATATATAAATACACACTCATGCATGTATATATTTTAGAAATATTTGCATGTATATACTGCATATATATATTTATATAATTTATCTTCTATATAAATATACATTTTTTTCTTAAATATATACACATTACACACACATATATTACGTAAACAAACTTTTATTTTAGATGCGATTCATCGATTGCCCAACACTAATAATAATACAAAATATTAAACAAAATAAGATTACATTTAAATAAAAAAAAAATATTTTTTTTTATTTTACAGTAAAATTGCACTGTTAAAATGATGAATTATGATTTAAAATAACATATGATGTGAGGAAAAAATGCTAAAAGTGCCACAGTGCTGCGCTTCATTCTGAAACATGCAGCGCATTATGTAATTAAATCGAAGCCTTTGCGCATTTAATTACCGTAATAGGCCATTATGCGATTTTGATTAATCGTGCATTCCTGTTCTGAAAGGCTAAGTTTCAATAATCATAGACATCACATAGTCCTTTTTCTGTTTTTGGCTGTTTGTGTGCTTCTATTTCAGGCGAGTTTGAACATTAAATATTTGCTTCATTGATGAATGTTTGACATGCATGACAATGTGTGCATGTTTCAGGCCTATTTTATCCCTGCATTAAGTGCATGTTTTGGCGTCTTTACATTCATGTTTCTTCCTGATGACTTCCCCAGTAACGTGAACTAATATAAGATTGAGTTTGTAAGCGCCACCGTCTGCATTGATGTGCTTTACTTTGAGAGTCTGTTTATCTGTGCTGTCGGTGTACTTGATGGCTGGTGTCTCCTTTGCATACTAATGACCAACCGTGGGAAAAAGACGTATAATTGTGTGTAATTTCTCTCTCTGTGTGTGTGTGTGTGTGTTTGCTAGAGAAGAGATTGAGGCAGAGAAAAGGAAAAATCAATACCAACCCATGGAGAGCAGCTCGCTGTGTAATTGACTTCAAAGTCATCAGGTTCACTGCTTACAGTCCTAATGTGAAATCAGCGGATAGTGTGTTAATAATGTATACAGTACCAGCAGTTGAACATCTGCGCACGTACACTCACCTAAAGGATTATTAGGAACACCATACTAATACTGTGTTTGACCCCCTTTCGCCTTCAGAACTGCCTTAATTCTACGTGGCATTGATTCAACAAGGTGCTGAAAGCATTCTTTAGAAATGTTGGCCCATATTGATAGGATAGCATCTTGCAGTTGATGGAGATTTGTGGGATGCACATCCAGGGCACGAAGCTCCCGTTCCACCACATCTCAAAGATGCTCTATTGGGTTGAGATCTGGTGACTGTGGGGCCATTTTAGTACAGTGAACTCATTGTCATGTTCAAGAAACCAATTTGAAATGATTCGAGCTTTGTGACATGGTGCATTATCCTGCTGATGGGTATCAGAGGATGGGTACATGGTGGTCATAAAGGGATGGACATGGTCAGAAACAATGCTCAGGTAGGCCGTGGCATTTAAACGATGCCCAATTGGCACTAAGGGGCCTAAAGTGTGCCAAGAAAACATCCCCCACACCATTACACCACCACCACCAGCCTGCACAGTGGTAACAAGGCATGATGGATCCATGTTCTCATTCTGTTTACGCCAAATTCTGACTCTACCATCTGAATGTCTCAACAGAAATCGAGACTCATCAGACCAGGCAACATTTTTCCAGTCTTCAATTTTCTAATTTTGGTGAGCTCGTGCAAATTGTAGCCTCTTTTTCCTATTTGTAGTGGAGATGAGTGGTACCCGGTGGGGTCTTCTGCTGTTGTAGCCCATTCGCCTCAAGGTTGTGCGTGTTGTGGCTTCACAAATGCTTTGCTGCATACCTCGGTTGTAACGAGTGGTTATTTCAGTCAAAGTTGCTCTTCTATCAGCTTGAATCAGTCGGCCCATTCTCCTCTGACCTCTAGCATCAACAAGGCATTTTGGCCCACAGGACTGCCGCATACTGGATGTTTTTCCCTTTTCACACCATTCTTTGTAAACTCTAGAAATGGTTGTGCGTGAAAATCCCAGTAACTGAGCAGATTGTGAAATACTCAGACCGGCCCGTCTGGCACCAACAACTATGCCACGCTCAAAAAATTCCGACTTTATATCTCTCAATTCTGACTTTATATCACTCAATTCTGACTTTATATCACTCAATTCCGACTTTATATCTCTCAATTCTGACTTTATATCTCTCAATTTCGTTTTTATATCACACAATCCTGACTTTATATCACTCAATTCTGACTTTATATCACTCAATTCCGACTTTATATCACTCAATTCTGACTTTATATCACTCAATTCTGACTTTATATCTCTCAATTCTGACTTTATATCACTCAATTCCGACTTTATATCACTCAATTCCGACTTTATATCACTCAATTCCGACTTTATATCACTCAATTCCGACTTTATATCACTCAATTCCGACTTTATATCTCTCAATTCCGACTTTATATCACTCAATTCCGACTTTATATCACTCAATTCCGACTTTATATCACTCAATTCCGACTTTATATCACTCAATTCTGACTTTGTATCTCACAATTCCGACTTTATATCTCACAATTCCGACTTTATATCTCACAATTCTGACTTTATATCACACAATTCTGACTTTATATCTCTCAATTCTGACTTTATATCTCTCAATTCTGACTTTATATCTCTCAATTCTGACTTTGTCTCACAATTCTGACTTTATATCACTCAATTCTGACTTTATATCTCACAATTCCGACTATATCTCACAATTCTGACTTTATATCTCACAATTCCGACTTTATATCACACAATTCTGACTTTATATCACTCAATTCTGACTTTCTCACAATTCTGACTTTGTCTCACAATTCTGACTTTCTCACAATTCTGACTTTATATCACTCAATTCTGACTTTATATCACTCAATTCTGACTTTGTCTCACAATTCTGACTTTATATATTACAATTCTGACTTTATATCACTCAATTCTGACTTTATATCACTCAATTCGGACTTTGTCTCACAATTCGGACTTTGTCTCACAATTCTGACTTTGTCTCACAATTCTGACTTTATATCTCTCAATTCTGACTTTATATCTCTCAATTCTGACTTTGTCTCACAATTCTGACTTTATATCTCACAATTCTGACTTTATATCTCTCAATTCTGACTTTGTCTCACAATTCTGACTTTATATATTACAATTCTGACTTTATATCACTCAATTCTGACTTTATATCACTCAATTCTGACTTTATATCACTCAATTCCGACTTTATATCACTCAATTCTGACTTTATATCTCTCAATTCTGACTTTGTCTCACAATTCTGACTTTATATATTACAATTCTGACTTTATATCACTCAATTCTGACTTTATATCACTCAATTCTGACTTTGTCTCACAATTCTGACTTTATATCTCTCAATTCTGACTTTATATCTCACAATTCCGACTTTATATCTCACAATTCTGACTTTATATCACTCAATTCTGACTTTATATCACTCAATTCTGACTTTATATCTCTCAATTCTGACTTTATATCTCACAATTTCGACTTTATATCTCACAATTTCGACTTTATATCTCTCAATTCTGACTTTATATCACACAATTCCGACTTTATATCTCACAATTTCGACTTTATATCACTCAATTCCGACTTTATATCACACAATTCTGACTTTATATCTCACAATTCCGACTTTATATCACACAATTCTGACTTTCTCACAATTCTGACTTTATATCTCACAATTCCGACTTTATATCACTCAATTCCGACTTTATATCTCACAATTCCGACTTTATATCACTCAATTCCGACTTTATATCACACAATTCTGACTTTATATCTCACAATTCCGACTTTATATCACTCAATTCCGACTTTATATCACACAATTCCGACTTTATATCACTCAATTCCGACTTTATATCACTCAATTCCGACTTTATATCACTCAATTCTGACTTTATATCACTCAATTCTGACTTTATATCACACAATTCCGACTTTATATCACTCAATTCCGACTTTATATCTCACAATTCCGACTTTATATCACTCAATTCCGACTTTATATCACACAATTCTGACTTTATATCTCACAATTCTGACTTTATATCTCTCAATTCCGACTTTATATCACACAATTCCGACTTTATATCACTCAATTCCGACTTTATATCACTCAATTCCGACTTTATATCACTCAATTCCGACTTTATATCTCACAATTCTGACTTTATATCACACAATTCCGACTTTATATCACTCAATTCCGACTTTATATCACACAATTCCGACTTTATATCACTCAATTCCGACTTTATATCACTCAATTCCGACTTTATATCTCACAATTCCGACTTTATATCACTCAATTCCGACTTTATATCACTCAATTCTGACTTTATATCACACAATTCCGACTTTATATCACTCAATTCCGACTTTATATCACTCAATTCCGACTTTATATCACTCAATTCCGACTTTATATCTCACAATTCCGACTTTATATCACACAATTCCGACTTTATATCACTCAAGTCCGACTTTATATCACTCAATTCCGACTTTATATCTCTCAATTCTGACTTTATATCTCTCAATTCTGACTTTATATCTCTCAATTCTGACTTTATATCTCACAATTCTGACTTTATATCACACAATTTTGACTTTATATCACTCAATTCTGACTTTATATCTCTCAATTCTGACTTTGTCTCACAATTCTGACTTTGTCTCACAATTCTGACTTTATATATTACAATTCTGACTTTATATATTACAATTCTGACTTTATATCACTCAATTCTGACTTTATATCACTCAATTCTGACTTTATATCTCTCAATTCTGACTTTATATCTCTCAATTCTGACTTTGTCTCACAATTCTGACTTTGTCTCACAATTCTGACTTTATATATTACAATTCTGACTTTATATCACTCAATTCTGACTTTATATCACTCAATTCTGACTTTATATCACTCAATTCCGACTTTATATCTCACAATTCCGACTTTATATCTCACAATTCCGACTTTATATCACTCAATTCCGACTTTATATCTCACAATTCCGACTTTATATCTCACAATTCCGACTTTATATCACTCAATTCCGACTTTATATCTCACAATTCCGACTTTATATCTCACAATTCCGACTTTATATCACTCAATTCTGACTTTATATCTCACAATTCCGACTTTATATCTCACAATTCCGACTTTATATCCCTCAATTCCGACTTTATATCACTCAATTCCGACTTTATATCTCACAATTCTGACTTTATATCTCTCAATTCTGACTTTATATCTCTCAATTCTGACTTTATATCTCTCAATTCTGACTTTATATCCCTCAATTCCGACTTTATATCACTCAATTCCGACTTTATATCACTCAATTCCGACTTTATATCACTCAATTCTGACTTTATATCTCACAATCCCGACTTTATATCTCACAATTCCGACTTTATATCTCACAATTCTGACTTTATATCTCACAATTCTGACTTTATATCACACTATTCTGACTTTATATCACTCAATTCTGACTTTATATCTCTCAATTCTGACTTTATATCTCTCAATTCTGACTTTGTCTCACAATTCTGACTTTGTCTCACAATTCTGACTTTATATATTACAATTCTGACTTTATATCACTCAATTCTGACTTTATATCACTCAATTCTGACTTTATATCTCTCAATTCTGACTTTATATCTCTCAATTCTGACTTTGTCTCACAATTCTGACTTTGTCTCACAATTCTGACTTTATATATTACAATTCTGACTTTATATCACTCAATTCTGACTTTATATCACTCAATTCTGACTTTATATCACTCAATTCCGACTTTATATCTCACAATTCCGACTTTATATCTCACAATTCCGACTTTATATCACTCAATTCCGACTTTATATCTCACAATTCCGACTTTATATCTCACAATTCCGACTTTATATCTCACAATTCCGACTTTATATCACTCAATTCCGACTTTATATCTCACAATTCCGACTTTATATCTCACAATTCCGACTTTATATCCCTCAATTCCGACTTTATATCACTCAATTCCGACTTTATATCTCACAATTCTGACTTTATATCTCTCAATTCTGACTTTATATCTCTCAATTCTGACTTTATATCTCTCAATTCTGACTTTATATCCCTCAATTCCGACTTTATATCACTCAATTCCGACTTTATATCACTCAATTCCGACTTTATATCACTCAATTCTGACTTTATATCTCACAATCCCGACTTTATATCTCACAATTCCGACTTTATATCTCACAATTCTGACTTTATATCTCACAATTCTGACTTTATATCACACTATTCTGACTTTATATCTCACAATTCTGACTTTATATCTCTCAATTCTGACTTTATATCTCACAATTCTGACTTTATATCTCTCAATTCTGACTTTATATCTCACAATTCTGACTTTATATCACTCAATTCTGACTTTATATCTCTCAATTCTGACTTTATATCACACTATTCTGACTTTATATCACTCAATTCTGACTTTATATCTCACAATTCTGACTTTATATCACTCAATTCTGACTTTATATCTCACAATTCTGACTTTATATCACACTATTCTGACTTTATATCACTCAATTCTGACTTTATATCTCACAATTCTGACTTTATATCTCTCAATTCTGACTTTATATCTCTCAATTCCGACTTTATATCTCTCAATTCTGACTTTATATCTCTCAATTCCGACTTTATATCTCTCAATTCCGACTTTATATCACTCAATTCCGACTTTATATCTCTCAATTCTGACTTTATATCTCTCAATTCTGACTTTATATCTCTCAATTCCGACTTTATATCTCTCAATTCCGACTTTATATCTCTCAATTCCGACTTTATATCTCTCAATTCCGACTTTATATCTCACAATTCCGACTTTATATCTCACAATTCCGACTTTATATCTCACAATTCCGACTTTATATCACTCAATTCTGACTTTATATCTCACAATTCCGACTTTATATCTCACAATTCCGACTTTATATCCCTCAATTCCGACTTTATATCACTCAATTCTGACTTTATATCTCACAATTCTGACTTTATATCTCTCAATTCTGACTTTATATCTCTCAATTCTGACTTTATATCTCTCAATTCCGACTTTATATCACTCAATTCCGACTTTATATCTCTCAATTCTGACTTTATATCTCTCAATTCCGACTTTATATCTCTCAATTCCGACTTTATATCTCTCAATTCCGACTTTATATCTCTCAATTCTGACTTTATATCTCTCAATTCTGACTTTATATCACTCAATTCCGACTTTATATCTCTCAATTCCGACTTTATATCTCTCAATTCTGACTTTATATCTCTCAATTCTGACTTTATATCTCTCAATTCCGACTTTATATCACTCAATTCCGACTTTATATCTCTCAATTCCGACTTTATATCACTCAATTCCGATTTTATATCTCACAATTCCGACTTTATATCTCACAATTCCGACTTTATATCATTCAATTCTGACTTTATATCACTCAATTCTGACTTTATATCACTCAATTCTGATTTTATATCTCGCAATTCTGACTTTATATCACTCAATTCCGACTTTATATCTCACAATTCCGACTTTATATCACTCAATTCCGACTTTATATCTCTCAATTCCGACTTTATATCATTCAATTCTGACTTTATATCACTCAATTCTGATTTTATATCTCTCAATTCCGACTTTATATCTCTCAATTCCGACTTTATATCACTCAATTCCGACTTTATATCACTCAATTCCGACTTTATATCACTCAATTCCGACTTTATATCACTCAATTCCGACTTTATATCTCTCAATTCCGACTTTATATCTCTCAATTCTGACTTTATATCTCTCAATTCTGACTTTATATCTCTCAATTCTGACTTTATATCACTCAATTCTGACTTTATATCTCTCAATTCCGACTTTATATCTCTCAATTCCGACTTTATATCACTCAATTCCGACTTTATATCACTCAATTCCGACTTTATATCACTCAATTCCGACTTTATATCTCTCAATTCCGACTTTATATCTCTCAATTCTGACTTTATATCTCTCAATTCTGACTTTATATCTCTCAATTCTGACTTTATATCTCTCAATTCTGACTTTATATCTCTCAATTCCGACTTTATATCTCACAATTCCGACTTTATATCTCACAATTCCGACTTTATATCCCTCAATTCCGACTTTATATCACTCAATTCCGACTTTATATCTCACAATTCTGACTTTATATCTCTCAATTCTGACTTTATATCTCTCAATTCTGACTTTATATCTCTCAATTCTGACTTTATATCCCTCAATTCCGACTTTATATCACTCAATTCCGACTTTATATCACTCAATTCCGACTTTATATCACTCAATTCTGACTTTATATCTCAAAATCCCGACTTTATATCTCACAATTCCGACTTTATATCTCACAATTCTGACTTTATATCTCACAATTCTGACTTTATATCACACTATTCTGACTTTATATCTCACAATTCTGACTTTATATCTCTCAATTCTGACTTTATATCTCACAATTCTGACTTTATATCACTCAATTCCGACTTTATATCTCTCAATTCTGACTTTATATCTCTCAATTCCGACTTTATATCTCTCAATTCCGACTTTATATCACTCAATTCCGACTTTATATCTCTCAATTCTGACTTTATATCTCTCAATTCTGACTTTATATCTCTCAATTCTGACTTTATATCTCTCAATTCCGACTTTATATCTCTCAATTCCGACTTTATATCTCTCAATTCCGACTTTATATCTCTCAATTCTGACTTTATATCTCTCAATTCTGACTTTATATCTCTCAATTCCGACTTTATATCACTCAATTCCGACTTTATATCTCTCAATTCCGACTTTATATCTCTCAATTCCGACTTTATATCTCTCAATTCCGACTTTATATCTCTCAATTCCGACTTTATATCTCTCAATTCTGACTTTATATCACTCAATTCCGACTTTATATCTCTCAATTCCGACTTTATATCTCTCAATTCTGACTTTATATCTCTCAATTCTGACTTTATATCTCTCAATTCCGACTTTATATCACTCAATTCCGACTTTATATCTCTCAATTCCGACTTTATATCACTCAATTCCGATTTTATATCTCACAATTCCGACTTTATATCTCACAATTCCGACTTTATATCATTCAATTCTGACTTTATATCACTCAATTCTGACTTTATATCACTCAATTCTGATTTTATATCTCGCAATTCTGACTTTATATCACTCAATTCCGACTTTATATCTCACAATTCCGACTTTATATCACTCAATTCCGACTTTATATCTCTCAATTCCGACTTTATATCATTCAATTCCGACTTTATATCACTCAATTCTGATTTTATATCTCTCAATTCCGACTTTATATCTCTCAATTCCGACTTTATATCACTCAATTCCGACTTTATATCACTCAATTCCGACTTTATATCACTCAATTCCGACTTTATATCACTCAATTCCGACTTTATATCTCTCAATTCCGACTTTATATCTCTCAATTCTGACTTTATATCTCTCAATTCTGACTTTATATCTCTCAATTCTGACTTTATATCACTCAATTCTGACTTTATATCACTCAATTCTGACTTTATATCTCTCAATTCCGACTTTATATCTCTCAATTCCGACTTTATATCACTCAATTCCGACTTTATATCACTCAATTCCGACTTTATATCACTCAATTCTGACTTTATATCACTCAATTCTGACTTTATATCTCTCAATTCCGACTTTATATCTCTCAATTCCGACTTTATATCACTCAATTCCGACTTTATATCACTCAATTCCGACTTTATATCACTCAATTCCGACTTTATATCTCTCAATTCCGACTTTATATCTCTCAATTCTGACTTTATATCTCTCAATTCTGACTTTATATCTCTCAATTCCGACTTTATATCTCTCAATTCCGACTTTATATCTCTCAATTCCGACTTTATATCTCTCAATTCCGACTTTATATCTCTCAATTCCGACTTTATATCACTCAATTCCGACTTTATATCACTCAATTCCGACTTTATATCTCTCAATTCCGACTTTATATCTCTCAATTCCGACTTTATATCTCTCAATTCCGACTTTATATCTCTCAATTCCGACTTTATATCTCTCAATTCCGACTTTATATCTCTCAATTCCGACTTTATATCACTCAATTCCGACTTTATATCACTCAATTCCGACTTTATATCACTCAATTCCGACTTTATATCACTCAATTCCGACTTTATATCTCTCAATTCCGACTTTATATCTCTCAATTCCGACTTTATATCTCTCAATTCCGACTTTATATCTCTCAATTCCGACTTTATATCTCTCAATTCCGACTTTATATCACTCAATTCCGACTTTATATCACTCAATTCCGACTTTATATCACTCAATTCTGACTTTATATCTCTCAATTCCGACTTTATATCACTCAATTCCGACTTTATATCACTCAATTCCGACTTTATATCACTCAATTCCGACTTTATATCACTCAATTCCGACTTTATATCTCTCAATTCTGACTTTATATCACTCAATTCTGACTTTATCTGAATTTTTTACATGAAAACTTTTAGTGTTAACATAACCTATATGGTTTTAACAAAAATAAAATAAATAAATAACCAGCTGAATAAATCAAATTTTACTTGTTGTTAAAGTGTAACGTGAAAAACAACCTGAGACGTGAAAATGAGGGAGGCTTTTCAAGTTCTTCTGCTCCACCGCTAGCCATGGTTGACTGATTAACATGCCCTGTTCACGTGAACACATGACTGCTGTGTGTAGTTTCACTGGAGTTTACTTAAAATGCAATCGCTAAACAATTAAGAATAATCCGCAAGTTTTAAAAAAATCAGTCAAAAAAAAGTCAACTGCGAACCGTTACACCCCTACTGACTATATCTCGTAATTCTGACTTTATATCACACAATTCTGACTATATATCTCTCAGTTCTGGCTATCTAGTAATTCTGACTATATCTCGTAATTCAGATTTTTTTTAACACGCAATTCTGACTTTTCTCGCACCTGCGAGATGCAAACTCCAATTGTGAGAGTGAGAGTAAAATTTACATTTATGCATTTAGCAGACGCTTTTATCCAAAGCGACTTACAACTGAGGAGTACAGCAAGCGATCCGTTATGAAGAGGCGTAGAAACGCAAGAAGTGCCTTAAATACTACGTTTCGGACATTGCTCAGAGTAGCCTAAGCTAGAATAGGGAGGGTGTAGAGAAAGATATTTTTTTTTTAGCTGAGCGGAGGCTTCTGGTAGGGGTGTAGACTCGTAGGATCGAGTGGAAGTATGCGGTGCTGAGCTTGTGGTGGATTCATAAGCAAGCGTCAAAGCCTTGAACTTAATGCGGGCAGCGAGTGGTAGCCAGTGCAGAGAGATGAAGAGAGGTGTGACATGGGCCCTTTTGGGCTCGTTGAAGACAAGACGTGCCGCTGCGTTCTGAATCATTTGAAGTGTTTTGATTGCACACGATGGAAGTCCAGCCAAAATGATTTATTCTGTGGTGGAAACAAGCTTCCATAGAGAAAAGGTCTTGTGATGGATCTTTAATCGGCTTGTATGTTCACTAGTTTCTTCTCATCTACCTTTTTATCCTGTTATTGGACTGCTAGCATATGAATGCATAAACTTTTTTGCACCCATTTGCTTGTTCATATGAGGCAATATTGAAATTTGCAGTCCTGTTCACAGCGCACCTCTCATAACTCAAATCACACGTGTTGTCCTGCTTTCAGAGGCGAGTTGAGAGTGAGACTTTATAACCATCAGTCATTTTCTCCAGGCGACATGATTATTGGCATTATTTTGAAATGCTTGAATTAAAAATGTGTTTTAATTATTGATAAATATGTTGCATATATTGTATTGAATATAATATATATCTTACTTTACTTTCAAGTAGATTAAGTTTGGAATTGATTTTAACAGGAATCAATCAAACTACTAATTAAAGTTGAAGTCGGAGACGCTATTAAAGCACTGTCATGCTCATGATTGTACTGTCGAACTAGTCTAATGATGAGGGTTTAGTAGTCAAATCATAATATTTTTGCAATGGTTTTGCTCGCGCTATAAAAATGAACCAGTCCTAGATATCAAGAAAATTCAGTGTTTTGCCAAGTCCCAATTTAAAATGTCAGAAAAAGAGTGTCGATCAATGGAGATGAGATTGTATCAGCACAAGCCCTAGTGACCAGCAGTGAACCGTAGGTCTGGTCACTTATTCCTCAGTGCGGTCAATGGGTGCCAGTTTGAGTGCCAGTCCGTGGCATATGCCAAGCTAATGCAATAATCCTGAATGCCTTTTTCTCTATCTTTATTTAAAACGGTTGTTTGAAGGTTTTGCTGCTCGCTCTTTCTCTCTCTCAGCTGAAGCAGCAGGAGGATGGATGAAAATAGATGTGTTTTTCCACACCGTCGAGGGCAGAGAGAGTAGAAACTGTAGGAAGGAGAGTGAAAGGATGGGAAACAGTGGTACCTGAGCAGATGGAGTGGCGCAGCGGGAAGTGGGCTGTGCCAGGGATAAACACGTCAAAGAGGGCACCGCTCCTGAAACCAGCTCCATCAATGCACAATCAGCCATTTCGGATGATTGCGTTATGGTGCATTTTTCATTTTGAGAACTGCATAAAACCATCTCAAATGATTTATTTGGGACGGGTGATGGTGCATGTGTTCGTGTGCAACTACTGATTCTCAAAATGTTCTCGGTGGGTTGTCAATCTTTAAGAAGTCCTTTAAAATTAGGCTGGTTTAGTGGTCATGTCGCCTGATGCATTTGTCCGTTTACTCCTAGTTACTGTTAGACTGCATGTGGAAACCCTGATCCCTTTAAGAGCACCTCTTCTGCTTTTCTCCATGATCATCTGTCTTTAGTGTGTAATGTTACTGTTTGAGCATGAAAAAGGTTCCCAAAGTCCCTCCAGCAGGAGTTCTTCTCTATATCAGTGTCACTGTTTCTGAACTCCCTGAAACGCCTCCATTAGCCGCTTTTCTCCTGTCGGGCCAGTGCGAGCCAGGGCTTTCAACGGGCCGGGCTGGGCTAATAGCCTCGGATCTGTAGCACCGAGCCCAAAACCACACTGCGTTTCCACCGTCGGGCCAGAAGCTCCGCAGCGCTTCACTAAAACCCGTCCGTAACACGCCTCTCTCGAACAACCGTATTTACCATGTTTACTATAGTAATGGTTAGCACACATAGTCTTTTGCGTCGCATATAAATATTTCTGCCCTATACGGTGATCAGAATCCACATCGGATCACAAACAGAAGTTATTTCAAACACTCGCTGCTGTCTGAAAGTGCGTTTTGAGCTAAATGATTTTAAAAGTCTTTAATACAGCGCAAAACGTTCATTTCACAGGTTATATCCACTGATCTATATAGAGAACAGTAGTTATATCCTCATCTGTAAATGTTACTAATTCATGCGAGTATTTCCATTTTGCATGAAAGCGTGTCTTGACGGCTTCAAACGTCACTGAAGTGCGCCAGCGCGGCGGGCGTGTCAAACAGACAGAACGCAGTCGAGAGGGAGACCATTAATATTCAGCGCAAAAACATTCATTTAGCTGAAATATCTGCTTTAGGTGCTAAATTTAGTTTTAAAAGTCAACATGTAATTCAAGTATTTTATGAGAGTAGTGACTGTAAAGGGATAACAGCGTGTAATTGAATATAAATGAAAGACGTTTCTACAGGATAAAGCAATGACAGTAACAGGCACTGTGTCCATAGAGAGTGTGTGTGTGTGTGTTCCTGCAGAACATTCCCTAATCTGCTAACACTGAGTTTGTTTTTTTCTTTAATATCATTTTAATGTAGGGATTTAAGGCGAGACACGGCAGGTGAAAACATTGTGGTCAATTTTGAGATTTTGGGTCAGTTTGCTCCCTTAAAATGTAAGCTTTCATGTCAAAATAAAAAATTTCAACATTGCACATTAAGGTGGTTATTTCATTATATTTTGTCAACTTGCGCCTTTAGATTTCTGCTGGAAATCACCAAAAGTTAGCCTTATAACGCGAGCTCCCGTGCCGTCTCCAGTCACAGAAACACGTCATGCCTGGTATCATTGTAAAGCTCTCAGTCTCATACACAATGCTGTCTAATCCAAATATGGGCATTTCCTTTGTAGAACTAGCCAAACGCGAAAGTTTGCCGGGGAATCTACAGCTGAAAACCACATCTGATTGGTCATGTGAATTTCAGGCTACGTGATTGGTTCTCACGCGCCACGTGATACGCGCTGCCGCTTCCTCGTTTATTCTCCGCCTGAGAGAAAATGCAGACAACGCCGAAATCAGCTCATAAACGTTCACAGAAAAGTGTTTGTTAAGGTAGTTCTCTTAAGGCTATTGCTATTAATAATTTATGCATGTGTTTTAAATATTATACACTACTGATATTAATGAACTGAATATATATTTTGTTTGTAGGTTGGGGGTTTCAATAGAAATATGAAATTATACAATATAAAACTTTAAAGGCTGTTTTCTCAAAATGAGTTTTTCTCACACTCAGAGTCAGATTATCCACTTCAGTAGCACCTACAAGCTTTTCCAGTCTTATGCTCAACTATATTGTGAAGGCGCTTCCAGAGGGATTTGTTGATATATCATTCCTATCCTGAGTTACAGGTCCTTTTACTCCAAAAAACATGGCGAAAATATATATATTTTTTAAGTATTTTCAGTATTCTCTAATTTACTAAAGCACAAAATAAGATACCCAGAATCCCTCTGTAAAAGCCCTCTCATCTAATATGTCAACAAATACAACCAAGAATTTTAAACCTGGTCCTTTCCAATTTCCAGATTGCAAATGAGCATATATTTAAGTATATAAGGCCTCATTTGCATATTAAAACATTAATTTACACAACTTGTAATACATTTTTTTTTTATGTTTATGCCAGTAATAAACTGGAGAAGTTTCACAGCGATATCTTCTCATTTAAAAAAAATCCCTATTCACCTGTAGTGTCTCGCCTTAAACTCCTTTTTATTATAGTAAAACCATGTTTTTTGGCGTATTGATTACCACTTGTATAACCACACAAATACCACATAGTTAATGGTGGTTACCATTGAATAACTACAATAACCCTGTTATTTTTTATTATTATTATTATTATTATTATTATTATTATTATTTTGGAATTAATGATCAAAATAATCGTTAGTTGCAGCCCTAATTTCAACACTGCGTTAATATTGTTTGTACATTAATGAAAACACCAGTACTGTATGCAATAGGGGTCGCCCGATATGTGTTTTTCAGGGCCGATACCGATTATTATACATCAAGTAGACCGATTAACCGATATTTTGAACCGATATACACTCACCTAAAGGATTATTAGGAACACCTGTTCAATTTCTCATTAATGCAATTATCTAATCAACCAATCACATGGCAGTTGCTTCAATGCATTTAGGGGTGTGGTCCTGGTCAAGACAATCTCCTGAACTCCAAACTGAATGTCAGAATGGGAAAGAAAGGTGATTTAAGCAATTTTGAGCGTGGCATGGTTGTTGGTGCCAGACGGGCCGGTCTGAGTATTTCACAATCTGCTCAGTTACTGGGATTTTCACGCACAACCATTTCTAGAGTTTACAAAGAATGGTGTGAAAAGGGAAAAACATCCAGTATGCGGCAGTCCTGTGGGCGAAAATGCCTTGTTGATGCTAGAGGTCAGAGGAGAATGGGCCGACTGATTCAAGCTGATAGAAGAGCAACTTTGACTGAAATAACCACTCGTTACAACCGAGGTATGCAGCAAAGCATTTGTGAAGCCACAACACGCACAACCTTGAGGCGGATGGGCTACAACAGCAGAAGACCCCACCGGGTACCACTCATCTCCACTACAAATAGGAAAAAAGAGGCTACAATTTGCACGAGCTCACCAAAATTGGACCGTTGAAGACTGGAAAAATGTTGCCTGGTCTGATGAGTCTCGATTTCTGTTGAGACATTCAGATGGTAGAGTCAGAATTTGGCGTAAACAGAATGAGAACATGGATCCATTCATGCCTTGTTACCACTGTGCAGGCTGGTGGTGGTGGTGTAATGGTGTGGGGGATGTTTTCTTGGCACACTTTAGGCCCCTTAGTGCCAATTGGGCATCGTTTAAATGCCACGGCCTACCTGAGCATTGTTTCTGACCATGTCCATCCCTTTATGACCACCATGTACCCATCCTCTGATGGCTACTTCCAGCAGGATAATGCACCATGTCACAAAGCTCCAATCATTTCAAACTGGTTTCTTGAACATGACAATGAGTTCACTGTACTAAAATGGCCCCACAGTCACCAGATCTCAACCCAATAGAGCATCTTTGGGATGTGGTGGAACGGGAGCTTCGTGCCCTGGATGTGCATCCCACAAATCTCCATCAACTGCAAGATGCTATCCTATCAATATGGGCCAACATTTCTAAAGAATGCTTTCAGCACCTTGTTGAATCAATGCCACGTAGAATTAAGGCAGTTCTGAAGGCGAAAGGGGGTCAAACACAGTATTAGTATGGTGTTCCTAATAATCCTTTAGGTGAGTGTATGTCTGGTGTAAAAATGAAAATGTATATCAAAATTAAGAATAACAAGTGCTCTGACAAAAATTTTCTTTAAATGCTTTTAAACATATCTTTAATTCTGAGAACTGTTAATAATAACAATAATATTAATAATAATAATGTTTCTGTCATAATTTACTCCTGTTGAAAATAAAAGTTATTTTGAAGATTGTGTGTAACCAAACAGTTGCTGTTCCCCAGTGACTGCCATAGTGTATTTATTCCTACTGTGGAAGTCAATGGGGACCAGCAACTGTTTGGTTACACACATTAGTTGTGGTTTGGGCTTCATGATTAGAGCGATTAGTAACTTTATGGTTATAGTTATTAGGGATGCACCGATACCATTTTTTCAGAACTGATCCGATATCAAAAATTCTGAGTATTGGCTGATACCGATCAAATACCAGTGCAGTTTTGTTTTTGTGTGTTAAACACAATCTACAGACCACTTCATTATAAAGAAAAACAACACATTAAAAAATATATATAATCACAATCTATGACAAAAATACTACTATAAACTTGATGGTGGATAATTCAGCAGCAAAAGTTACACGAGTGCACAATAATTGTATAAAATCTAAACATTTAGTCGGGGGAAAAAAACATTTAGTGGAGAACAAATAAAAGTGGAAGTGTAGCACTAAATCTGGTCAAATCTTACACATTGTTGCAACATACATTCATGAAAAACAAGTAAATATATTTATAGAAATAGGGCCTATATACTAAGAAATGAAAAGACATTTATTTTAAATGTATAGTGCAGCTTTTTAACGAGGCAGCAACATATTATAGATATGGCAGAGCAAGAAAGGCTATTAATAATCTTTCATTGCGCAGTATTATAATACGAACGGCTCTGATACAGAGCGGCACAAAGCGCGTATGCACATCCCGTGTGCAGGATGATGTGCTTGAAGCAACACGGAGTCACTCCGTCCGCCGCATTGAAAAGTTCAAAACACAAAGGGAAGAGATATCGACGCGTAGTGTATCTATCTATGCAATATTTTATTGAGCCGTTTCTTTAACAGTTTAACATTTCAGTTCGTAACCGAACGCGTCTCCTAGTTTAAAGCTGAGTTTAAAGTTAAAGCTATGGATGGCTTCAGCACGAAGAAGAGTGATGGTGCTTATAATGTTTTTGTGCCTTTTGTGAGGCTTAACAATAACACAGAATATTATACGCACAGTATCGATCCTGTCTGAACGATATCCGATCGGCAAATAATGGCGGTATCGGAGCATCCCTAATAGTTTTCGGCATTTAGTCTTTAAGGGTGAACTTGTAAGAGCCTACATCTAAACGCATTCGATCTGTAAAAGCACTGATTAGTGGCACTCGTTTGTCAGTGTTCATTGGCTAAGATTGGACTGGCCAGCAGAAGTCTTGATTATGTTTCAGACTCGCTGCTCCGTTACAGAAATAGCAAACATTATTGGCTGTTATTTCGCCTATTACCTGTGTGAGCCTGAAAGGAACAGGAAGACATGATTGGCGTTCCTCTCGGTGTGAAGCGTGCATGTTCTCAGAGCGACTGAAGACCGAATGAACGGAGAGAGAGAGAGCAACACACGGGCGTGACGGGGTGAAGTGTGTTTATTCTGCCCTCCAAACACACACTCGGGTAATTGGGGTAATTTACAGACGTGTGTGTGTGTGTAATTGGGGGGACGGGGCAGATGTGCACCACATGGGGCGGAGGAGATCTATTCTCTCTTGGTGACAGAGCCAGTTGCCATGGAGCTCCTCGTCTTATTGGCGGAAGCCTCGTCCAATAGGGCGGCAGTTTCATCATTGAGAATTTTCTCTCTGTCTCAAACGGAGGGAAGTGGAGATTGCATAAGGGTTGTAATGGGAGCCAAAACAGCCCCAGATTTTAACCTGACACACTTATTTTTAGAGAATAAAAGATGGAGATAGGCTGAACGATACGTCTCCCACACAGCGCGAGTGATGCATCATGGTCTAGCACAGCACTGTTTGTGTTATTCATGGATTTAAGTTCCTGTTCTTCTTGATCTGGGTCAGGGTTATTATTGTTAACTAAAACCATAAAAAACACTTTCATTATAACAGGCAACATTTCTCCGTTTAGTTTAAGTTAAGGGGATGTGAGGTTAACTAAAACTAAAGCTTAATAAAAATTATATATTTTAAAGAACCACATCTTTTCACTAGGGATGTGCACGAGTACTGGGCATGACAGCAGGAAAACGATGATCGGCATTACTTTTTTCTGATTGGTTATTGTGAGATTTTGGGCGGTTCCTGGAGTCTGATTGGCTAGCATTACAGACCGGCGACATAAAGTGAAACTATGGCTTTGAAGGTGCAAGAAAAGCAGCGCCAATCTGCCATATACATAACATTTATAATAACACTATTTTAGTGCTGTGAATTATTTGTGCTTTAGTTGCCCAGTTTCAGTGTGTTATTACAGGAAGAGCGCATCTTAGTTCAAGCTCATTTGCGTCTTTTTGTGCAAGTTGTAATGTTACGTTTATGTTGTGTATCGAGGATATCTGATTCATTTCATAAACAGTAGAACTGGCTTCAGTTTACCGCTGTTCATTCACTCATGCTGCTATTCTACTATTAGATGTTTCTTTTTCGAAAACATTGATGCATTATTGATAGGGTTGGGTATCGATTCTGATTCCTAATTAAAAAAAAAAAAAAAAAATCATTCACATTTATTTTTAAGTCGTATTGCAAAACATTTGATTGTAGCTGAATACCATGAACAAAGGCTAAAGAACACTTACACAAGGAACTTTTGCCTAAAAAAACAAATAAACAAATTAGCAATTGCACAAATAAATGCAACTGAACAAAGATGCTGTTCGATATTCAGGTATTCATGTACAGATCCTGTAATAAAGTATAAAATAACACTGCACTTTATACATAAAATATAGAAATATAGTTTGTCAAGAACAGCGAGTGAATTTTCGGTCTTTTTTATTGTTTGATTAATGTTGTTATGGAGACGGCAGCAGGAATATTAGGCTGCTGTCACTTTAAGAGCTGCACAGAGCCTTAAAATAAATATTAATAGATAACTTTTTGTATTGTTTTCATAAGGTATTTTTGTGTGTTGTCATGTTTGAAAGGGTTGCAGCATCATCGCAGTCTAGGAAAGCTCGACCACTGCACCAGATTATAGGAATGCACACTGAGCGCTGTGATCTAGAGACGGGACCCCCTCTGCAGTCTCTCTCTCTCTCTCTCTCTCTCTCTCTCTCTCTCTCTCTCTCTCTCACGCACACGCACCGCACACACACACTCTCTCTCTCTCTCTCTCTCTCTCTCTCTCTCTCTCTCTCTCTCTCTCTTTCTCTCTCTCTCTCTCTCTCTCTCTTTCTCCTCTCTTCTCTCTCTCTCTCTTTCTCTCTCTCTCTCTCTCTCTCTCTCTCTTTCTCTCTCTCTCTCTCTCTTTCTTTCTTTCTTTCTTTCTTTCTCTCTCTCTCTCTCTCTCTCTCTCTCTCTCTCTCTCTCTCTCTCTCTCTCTCTTTCTTTCTCTCTCTCTCTCTCTCTCTCTTTCTTTCTCTCTCTCTCTCTCTCTCTCTCTTCGTTCTCTCTCTCTCTCTCTCTCTCTTCTTCTTCTCTCTCTCTCTCTCTCTCTCTCTCTCTCTTTCTTTCTCTCTCTCTCTCTCTCTCTCTCTCTCTCTCTCTCTCTCTCTCTCTCTCTCTCTCTCTCTGTCTCTATCTCTCAATTCAATTCAGCTTTATTGGCATGACTGGGATAGTACATGTTGCCAAATCAATGAACATGTAACAAGTTCTACAGGTATAAAAAGGAAGAAGAAAAAAACATATATATTGGCTATATTGTACATATGTTATCACATAACTCAACAAGTGATAATTACAGAGAGCAGTGGTGAGACTGGACAAAAAGAAAAACAACAGAGGGGAAGAGGGTTCAGCCTTTGTCCCTCATAATATGGCAGGCGGACACATACTGCGCTGCCAAGTGGATCCATTTCTCTCTCTCTCTCTCGTTCGTCCTCTCTGTCGTCAGGTCATGTGACGTCATCCTCCCCCTCTCAGCCCCCTCAGTCCAGTGGGACCGACTCTGACTCATCTCCCCTCCGCTGTTCTTTCAATCCGTCCCTCCTTCTCTTCTCTCATTCTTGGTTTTCCTCAGCGGCTCTGTCCTTCTGTCTGTGCTGTCGTGCTCGATCTGTTGAAGCAGGGAATCCTTCAGTGACGCATTTCCCCTGCAGTTCAGAGCTTTACAGTGATCTGACCATCAATGAGCGTACACACACACACACACACACACACATCAGCCCACACAGACAGGGTTATAAAACCACAGCGCAGCATCATTCACTCTCTTATTCTCGCTCTCATTCTTTTCTCGTTTTCTCACAATCGTTATTCCTTATTCACAAACCTTTACAATTATTCATTCAGCAGAAGCTTTTATCCAGAGCAATTTGTCAAAGAGCCAATAATATTCATAATATAGGTTGATAAGACAACTAGAATATAAATTAAGAGAACGAAGCCGGTTTATTTGACCATTGAGGTGTTTTTGCCTTTAGCTTGATTTTTAAACATTAAACTGGCTTTCATATTTTAGCTTTTTTTCTCTCCATCATTACTAATATTTATCTTAATGCAAGACATTTAAACCCAATAACTATATGCGTTGCGTTATGCTATGCTGCGTTGCGTTATGTTATGTTGCGTTGTGTTATGCTACGTTGCATTATGTTTGCGTTGCGTTATGTTGCATTATGTTACGTTATGTTACGTTGCATTATGTTACGTTACATTGTTACGTTGTTGCATTGCGTTATGTTGCATTGCATTGTTGCGTTATGTTGCGTTGCATTGTTAAGTTATGTTACATTACGTTATGTTGCGTTATGTTGTTGCATTGTTGCGTTGCATCGTTACGTTATGTTACATTACGTTATGTTGCGTTATGGTATGTTGCGTTTCGTTATGTTGCGTTGCGTCGTTACGTTATGTTGCGTTGCGTTGCGTCGTTACGTTATGTTGCGTTATGTTATATTGCATTACGTTATGTTGCGTTACATTATGTTGCGTTACGTTATGTTGCGTTACGTTATATTGCATTGCATTGTTACATTGCGTTATGCTACGTTGCGTTATGCTACGTTGCATTGTGTTATGCTACATTGCGTTATGTTGCGTTGCATTGTTATGTTGCGTTGAATTATGTTGCATTGCATTGTTACGTTATGGTGCATTGTTGCTTTATGTTGCATTGCATTATGTTACTTGGCGTTATGTTGCGCTGTGTCATTACGTTATGTTGCGTTACGTTATGTTGCATTACGTTATGTTGCGTTGCATTGTTACATTGCGTTATGTTGCGTTGTCGTTACGTTGCGTTACGCTATGTTGCGTTACGTTGTTACGTTATGTTGCCTTACGTTATGTTGCGTTGCATTGTTACATTGTGTTATGTTGAGTTGCGTTATGCTACGTTGCATTGCGTTATGCTACATTGCGTTATGTTCCGTTGCGTTATGTGTTGTGTTGCGTTATGTTACGTTGCATTGTTATGTTGTGTTATGTTTTTATTATGTTGCGTTATGTTACGTTACGGTGCATTGTTGCTTTATGTTGCATTGCATTATGTTACTTTGCGTTGCGTCATGTTGCGTTGCTGCCTTTCGTTGTTACGTTGCGTTATGCTACGTTGTGTTATGTTGCGTTGCGTTCTGTTGCGTTATGTTATGTTGCGTTGTTGCATTGTTAGGTTGTTATGTTGCGTTTTTGCATTATATTACGTTGCGTTATGTTGCAAATATTTCCTTAATTTCACAATGTCAACAGTAAAGCGTGTCCACCTTTTTTTTCATTCATTTTTTTTATTTTTATTCTAATGCTTGTTGCATTGCCTCTGATATTTGCTTGTGCTGCGGTGAGGTAACTTGACACAGTGGAGTGGTGTGTGTCTTAACTGGATCACTGTGTGTGTGTTCCAGCACATGTTTGCGCAGCTGCCCAGGTGTGTGTGTTGTATAATGTGCCTGTGTGTGATGGACCTTCACTGGTTTATTTTTGTCCGACTCCATTGAGATCATGTGGTGGTTTGCGGTCCACTTTACACCTGAAGACAGTCTTTGCTTCTCATATTCATGTTTAATATCTCTCTCCCTCGCTCTCGAACACAAGCGGCCGCAGCTGATGTTGCGTCTCCTTGGCAACAGAAGGAGAGCGTGATGGCGACGGCTCATTCATGAACACTCTTCCCCCTCATTCAGAGCTCTTCATCTTCTTCATGAGCTCAGAGTTGATTCTTGAGGACGGCCTCATCGCTGCAGCGCCCGTGTGTGTGTGTGTGTGATTGGTCGGCGGTGTCATGTGCTGCTGGTGACGTCTTTTCTGCAGTCGGGAATCCCAGCTATTGGAGCTCAGTCGCTCTCCCCCGCCCGTCAGCTTCAGTCTCTCTGCAGTATGACGTCAGCGCTGGAGTTTCCTCCGCTCGCTCAGTCTCTGCTGCCTTTGACTTCTGTGCTCTTAAAAGCGCGTGTGCGTGTGCGCGTGCGTGTGTGCTCAAGTTCCTCAACACATAACAGCACTGTTCCTCTGTCCACACTAAACACACACACACTCACACATACACACTCATGTTGGTGCACCTATCATTATGAGGACATTCCATAGACGTAATGGTTTTTATACTGTACAAACCGTACATTCTATCCCCCTACACTACCCCTACCCCTAAACCTACCCATCACACACACACACACACACACACACACACACACACACACACACTCTACCCCTACCCCTAAACCTACCCATCACACACACACACTACCCCTAAACCTACCCATCACACACACACACTCACACTCTCTCTCTCTCTCTCTCTCTCTCACACACACACACGCTCACTCTTACACGCTCTCTCACACAAGCTCACTTTCTCTCTCACACACACACACACACACACACGCTCACTCTCTCTCTCACACACACACACACACACACACACACACACACACAGTCTAATGTGTTTGGACGAATGCTCAGCCACACTTCAGTCATTCCTGTCTTTATTAGCATGCGATCACACTCATTGTGCTGTTTCTGCAGTGTGTAGTGTGTGTGCTCTGCGCGGGATGGGTATTTTCTGCTTTCAGAAACAAGGATGACCTACATTTGCCCAAATGTGCATTGAGATACTGTATCCACTGCAATGCATTATTCTTACATTTAAAGTGTGACGAATGAACAGGAAGCGACATCATCATCATCACTTCACGTCAACAGTCTGTACATGTCAAATAGTTTCTGCAGTGATTCCACTCAATATATGCAACATTCAATCAATATTTATTAAACATACAAAACACAACGCACATAAAACAACTCACTTAAAACAACACGCATACAACAACACACAACACACAAAACAATATACATAAAACACAACACACAAAACAATATACATAAAACACAACACACAAAACAATATACATAAAACAACACACAAAACAATATACATAAAACAACACACAAAACAATATACATAAAACAACACACAATACACAAAACAACACACATAAAACACAACACACATAAAACAAACAAAACACAACGCACATAAAACACAACACGCATAAAACATACAAAACACAACGCACATAAAACACAACACACGTAAAACATACAAAACACAACACACAAAACAACACCTAAAACACAATACACAAAACAACACACCTAAAACACAAAACACACACAAAACACAATACACAAAACAACACACACAAAACACAACACACAAAACAACATACATAAAACAACACACATAAAACATACAAAACACAACACGCATAAAACAACACACAAAACACAACACAAAACAACATACATAAAACAACACACAACACTAAACACCATGCATAAAACAAAACACACAACACATAAAACGACACACAACACACATAAAACGACACATAAAATAACACAACACACACAACAATACACATGAAACAAAAAACAGAAACGCTCTGAGTATCATGAGCTGCTCGCGTGAACAGTACGCATTGCTTGACTATTTCTTTTCGTTTCAAATTATTTCATTTAAAAGTGGACATGTCAAGGATTCTATACACATATTTCTCGTGATGCAAGTAGCCTGCTGAGTTTCGGTTTATTTAAGAGACGCTCCAGTTCATGTGCAACGCAAGTTACCGCTCCGGCGCCTCAATGTCACGATTATTGTCTGCTATAGTCTATTTGCTTCTTATTTATTAATTCCAGGCAATTGGCTGATGAAACCATTGATTAAAATTAAGATACAATTTATACAAAACAAAACTTAATGAAGTGTTCAAAATCATTTCTGACCCTATGTCTTTGACATATAGCCTACGCATCTTTGCACTTTTCATAATCAATATAGCCTAAATGTTATTTAACAATAACATTATAAAAACAGAATACATTGTTTAATGGCTACAACAAGTATAGTAGGCTACAGCACAGAGAAATTTCATGTCTGAGCGGGATTTGAGCGAACGTTGTTTTACCGGTGAGCGGTTCATGAGTGGAGCGTTTCGCTTGGGCCGTGAGCGATTGAGTGGACCGCGGCTTCATAGAGCTGATTATTCATTCCAAACACAGTCTATGACTTCAGGTTTACAGGCATGCTTTCTATCCCACACAGAGACGTTTATGCGGTCTGCTGCTGTGTTCACTCCTAAACGCGTGCGTCTCGCTTTCATCTGTTCGTATTGTGTGTTTCATCTAACCGGTGTGTTTCTCTCCAGCAGGTGGAGCTGTGATGTTCGTGTGTGTGTGAGAGTGTCAAACAGAATGCAGGGAAACTGAGAAGACACTCTTTCACCATGACGTCCCCCCCGCCCTCTTCTCAGCCATAGAAACACACACACACACACACACCGAAGAACACACACCATCACACTACAGCCCCTGGTGTGTCAGGTAAAAGACAAATACTGATCACATGATGCTTGTAAAAAGTCATTAAGCGGTCACTCATGTTGCGACTCCTCTTTACTTTTCCGTCTGATTCTCAGCCCGCCGTCTGGGTTTCTGAGGTGTGTGTGGGTTTGCGTTTTAAGGGAAGATGTCAGTGGTCTTCCCTCCCGATGGGATGGAGGGCGATGGTGCGCTGCCCACCGACGCTCCCGCTGGCATCCGTGGCAAAAGCCCGTCCGCGCCCTCTAAAGACACGGACAGCACTGATCCTGACGACAACCTTTCCCAGGATGCACAGGTAACCTCCGCAGCTTTCAGAAACATTAGGAACGAGTCGTTAGACTTTCTTTGTCTTAAGTTGAAGCTTTACTGCTATCAAGCAAAAAAAATATTTATTTAATACTCGATTCTGGTGCGCGTCTTTCTGTGTGTCGTGTGTTTTTTACTGATATAATATGCGATTATTTTAAGGTTTTTATCTTCTGTATTATTCAACAAAGACAAACAATAAATCATAATATGGTAGGGGTGGGAATCTTTAGGCACCTCAAGATCCGATTCCGATTTTGGGAGACACAATCCGTTTCCTGATTTTTTTTATTTTTTATTATTTATTTTATTAATAAAACTTAAAATCTTTTTTTTTATTACATATGTAATTATAAGTACTTTTTTTTGTGGTGTTGACGGGAGCGGGCGTGTTTGTACTTTTATTTACTTTTATTTACATGAGCGTTTGGAGTAATCAATCAGTCCATTTTCACTGAAATATCGATTCTAATCCGTATTCCATCATTCTCGCCTGTACTTTGGACTCTTGCGCTGAAGTTGAGCCCTCCCTCGCCTCTCTCCTTCAATCACAGGCGTTCTGGTGACTCAATATATCCAGGAAGCGCATTATAGGCTTGGCGAGGTGTCAATCATAGCACCCATGGTTTTCATTGGATAAAGCCAGTCAATGCCTAGCCAATGCCTTGCCAGCAAAGTTTTGATGGATGGACGTAGTAACCAATCAAAAGGCATCATCTTGCGCAGTCTATGTAAAGAGCTTTGGTGAATACTACTCGTGCTGACGTCTCCATGACCCCGGCGCGCGTCTGCCAGTTTACGCACACACCTTAGCGCAGCTCGCAGACTGAATGACTGAAACTTCTTATCAACTAAATTAGTTTTTTACACTTTGTAAATTCTGTAAATAGTTGCTTTAGCTTTTCAATAACTGTATATCCATTATAATTAGCAGATTTATTTACAAATGTTCTGAAATAAATGGCCTTTTTGAAAGGGCGCCTAGAATTTTCTTGACATAAAAGCTTACAGAAGCTACATTTTTGAGCGGATCATCCTCAAATTTTAATCAAAACATGATCAGTTTTATATTTAGGTTATTTTCAGGCCTTTAAAATTAAAGTCTCATCCATTTTTCCCTTAAGTGAATTTCACTTACATGTATATTTGACCTGGTTTTACTCTGTTCCTATATTACTATACTAGTTATTATGACTCTTGGGTAACAAAATTTCAAGTGTCTAGTTTAAAAATAAAACCAGATTTATGAATATAAACCATAGGATTTAAGAGCTGCATACACTTTCTTTGGGTATGTCGTTTTCAGAAAATTCTCAAAAAATAGGAGCGCAAGTTTAGAAAATACTGCAAGAGTAACATCAAGCAAAGCGTGCGCTTCTTCCAGCGCATATCCTGTGCAATGAAGCCCGCGAATGTCCTTGTAATTCGCTTCAACCTTTTCCGAGATTATCTTAAGGAAGGTTCGAGTGTGTGTGAGGAATTGGAAGCCATCAGAATACGGGTGTGTTTCTACACGCAGCGCCATCGCGCATCTGTGGTTAACTAAAGAGGGAATCTTTTCTCCCACCCCTATTGTATAGTATGACCAACACAATATTATATAGATGAAACTGCGTGCCAAGTTGATGCTTCCTCAGAGCAGACTGCTTTACTCTCGCGTGTCATGTGACCATAGTGTAATCGCAGCCTTTGCGGTTAAAAAATCGTGTTTTATCATATCGCGATATTATCGCAAATGCGATTAATCGTTCAGCCCTAGTCGTGTGTGTGTGTCAGACAGGACATTGACCGACAGTGCGTTCTCTTTTGGTTTTAAAGCATTTGCATGAATAAGAGCGTGGTCATAATGTAACGCTAGCCAAAGGATGACAGAAAAAACTAATGCGGCGTTAAATATTCTTAACACGTTAAAATAAAAAAATAATCGCACACTAATTTTGGAAGCACAATTTGAAATAGAATCTTTTGTAACATTAAAAATCTCTGATCAATTTAATGCGTCCTTGATGAAGAGTGTGTACATTAAACATTAATGAGCATTACATCGGTTATAACTTAAGGCGTAATGCACTAAATCCAGCTAAAACGTTCTGATCTGCCAGAGAACAGGGTTTAAAGGAACTGAATCAAGAGAAAAAAGGCTAATCGTTGATTTAAAGGTGACCAGTTTCCGCACCTGAAATACATTCATGTAGAATTTAATCTACAATCTTGATGTTGAATAAAATGTTATTTGTGGACTCCCTATAAGTTTTGTTTGGTGCTGAAGTTCATCATTAATGAATGATTTAAATGGTCACTAATAAATATTGTGGTTTGTCTCCGCAGCGGCGCTGTCAGAATCACGGCCACACGAGGAAACGAGCCAAGGTAAGGCCGACGGACAGTGTGTGGAAATCTAATGAACTTCATGACTCTAGTGGTCAGCTGAGTTTGACCTCGGCTTTACTGGCCCTTCTCATCTGTGCTTTCGCGTGTAGGTTCATTCACGTGTCTTCCGTGTGATCTTGTGTGTAAGTTCTCTGTGTCTTTTTTTAAATTGTTTGTTTATTCGTTTTTGGTTAGTAAATGCATTAACAAACAATGACTTTTGTTACAGATTTTATTAACCTTTGTTAACGTTTGTTAATTAAAACACAACTGTTCGTTGTTAGTTCATGTCGGTTCAGGTCCATTAAATAATATTAACAAATGCAACTTCTCATTTTTAAATAATAATTAGTAAATGTTGAGATTAACAGTAACTAAGAATAATAAATGCTTTAGATGTATTTATTATTGTCAGTTCATAAATACAACCTTATTGTAAAGTGTTACTAGTTTTTCTTTAATAGAACAGATCAGAACAATCAAGATAAACCACAGTTAATATCAGAGGAAAATAAAAATAACACATACACACACACACGCACGCACTCACATTCACACAAACTCACACACACTCACTCACACTCTCACACACATACACACTCACCCTCCCACTCACTCTCCCACTCACTCACACACAGACACACTCACACAAACACACACACACACACACACGCACACATTCACACTCTCACACACATACACACTCACCCTCCCACTCACACACACACACTCACACAAACACACACACTCACACAAAAACGCACACATACACACTCACACAAACACACTCTTACACACTCACACACACACACACACACACACACACTCACCCTCCCACACACACACACACACACATACACAGACACACACTCACAATCAGTCACACTCTCTCACACAAACACACACTCACACAAAAACACAAACATACACACTCAAAAAAACTCTTACACACACTCACACATACACAGACACACATGCACCCTTTCACTCACACACACACACACACTCACCCTCCCACACACACACACACACACATACACAGTCACACTCTCTCACACAAACACACACTCACACAAAAACGCACACATACACACTCAAAAAAACTCTTACACACACTCACACATTCACAGACACACATGCACCCTTTCACTCACACACACACACACACACGCTCACCCTCCCACACACACACACACACACACACACATACACAGACACACACTCACACTCAGTCACACTCTCTCACACAAACACACACTCGCACAAAAACGCACACATACACACTCAAAAAAACTCTTACACACACTCACACATACACAGACACACATGCACCTTCACTCACACACACTCACACACTCACCCTCCCACACACACACACACACAGTCACACTCTCTCACACAAACACACACTCACACAAAAACGCACACATACACACTCAAAAAAACTCTTACACACACACACACATACACAGACACACACTCACACTCAGTCACACTCTCTCACACAAACACACACTCGCACAAAAACGCACACATACACACTCAAAAAAACTCTTACACACACTCACACATACACAGACACACATGCACCCTTTCGCTCACACACACTCACACAAACACACTCTCATACACATATACACACACACTCACCCGCGCACACACACAAACACACACACACATATATATATATATATATATATATATATATATATATATATATGTATATATGTATGTGTGTATGTATGTAATCAGATACTTTTTTATTAAAATACATACATTAAAATAAAATGAAACATATGTAGTCAATCTTTATGAATAGTGGATTAGAATTTGTATATTTGCATAAAGACATTTTTAATCTGCATGTTAAATATTCAATGTGTAGTGTATCATTTATGATTTGTTTAAATAATTTAAATATTTGTTGTTTTTTCCAGTTTAATACTAATAATAGGATACGTTTCTTAAATGCATTTGAAGTCAGACCTGTCCTTTTATTAATTCACGTCCCATTATCTCATTTAAAGGGATAGTACACTCTAAGACTTAAGTTTATCTTTGAAAATTTGGACTAAACTAGACTAAAGTGTTACGATCTCTTTCAAAGTGCATCAAAGTGATAGCTGCATTTGTTTTTCAAAGATGAATGAAAGTTAGTTTTGGGGTGAACTGTCCCTTTAAGGGAGATTCTTGTTTTTACTGCTGGGAAACGAGACAGGATTCTCTTCCTGTCGACCTCTCACTCAGTTCTGTTGCCTTTGCACTAGTTGGCAAACCTGCCGAGTGTGATGGTCCTTTCCAGATGTTGTACAAACACACACACACACACACACACACACACAAACGCTCAGTCCACTCAGATAAAGATTTAAGTTCCTTATCAACTAAATTAAACTATTTGTAAAGCATTAACCTCCATGATGTAACACAAGTGAAAGAATATCCAGAATAAAGTAATGTAGGACTGTATGAAAGTATCTATTAGAGTCTGATATTTAAAACACATTTAACTCCTTCTGGGATCTTCATACTTAGATTTTCTGAATTATATTTAAGACATTTTCTACGTTCAAGTGATATAAAATCGATGCATTGCACAATTTCAGATTTCTCTTTCTCATCGTGAGCCTTTTATTGACAGGCATGTCAGAGAGTTTCCCACTAGTGATTACATCTCGTTAATACAATCATCCAGGCAGCAGATGATTCCTCCCGTCACAGTCTTGTTTGTGTCAGCAGAAAAGATGAGGAGGTTATTATATTTTAATGAAAGGTTATGAATGCAGATGTTTTCTGTAGAATATTGTGCACGGATTAATCATTCTCAGTAAGAACTGGAATGTGAAGTGAATTGATTTCATGTTAACTAATTAGTTAAAGGGGATACCCCTTTTCACGAGATGTAATATAAATCTCTGGTGTCCCCAGAATGTGTGTGAAGTTTCAGCTCAAAATACCCCCAGATCATTTATTATAGCTGGTCAAATTTGCCTCTATTTGGGTGTGAGCAAAAACACGGTTTATGTGTGTGTCACTTTAAATGCAAATGAGCTGCTGCTCCCCGCCCCCCTTCCAGAAGAGGGCGGATCCTTTACACGAGCTTCAGATACTCCGTCAACAACAAAACAGGCCAATCTCACTCAGACAAAATGTCAGAAATAAGCAGTTGTGGAGCAGCCGCACATGTTTGAGCCGGAGTCGACACTGACGAGAGACTCAGGAAGAGCTCGACACTTTTACACTGAATGGTTAGTGGATCACTTATGTAACGCTAGTTGTTGTGGAGTTACGTTGATTCAGCTCATCGACTAGCATGTGCCGTCATGTTAATCTATAAATTGTTGTGTAGTTGCTCGTGTGGGAACGCAACACGTCCGTCACCCGACTATACAATGCATAATAAATGTGTGTTTATGAATAACGCAGACGGGATAAAACTAACGGCACAGCTCTAGTCTCTGTGAATACAGTCAGAGACGATGCTAACTTTAGCCATATTAGCCGTACAGCGTTCAGCTCATTCAGAAAGGACATGTGCAAACATTCACAGAATATGAAGTGCCATCCTCACTTGTTCTGTTATGAAGTTACTGCCATTCTTCAGCACATTTCCTTCATAAATGAACTTCACGTACGGTGTCCTCAGAGGCTCTGATGCCGGAGTCTGTGAGACTCGTGTGTTCGCTGGTTCATCAACAGAACATTAGTCATGTTTGTGGCGCACACACTGTAATACTCGAGTGCCGATACAGCGAGTAACAGAAATGGCGTCTCTGTGCTTCTTGTGTGGATTTTTACCATCATAGGCTGGTTGTTAACACACACTGTGGACACACGTCTGTGTTCAAACACCTTAATAAAAAATGTGCATTTTGCATAATATATTTCCTTTAATGGACGGCACCAGTGGCAGTGCAATATTCACAACTAAACCTCGCCTTGTTCATTCTCATAATGCATCTCCCAGTTATGAGATTTGAATTTGTTGTTAGTGTCTCTGAACTTCTCTGTTTCAGTCGAATGCAAAGCTCAAGCTGGTGAGGAGTCTCGCAGTGTGTGAAGAATCATCAGGTCCGTTTTCAACCGACGGTCCTCCAGA
Source organism: Rhinogobio ventralis (assembly GCA_039654625.1). Lineage (NCBI taxonomy): Eukaryota > Metazoa > Chordata > Actinopteri > Cypriniformes > Gobionidae > Rhinogobio > Rhinogobio ventralis. The sequence continues at coordinate 1,107,336 of CM077205.1, read as the reverse complement.
ATCACAGGTGACGTCACACAGTCCGTACGGCACTGGATATAAAAGCCCCGGTGGCTTTATCAGGACCGCGATCGTAAGGAACGATTCGAGACCCTCATGACCTTTATTTCTGTAGCACTTTATATGAGACTGATTGTTTCGAAGCAGCTTCACAGTAATGAACAGGAAAAGAACGGAATCAGTGATGCAAACTTCATGAAATATGAGCAATTCTGTTCAGTGTTGATTCAGTTCAACAAAAAAAAGTGTAGCCTGTGCAATGTGTATTTTGGCACAAAGTAAATCTGTGCAAGATCTCACTAGAATTGATTCTATGTTTTATATAAACTGTTCAAACAGCCACCATTAAGATACTGCCATTAAAACTTAATACTTAAAACATATATACACATAAATATTTAGTGTTCATTAATATTCATGTATTTTGTTTATTTGATGTAACTCCACCCATGAAGGACATCATTCAGCTTCACATCAGCTGTCCATCCGATAAAGAGGAGGAGAAATCCTCAAAAGACGAGTACGAGAATGAGGAGAGGGAAAAGAAGGATAAAACTCCACGCAAGATGCTCTCGCGCGGTAAGACGCTCACTTTCTGCTGCCGTAAATTATTGTTTATCTAGAACCGACTGATATGGACTTTTTGATGGTGTCGAAAGCGGTGGCCGTTGTGCGATTTTAAAAAATGTGTGTATATATATATATATATATATATATATATATATATAATAAAAGTTTTTTTTTTTTTTTTACTAAATTACAAATAATTGAATTGCAAAATAAATCAAGATGCAAAAAATTATTTGAACTTAATAAAAAAAAAAGAAAGTAAAATAAACAAATTTATCCTTCTTGATTCTGTAATCCTATTGTATTATTTTTTTCCCCAAATGAAGAAATAATAAACAATGCACATTCTCAGTACGCAGCAACACTTTATTTTACAGCATCCTGTAATTACACATAGTTACTGTAGTGATAACTATAAATTATTCATAGTTGCATGCAACTAACCCTAAATCCTAACCTAACTCTATAGTAAGTACATGTAGTCATTTATTATTATAAATGTATAATTACACTGTAACACGGACACCTTAAAATAAAGTGCATCGAAGTCCACATCCAATATCGGCCAGTAGTTCTGGTTATCAGCATCTTCCTCATGATATAATACAATATGTGCAGTGTTTGATGCATCAAAATATTATAATACTATCCAACAGTTCTGTAATAATTCTGTTTAACTAGATGAGCTGCTTCATTGATTGAACCTTCATGTTTTAGTGATGTTCACATTGATCCGATGACTCTCTTCCCGTTCTCTTCCAGACTCCAGTCAGGAATACACTGATTCCACAGGGATTGATGTGCACGAGTTCCTGGTGAACACACTGAAAAACAACCCCAGGTACAACAGGCCTCCGTCCACCGGTCCGTTCTAGACACAACAGTGATATCAGACTCCCGCCGGCGTCTCGGACATTAATCCACAGCCGTCGTCTCTAGTTACACTCGGGTTTCCCTTTGTCAGGCTCAGTCTGGCTGCGTCCCAATTCACATACTATCCATCCTAAATAGTAGGTGCCCAGATGTTGTACTGCTTCCAGTGGATTTGTGCTCTATCGACTTTCAGTTATAAATATGTTTGGATTTTCAGTGTGTAAAAAGGTAATGAGGTTATTTGCTAATGTTTGCATGAGAATTATGTGATTTAAGCAGACAGTAGTATACATTTTATGATGTTTTGTGACATGTTACATGTGTTAATATGTCTTAATGCATATTCAAAAGTATGTGCTTTTATTTGTATCCTTCACCAGCAATGCACATAGTGAAGTATATGAATTTGAATACAGCTTCGGCCTCCATTTGATTTGTTTTTTTTGTTCTTCTGCATCAGTTATACCTCTGAATCTTTTTTAAACTCTTTTAGAGACAGAATGATGCTGCTCAAGCTGGAACAGGATATACTGGAGTTCATAAATGATGAGAAGTAAGTGATTATTATCAATGTTGAAAACAGTTGTGCTGCTTCATATTTTTGTGCAAACTGTGATACATTTGCATACATACAGTACATGCATACATACAGTACATACATACAGTACATAGTGCATACATGCATGCATGCATGCATGCAGTGCATACATGCATAGAGTGCATACATACATACAGTACATACATGCATACATACAGTACATACATACATACATACATACATACAGTACATACATGCATACATACAGTACATGCATGCATACAGTGCATACATACATACAGTACATACATGCATGCATGCATACATACAGTAGATGCATGCATACATACATACAGTACATGCATGCATACATACATACAGTACATAGTGCATACATACATACATACATACATACATACATACATACATATAGTACATGCATGCATACAGTGCATACATACAGTACATAGTGCATCCATACATGCATGCAGTGCATTCATACATACATGCATGCATACATACAGTACATGCATACAGTGCATACATACAGTACATAGTGCATACATACATACATGCATACAGTGCATACATACAGTACATACATGCATGCATACAAACAGTACATGCATACATACAGTGCATAGTGCATACATACATACATGCATGCATACATACATGCATACAGTGCAAATATGCATACATACAGAACATACATACATACAGTACATAGTGCATACATACATACATGCATACATACATATAGTACATGCATGCATACAGTGCATACATACAGTACATAGTGCATACATGCATACAGTACATAGTGCATACAGTACTGTGCAAAAGTCTTAGGCACGTTGGTATTTTCACATGAAAAATGTTTTTAAGCCAGTTATTTATATCTTTTACTGTAGTGTGTCAGTAGGAAATATCAGTTTACATTTCCAAACATTCATTTTACAATTAATTGTAATAATTCAGTGAGATTTTTTTATTTTTTTTATGCACAAGTTTATGCACAGTTCCTGCAAAACTACAGTACTGGGAAAAGTTTAGGCACTTGTCAGAATGCTTTAAAGTGAGAATGCTGTCAAAAATAAGAACATAAATAGCTTTTATTTATGAATGAACTTCTATTAACTAAATCAAATCGATATTTGGGGTGACCACCCTTTGTGTTTAAAACGGCTTTTGTCACCTGCATCTGTTCCTACACCTATTCATGGAGTTCTGCAGGAAGGTGTCTGGGAGACGTTGCCTCAGTTCTTCTGGATTTAGTCTTTTTTCTGTTTCTTCATGTAATCACAGACAGACTCGATGATGGTGAGATCAGATCATACCGGCTGCTATCAGACTTCTTGTGCATAAAAAAAAAAAATTAAATAAACAAAAATTAGAAATCTCACTGGATTATTACAATTAATTGCAAAATGAATGTTTGGAAATGTAAACTGATATTTCCTACTGACACACTACAGTAAAAGATATAAATAACTGGCTTAAAAACATTTTTTGTGTGAAAATACCAACGTGTACAGTACTGTACATGCATGCATACATACAGTACATAGTGCATACATACATACATGCATGCATACATACATACATACAGTACATGCATACATACATACATACATACAGTACATACAGGGAGTGCAGAATTATTAGGCAAATTAGTATTTTGACCACATCATCCTCGTTATGCATGTTGTCTTACTCCAAGCTGTATAGGCTGGAAAGCCTACTACCAATTAAGCATATTAGGTGATGTGCATCTCTGTAATGAGAAGGGGTGTGGTCTAATGACATCAACACCCTATATCAGGTGTGCATAATTATTAGGCAACTTCCTTTCCTTTGGCAAAATGGGTCAAAAGAAGGACTTGACAGGCTCAGAAAAGTCAAAAATAGTGAGATATATTGCAGAGGGATGCAGCAGTCTTAAAATAGCCAAGCTTCTGAAGCGTGATCATCGAACAATCAAGCGTTTCATTCAAAATAGTCAACAGGGTCGCAAGAAGCGTGTGGAAAAACCAAGGCGCAAAATAACTGCCCGTGAACTGAGAAAAGTCAAGCGTGCAGCTGCCAAGATGCCACTTGCCACCAGTTTGGCCATATTTCAGAGCTGCAACATCACTGGAGTGCCCAAAAGCACAAGGTGTGCAATACTCAGAGACATGGCCAAGGTAAGAAAGGCAGAAAGTCGACCACCACTGAACAAGACACACAAGCTGAAACGTCAAGACTGGGCCAAGAAATATCTCAAGACTGATTTTTCTAAGGTTTTATGGACTGATGAAATGAGAGTGAGTCTTGATGGGCCAGATGGATGGGCCCGTGGCTGGATTGGTAAAGGGCAGAGAGCTCCAGTCCGACTCAGACGCCAGCAAGGTGGAGGTGGAGTACTGGTTTGGGCTGGTATCATCAAAGATGAGCTTGTGGGGCCTTTTCGGGTTGAGGATGGAGTCAAGCTCAACTCCCAGTCCTACTGCCAGTTTCTGGAAGACACCTTCTTCAGGCAGTGGTACAGGAAGAAGTCTGCATCCTTCAAGAAAAACATGATTTTCATGCAGGACAATGCTCCATCACACGCGTACAAGTACTCCACAGCGTGGCTGGCAAGAAAGGGTATAAAAGAAGAAAATCTAATGATATGGCCTCCTTGTTCACCTGATCTGAACCCCATTGAGAACCTGTGGTCCATCATCAAATGTGCGATTTACAAGGAGGGAAAACAGTACACCTCTCTGAACAGTGTCTGGGAGGCTGTGGTTGCTGCTGCACGCAATGTTGATGGTGAACAGATCAAAACACTGACAGAATCCATGGATGGCAGGCTTTTGAGTGTCCTTGCAAAGAAAGGTGGCTATATTGGTCACTGATTTGTTTTTGTTTGGTTTTTGAATGTCAGAAATGTATATTTGTGAATGTTGAGATGTTATATTGGTTTCACTGGTAAAAATAAATAATTGAAATGGGTATAAATTTGTTTTTTGTTAAGTTGCCTAATAATTATGCACAGTAATAGTCACCTGCACACACAGATATCCCCCTAAAATAGCTAAAACTAAAAACTACTTAAAATATTGATACAAAAATATTCAGCTTTGATATTAATGAGTTTTTTGTGTTCATTGAGAACATGGTTGTTGTTCAATAATAAAATTAATCCTCAAAAATACAACTTGCCTAATAATTCTGCACTCCCTGTAGTGCATACATACATACATGCATACATACATACATACAGTACATGCATGCATGCATGCATACATACAGAACATACATACATACAGTACATAGTGCATACAGTGCATACATGCATACTGTACTGTATGTACTGTATGCATGTATGCATGCATGTACGTATGCATGGATACATACATACATACATACGTACATACGTACATACAGTACATACAGTACATGCATACATACAGTACATAGTGCATACATACATACATACATACATACATACAGTAACTACAGTACATACAGTACATAGTGCATACATACATACATGCATGCATACATACATACATACAGTACATGCATACATACATACATACAGTACATAGTGCATACATACATACATACATGCATACATACATACAGTACATGCATGCATGCATACATACATACAGTACATAGTGCATACAGTGCATACATGCATACTGTACTGTATGTACTGTATGTATGCATGTATGCATGCATGTACTATGCATGGATACATACATACATACATACATACATACAGTACATACAGTACATGCATGCATACAGTACATAGTGCATACGTACATACATACATACATACATACATACAGTAACTACAGTACATACAGTACATGCATACATACAGTACATAGTGCATACATACATACATACATACATACATACATACATACAGTAACTACAGTACATACAGTACATGCATACATACAGTACATAGTGCATACATACATGCATACAGTACATACAGTACATGCATACATACATACAGTACATGCAGTACATACATACATACAGTACATAGTGCATACATACATACATACATACATACATACATACATACATACATACATACATGCATGTTCATGTTTGGTGTTTTTTTTGTTTATGGTCTAGTTGATATTTGTTGCCCCCTTTTGGTGGGTTGAGAGCATTGCAGTAATGTGGTTGTTTTACTCTAAACATGACTGAATTTTTCTGCATGAATTTCATTTTATTACAGAATGCTGTGGTAAATGCATTGTATTTTCTTTGTACTAAGGATGTTTTTGCATCTATATTTTCAGTAATCAGTATAAGAAGTTCCCTCAAATGACCTCATATCATCGCATGCTGCTGCATCGAGTCGCTGCCTATTTTGGCATGGATCACAACGTGGACCAAACGGGCAAAGCGGTCATCATCAACAAGACCAGCAACACACGCATGTAAGACGACGGTGGATTGGCTCTGGTCCGACGGGAATGCTCGTAATGCATCGTCTATGACACATCTCTCTCTCTGTGTTTCAGCCCTGAGCAGAGGTTCTCTGAGCACATTAAAGATGAGCGCAACATGGACTTCCAGAAGAAGTTCATCCTGAAGCGAGATGACGCTAGCATGGATAAGGATGATAATCAGGTTTGTGTTCTGCACCGTTTGAATCCATCATCATGTTTTTGTCGTGCTTCTGAATTCCTCGTCGTCTCCCGCCCAGATCCGGGTACCGCTGCAGGACGGCCGTCGCAGTAAGTCCATCGAGGAGCGAGAGGAAGAGTACCAGCGGGTCAGAGATCGCATTTTTGCACGAGAAGTAAGCGCTAACTCGAGTGTTTTAGGAACATGGGCTGAACTGAACCCTCTGGTGCTCCTCGCTTATGGGGCATGAGATCTCCAACAACCCCCTGTCCCCCCCGGGTTAAATCAATGTGCTTTTATTTAATATTATGTATTTTGAGGGAATTTTATGGTAATAAGTAATATTTATGCAATAATTATGATCCATTTGTTTCCACAGTTTTTACAATACAATACATTTAATCAATGCATTTTTTCCTCCCAGATAACCCCTTCATTGTTGTGTGCTTTTCTCTGCATCTTTGGCAGCCATTTTTGACCACAAGTGGGATTTTTTTTTAGGACCATTTAACCTTTTAGAATCATGTTTTTTTATATATAATTTGTATTTACATAGCAAGTGCAACAAAAGTCATCAAGTGTCATGCCATAAAACATTTTTAAAAAATCAAAATGTAAAATTTTTCGGTCTAAAGTGACCAAAAAGCACCAGAGGAACAGTTCACCCAAAAACACATAACGCCGTATGCTGATCAAATCAAATCAATTCATGTTTATTTGTTACAGGGTTTCCATGGGTCTTAAAAAAAAGTCTTGAATTTGACTTTCCACAATGTAAGGTCTTAAAGGTGCAGTGTGTAGATTTTAGCGGCGAGGTGGTGAGGTTGTGAATTGCACTCGCCCACCGCTCACCCCTCTCTTTCGAAGCACATAGAGAAGCTACGGTGGCCCACACAGGACAAAAATGTTGTCATCTGAGACCGCAGAGAGTGACTAGCGCTCTGTAGAGAAGTTTGTCCGTTTAGGGCCACTGTAGAAACATGATGGCGACTTCACTGTAAGGGGACCCGCGGTGTGTGTAGATTGAAATGGCTCATTCTATGGTAATAAAAACATAACGCTTCATTATGTAAGGTCTTTATACACCACTGAAAACATAGTTATGTATGTTATATTGCATTTCTGTCAATAGATCCTCATAAATACTACACACTGCGCCTTTAAAAATGTCTTAAATTGGACCAGAAAGTCCATATCATGGCATTAAATTAGGGCCCTATGATTTCTGCGATGCAGAAAATGTGGACGGAATTGCCGAATTCATTCATAAAAATGTAATTTACTGTATAATGCAGAATTTGTCAAATTTTGTATGAATAAATCAACAGTCGGTCAGTCTCTTAAAGGGCCAGTTCCCCCATTAATGAGAATCCTGTGGTCATTTCCTCGCCCTAATGTCGCTCAAACCCTGTCAGACTTTCCTTCATCATATAAAGCCATCGAATCTCTTTAGAACATCTGGAATAATCCGCTCGATCCGTACGGATCAGTTTCTGAAGCGTCAGTGGAAGTTGCTTAGACTGTCAATGGAGGACAGAAATCTTCCCATTTCATTACAAATATCCTCATTTGTGTTCCGGAGATGAACGAGAGTCAGTCACATTTAACCATTAAAGCAGAGTCCAGAGAAATGAACACAGAATAAACTATAAAGCAGATTTCATAAGGCCCTAAATGTAATCGCATGCACGGCAGAAATGCTGGAATGATGTTCTTCCTCAGGATTTTTGTTTTCCAGCACAAATATCAAAACATCCTTAAATCAGGACACATTTAATGACATGCAGAATGAAGAAATGAAGTCTTGTTTTCTGAGAACTGAACAGAATTAAGAGTTTATGCTTAAAACAAGAACAGATATCTGTCATTGGGTATGAAAATGACTTGCATTGGAATGAAGCTGATTTTTATGAACACATTGGCAGATATTTGTTCTTGTTTAAAAGATTTCTTATCGCAAACTTTAAGCTATTTCTTTGTAAAAATGAATTAAAAAGTTATGGAGATTTGTTGGAAATTGTATTTTCAAACTTTGCGTCACAAATACAACTCACTGTGTGCTTTAGAGAACATATTCTTCAATTTATCCCTTAAATATTCTTTAATTGGTCCTAAAAAGGTCTTAAATTTACATTCATAAAACCTGCAGAAGCCCTGTTGTATTCCAGGTCGTTTCAAAGCAGAAAATTCATGTTTCAGTCATACGGTTTCAAAGCTGCTACTTTTTTCTTCTTTGGAACATAAAGTTCTTGATTATGAAATATTAGTAGTTCTTAGTGACCACATTTGTCAAGCTCAAAAATAAAAATAAAATCACAGTAACCCAGTAAACAGCTATGCAGGATCCATAAGTTCATTCATAATTCATAAAACCACGTTTAATTACTTTCAGATCAGTGCAGAAGATGGCATTGATCGAGGCAAAGCAATAATATGCAGATGTTTGTGTTGTGTTTTTCGTTGCAGTCCTCACAGAATGGATACATCAATGATAACAGGTAAGACATGAGTCCTGCTCGTTAACACACATCTGTACGCTCGACGGTTTAATCCAGATGATGTTTAATTGCTCTCATCACTGATTGATTTACAAGACCAAAAAACATGCATGATTAGGTCATTATAGTTCCATTAAATTAAGTTTTATTTAGCTTTTTTAAAAGCACCTTTTAACCCCTTAATACTGTGATTTAATGTACATTTACAATGTAAATTTTAATTTTATTTTGGCGCTGATGTGACTCCTTCCGTCCTTCCTCTCGTCCTCTAGTAATGTAGATGTGTCTCGAATTAGTGTGTTTTCATGTATGGGTCCCCTACACACACACTGACACACTCACTCACACACACACTCACTCATGCACGCGTTCACACGCACACTCGCGCACTTATACACACTCACTCGCGCCCTTATACACACTCACTCATACTCGCATACACACACACACACTCATGCACGCGTTCACACGCACACTCGCGCACTTATACACACTCACTCACTTATACACACTCACTCACTTATACACACTCACTCACACTCGCATACACACACACTCATGCACGCGTTCACACGCACACTCGCGCACTTATACACACTCACTCACTTATACACACTCTCACACTCGCATACACACACACTCACACACACACACACACACTCACACACACACATGCACGCGTTCACACGCACACTCGCACACTTATACACACTCACTCACACTCGCAGACACACACACGCGTACACACACACGTACACACACACTCATACACACACACACTCATGCACACGTTCACACACACACTTGCGCACACACACACTCTCTTCCTGTAACCCACGGACCCTGTTTTCTCCAATGTGACCCCTACAGACTGTCCACTGACGGCTACTCCTCATCCTCCCAAAAGAGGAGGCAGATTTTTAGGTACTGTCTCTGCTGTGTGTTGCCATGCGCGTCTCCGTGGTGACCATGTGTTGCTTTGCGTTGGCTCAGTGCACTGTCGGGTTGCTAGGGGCCCGTGCATGGCTGCTGTGTACTTCAGTCTCTGGAAATGGACCAGCATCACTGCACTCTGACATGCAACTGCATTTTGCTGTGTGAGTGAGTGAGTGAGTGAGTGAGTGAGTGAGTGAGTGAGTGAGTGAGTGAGTGAGTGAGTGAGTGAGTGGGCGTGTGAGTGGGCGTGTGAGTGGGCGTGTGAGTGGGCGTGTGAGTGGGCGTGTGAGTGGGCGTGTGAGTGGGCGTGTGAGCGAGCGAGCGTGAACGTGTGAGCGTGTGAGCGTGTGAGCGCGAGCGTGTGAGCGAGTGAGCGTGCGAGTGAGTGTGTGAGTGTCTGTCTGTGTTTGTTCTAGTTCTCTTTGTGTGTGTGTGTGTGTGTGTGTGTGTGTGTGTGTGTGTGTGAGGAACTGGTCAGTCTGTAAAGGTGGGTGGTGTGATCAAAGTCTTATATCGCGGTGCGAGTCATATTTGTTTATTAGGTAATGTTATATATCACCATACAGCAAATTTAAAAACAAATAATGTGTGTGTGTGTGTTAATGTACTTAATAATAAATAATAATAATATAATATAAATCATAGTAATAATATACATGTAATATTTTTATAATTTTATTATTAATATTAATGTAATGTATTAATATAATTAATTTAAATATACATATATTTTATGAATCAATGATTTTAATCATTAAATATGACTGATGATGTTATCATAATCATAATAATAAATCATAATAACAAAAGTAATAATAATAGATGTAAAACATTTAACTAATAATTTATTACAATTATTTAATATAAGTACACACTTAGTATTTTTGTCAGATTTACTTCGAAACAATTTTCACTCATAATTTCACGAATACTTACAAAGAAACGGCAAGTCATGCATTGAATTACACTCACCTAAAGGATTATTAGGAACACCATACTAATACTGTGTTTGACCCCCTTTCGCCTTCAGAACTGCCTTAATTCTACGTGGCATTGATTCAACAAGGTGCTGAAAGCATTCTTTAGAAATGTTGGCCCATATTGATAGGATAGCATCTTGCAGTTGATGGAGATTTGTGGGATGCACATCCAGGGCACGAAGCTCCCGTTCCACCACATCCCAAAGATGCTCTATTGGGTTGAGATCTGGTGACTGTGGGGGCCATTTTAGTACAGTGAACTCATTGCCATGTTCAAGAAACCAATTTGAAATGATTCGAGCTTTGTGACATGGTGCATTATCCTGCTGGAAGTAGCCATCAGAGGATGGGTACATGGTGGTCATAAAGGGATGGACATGGTCAGAAACAATGCTCAGGTAGGCCGTGGCATTTAAACGATGCCCAATTGGCACTAAGGGGCCTAAAGTGTGCCAAGAAAACATCCCCCACACCATTACACCACCACCACCAGCCTGCACAGTGGTAACAAGGCATGATGGATCCATGTTCTCATTCTGTTTACGCCAAATTCTGACTCTACCATCTGAATGTCTCAACAGAAATCGAGACTCATCAGACCAGGCAACATTTTTCCAGTCTTCAACTGTCCAATTTTGGTGAGCTCGTGCAAATTGTAGCCTCTTTTTCCTATTTGTAGTGGAGATGAGTGGTACCCGGTGGGGTCTTCTGCTGTTGTAGCCCATCCGCCTCAAGGTTGTGCGTGTTGTGGCTTCACAAATGCTTTGCTGCATACCTCGGTTGTAACGAGTGGTTATTTCAGTCAAAGTTGCTCTTCTATCAGCTTGAATCAGTCGGCCCATTCTCCTCTGACCTCTAGCATCAACAAGGCATTTTCGCCCACAGGACTGCCGCATACTGGATGTTTTTCCCTTTTCACACCATTCTTTGTAAACTCTAGAAATGGTTGTGCGTGAAAATCCCAGTAACTGAGCAGATTGTGAAATACTCAGACCGGCCCGTCTGGCACCAACAACCATGCCACGCTCAAAATTGCTTAAATCACCTTTCTTTCCCATTCTGACATTCAGTTTGGAGTTCAGGAGATTGTCTTGACCAGGACCACACCCCTAAATGCATTGAAGCAACTGCCATGTGATTGGTTGATTAGATAATTGCATTAATGAGAAATTGAACAGGTGTTCCTAATAATCCTTTAGGTGAGTGTAAATGTAAAATTTACCCCATAATCTTTATTTACAACTTTGAAAAATCTTTTTTACAGGGTATAAATCTGATTGGATGAGCCATATTCACAGTCTCTATTGCTTGGAAACAGTACACAACAAATTTGTGCTTAATTTTGCGTCCCTTAACTTTCTTTAGGACACGTCCTGCTCTATAGTTTCTCGTTATTACATACTGTGTGTCTTCCACATCCGTCAGTCTCTTTATCCCATCATGCCGCCCAGCCCTGCCAGTCGCTATGGTTACAAAACAGGACGTTCTGGATCTGTTGGTTGCTTGCCGTACTACGACGTGAATGTGTGTTTGCTCATGTAATACAGAAACGCCAGTGTCGCATTTCTGGAGTGTCTTCCTGCATCGTTGTTGAATGCTTGACGTCACTGCATCATATCCCTGACCTCATGACCTCATATCCCTGACCTCATGACCTCATCCTCATAATTATGGGAGCAGGTGTTCGGTAGGAAGCAGATGTCATGGATGAGCGGAGTGGTGTGTGTCTCTGTTGGTCTTCAGTGAGCGCAGCTTAAAATAGCTTCATTAATTGCACACACTGCAGAAACACACACAGATTACAGGGTTAGAATGGGGTTCGTAACAGACACGTGTTGTGTGTTCACTCAGATGTTCACAGGGTCGTTCTCTTGGTGATTCCCATAAGCAGGAGGTGAAACACGACCTGATTTAGACTTCATTATAGGAAAAAAAAGAAGAAAGAGTCATGTTTCCAAAAGTCCCTTGAGGTTTCTTGTCCAATCAAATAGACACTTTTTGTTGCTGTATTGGATTTAATTTAATCTTTTTGTTGATGCAGAATCACATTTTCTTTTTTGTTTTTCGTTTAGGGGTTAAAATATTTTTTTTTTATATTAATTTAATAACTTAAATATATACTGGGGGGAATACTAAACCATAATGAGCCTTATATATATATATATATAATATTATATTATATTATATTATGTTATATGATACACCGATCAGGCATAACATTATGACCAGGTGAAGTGAATAACACTGATTATCTCTTTATCACGGCGGGATATATTAGGCAGCAAGTGAACATTTTGTCCTCAAAGTTGATGTGTTAGAAGCAGGAAAAATGGGCAAGCGTAAGGATTTGAGCGAGTTTGACAAGGGCCAAATTGTGATGGCTAGACGACTGGGTCAGAGCATCTCCAAAACTGCAGCTCTTGCGGGGTGTTCCCGGTCTGCAGTGGTCAGGATCTATCAAAAGTGCTCCAAGCAAGGAACAGTGGAGAACCGGAGACAGGGTCATGGGCGGCCAAGGCTCATTGATGCACGTGGGGAGCGAAGGCTGGCCCGTGTGGTCCGATCAAACAGACGAGCTACTGGAGCTCAAATTGCTCCAGAAGTTAATGCTGGTTCTGATAGAAAGGTGTCAGAATACACAGTGCATCTCAGTTTGTTGTGTATGGGGCGGCATAGCCGCTGACCAGTCAGGGTGCCCATGCTGACCCCTGTCCACCGCCGAAAGCACCAACAGTGGCACGTGAGCATCAGAACTGGACCATGGAGCAATGGAAGAAGGTGGCCTGGTCTGATGAATCACGTGTTCTTTTACATCACGTGGATGGCCGGGTGCGTGTGCGTGGCTTACCTGGGGAACACATGGCACCAGGATGCACTATGGTAAGAAGCGGAGGCAGTGTGATGCTTTGGGCAATGTTCTGCTGGGAAACTTTGGGTCCTGCCATCCATGTGGATGTTACTTTGACACGTACCACCTACCTAAGCATTGTTGCAGACCATGTACAGCCTTTCATGGAAACGGTATTCCCTGGTGGCTGTGGCTCTTCCAGCAGGATAATGCTCCTGCCACAAAGCACAAATGGTTCAGGAATGGTTTGAGGAGCACAACAACGAGTTTGAGGTGTTGACTTGGCCTCCAAATTCCCCAGATCTCAATCCAATCGAGCATCTGTGGGATGTGCTGAACAAACAAGTCCGATCCATGGAGGCCCCGCCTCAAAACTTACAGGACTCAAAGGATCTGCTGCTAACATCTTGGTGCCAGATACCACAGCACACCTTCAGGGGTCTATATGTTTTGGCAGCATAAAGGGGATCAACACAATATTAGATCATAATGTTATGCCTGATCGGTGTGTGTGTGTGTATATATATATATATATATAAGCGTAATATATGCCTATTCCGCGCTCAAGTATGCATAAAGCCTTCCGAAAAGACCATCAGTGATGTAAAGTCACCGTTTTAGTTTTTTAATGTCTAGAAAAGCTCTGAGAAAATGTTGTGGAAGATAAATGTCAGCTCCAGTCCCAGTTCATCTCGTGGTTTACAGATCACTTATTTTAATCATCTAATGCTCATGTGCATTTTAAGCCCTTTTCCCCACTAATTCTTTGAGTTTAGTCTGTTGCGTCATGTCACGTTATATCTCTGGCGAAGTTTCTGCATGCAGGTTTTGGTTCTGGACGTTTTGGAAAATTGCACATGAAACGTGATGAAAGTCACACACATATAGACGATTTTTAGTGTCTTTTAGCTGATAAATACACAGAACGATTGATTGATCGATTGATTATTGGTTTTCTCGACAGCTGCTCGAGGGCAGCGCAGATCTGAGTGTGTATGCATCAGTTTAACACAGTGATGGATCTGTGTGTGTGTGTGTGTGTGTGTGTGTGTGTGTGTGTTCATGTCATAGGGCTGCACGGTAAATAAAACTTACACTAACATATATTTGAATTGAGAAGGTTCATGCATTTAATCTAGAAACCTGCATCAGTGCATGAGTATCACTGCCAACCACATTTCAGGTCTGTATTGTTGCATTGAATGGGATTTGTCCGTACGGTGCAGCCCTGGTCTGATGATTGACAGGTCTGATATGGGTGTAGCCGTTGAGTGTGTTTGTATGTTTGACTTTGTGAATCTTAATGTTTGGGTTTGTGTTGGTATGTGTGCACTTTTATCCTGTTCGTGTCTAGTATCTTGCAACTGAGTGTGTGTAGAGCTCCTGTGATGATCGCATGTTTGTGTGTGTCTCTGGACTGGGCGTTTGCGTTTCTGTCTGTTTTCATGGAGCTCTGTTTGTCTTATTCTCGTCCCGTCCGCAGGGGCAACAGGGAGAGCTCCAGTCGGGCGTCCAGCAGTCGGCAGAGCAGCACCGACAGCGACATGAAGAGCCTGGAGCCGCGTCCGTGGAGCAGCACAGACTCGGACAGCTCCAACCGCACGCTGAGACCTCCGGTCACCAAAGCCAGCAGCTTCAGCGGCATCTCCATCCTGACGCGCGGAGACAGTCTGGGCAGCAAGGGTTCGCAGGGCAGCGCCAGGGGCTCCCGCACAGGTGACACACCCACACCACACCGGTGCTCCGTGTCACGCATTAATCAATAACACCGGCCGGTTTAATTCCTGCTGGATGTGCTTCATGTCAAAGCCGTGATCTTATACCTGTGAAGAACAAGAGATACAGGTGCAAAGGGCCGAATCATTCTTTAAGTGTTTGTGCAAAAAATATAAAATACTTTACTCTTTGAAGAAATAAATAAATATTATTTATTCATTTTATTTTATTTTATTTTATTTCATTTTATTTATATTTATTTTATTTATATATTTATATATTTTATTTATATATATATATATATATATATTATATAAAAAATATTTTTTTTTTACCGCAGTAAGAAACATACTTGGGAGAAAATAAATAAATAAATATTTATTTTATATAAATACTTATTAATTTTATTTATTTGATGTTTCTCCCAAAATGGGAATAAACATACTTGGGAGAAATGTATTTATTTATTTAATAATATATATTATTTATAATAAATAATTCTATGTATGTTTCAGGAATAAACTTACTTTGAAGAAAATAAATAAATATGGTTTATTTATATATTTACTTATTTAATTTTTCTCCCAAAACAGGAAGAAACATACTTGAAAGAAAGAAATATTATTTATTTTATATAAATACTCATTTATTTTATTAATGCTTCTTCCTAAATGAGAATAAACATACTTGGGAGAAAATATATTATTATTATTATTATTATTATTATTATTATTTATTATAAAAAAAAAGATTTATAATAAATAATTCCGTGTATGTTTCTCCCGAAACAGGATTAACATTTATTTGGAGAATTTTTTGTTTTGTTTACTTATATATTTACTTATTTATTTATTTTTT
>CM077205.1:1058390-1085890 GCA_039654625.1 Rhinogobio ventralis | reverse complement strand
AGTGTGTGTAACTAGCTTATATACACCGAACAGGTGTAACATTATTCCTAATATTGTGTTGGTCCCCCTTTTGCTGACTCCACTAGACCCCTGAAGGTGTGCTGTGGTATCTGGCACCAAGATGTTAGCAGCAGATCCTTTAAGTCCTGTAAGTTGCGAGGTGGATCGGACTTGTTTGTTCAGCACATCCCACAGATGCTCGATTGGATTGAGATCTGGGGAATTTGGAGGCCAAGTCAACACCTCAAACTCGTTGTTGTGCTCCTCAAACCATTCCTGAAGCATTTGTGCTTTGTGGCAGGAGCATTATCCTGCTGGAAGAGCCACAGCCACCAGGGAAATCTCACTCAAAACCTTACGCTTGCCCATTTTTCCTGCTTCTAACACATCAACTTTGAGGACAAAATGTTCACTTGCTGCCTAATATATCCCACCCACTAACAGGAGCCGTGATGAAGAGATCATCAGTGTTATTCACTTCACCTCATCGGTGTATGTAAATAAAAAACTATAGAAGTCAATGAAACTTCCCCATTTATAAAAATAGCCATTACCGCATGATTATAAAATATAGACCATTTATTTATTGAATACCCAGCAAAATTACTACATTGTGTTATAATTGATAAAATGACTCATGCTGTTATATTAGATTTTGGTCCTTGCGCCCACTCCTATAATAATAAACAGTGATTCAGTCTTCATATTCCATCAGAGCGAGCAGCACATAATATTCAAGGCTGTGTGTGTGTGTGTGTGAGCGCATGTGTGTGTGCAGTGTGTTCATCAGCCTCTGTCCTCTCTCAGATCCAGGTCCAGTATTATTCCACCGCAGGGCAGTATCCTAACTCCGGCCAGCAGTTCCGCTCCATCTCTCACCAGGTGTCGTTCCCCACACAGCGATCTCAGCCGCTGCCCCCGCCGGCACAGCCCTCCGGTCAGTATGACCTCACTTCCTGTTCTGTGTGCTTTTATAGCTAGACGACATCATATTATCCTCCCTATGAAAGTCCATTATCACCACGAAGGAAAAAAAATCAGGCTTTGGTAAATCAGTTATTATTAAAAAGTCGAAATGATGACAAATTGAAATTAGAACATAAAATGTTGTAATTCTGATATAAAGTCATAATTATGAAACAAACGTCCAAATTATGACGAGTCATAAATGACATAAAAAGTAATAATTAAGAGATCAAAATTATGACGTAAAAAGTTTTAATTGAGATAAATGTCAAAATTGACATCATAAGTCATAATTATAAGATACTAGCCTGACGTCGTCATACTCAGATTCTAGTCAGAACATGAGTCTGATTCTGCTCCATTGGGCTGTGATTATGGGGTGCTTCAACCGAACCAGGAAAGAAAATGCCTCTGCACTCAATTGGATAGACCTACAACCAATCAGAGCAACGGAGTGAGTGACGTATGCTGAGCGACGCTAAGTAGTAGTGGGAAGATCGGATCATTGTACGGACTCGGATCTTTGAATCTCGAAAGTCTGTCATTTCGTTCATTTCAGCAGAATATAATTAAAATGTCACATGTTAAAAACACATCTAGTTCTTATGCAAACGTTGATCACATTTGGAATAAAAAATAAATTATGCAGCCATGGCCAAACTTTAAGAAAGAAATGATTCATTAGTTGCTCAGCTGGGTCTTCAGGCTATGCAGTCTGTTAGTTCACCTCACCTCCCAATCCCAGTCGTTCTTTCTTTTGTCACTTCACATTTAATCACGTCTGTTCCCTGGAAAGATTAGTACAGCTCTCCTGTCTTCGGGTTCGAGTCGTTAGTTCCGTCGTCAGTGTCTGATGCAATGCATGCAGTCCCGAAAACAGAATTGATTAGTTCACCTCTCGAGTCCTCGGGTTCGAGTCATTCGCTCACTGAATGCAGAAGATCCTGTACAGAACCGGTGGCCTGTAGCGCATGCACGGTCAACACAAAATGAACGAATCGCTCTCTGAGACAACTCGCTGTTCCCGAGCCATATTTAAGATTAGTTCATAAAGAACGTTCATGACGCATCACTAACGCATGGTTGTCAACAGAACTCAACTGCACGCACGCTGGAAGAAGAAGATGAGTGTAAACGATCTTTGCCGGTGTTGTAAAAAGAATTTAAGGATACACGGAGTACTTACCAACACGATCATCATTTCTGAGAGAAATAGCAAAGGAGAACGCATATACAAACACGTTCTCCGTTTAGGATTAGAACGAATTCAACCCAAGTGCTCTATGGTGACGTGGATGATTACGTTACTGTTGATCATCTGTCAATCATCGTATAAAGCCCGCCCTGACAATCTGATTGGTCCGAACAGCTCCTGTTTGGGCACAGTTACTGCACAACGGATCAAGTCCAGACCGAACTTCCCGACCTCAAATGTTGTGGGCGGGGCTAAGTTTGGCTGGCATCCAGGCTAATAAGATACTTGAAATTGACAAATTGAAATTCAGTTAAAATTCTGCGATTAAATAGTCAAAATAATAAGACTAAAGTCAAATTTATGACTTCAAACGTCATAAGATAATTACATTTTACACTGAAATTGAGTTTAAAAAGTTAAAATTATGACAAATCGAAATTGATGTTATAATTATTATATAAATTATTATAATCATATAATTATGATTGACAGACAAAATTGACAGTCAAAATTATTAGATAAAATTATTTTAAATTATTAGTTTAAATTGACAAATCGAATTTGAGTTTATAAAGTCAAAGTTGAAAAGTCATAATTGACAAAAAAATCACAATATTGAAATAAAATGTTTATTTTAGTTGAATTCCACAAATCGAAAATCGAGTTCAAAAACTCACAATTATAAAATAAAAAGTCATAAGATTAAAGTAAAAATTATGAGATTGAAAAGTCAAACAAACATAATTTTGACCTCATAATGTCAGCGGATGTCATAATTTTGATGTTTTATGTTGTAATTATGGCCATTTCAGTCATAATTATGATTGTTAAACTCGTGTGGAGTGAATGGGCTTCCTCAGTCCGTCTCTGAAGACTCCTGTCGTTTTTATGCTCTCTAATATTGATGTCTGATATTATTCGCTCTGAAGGGCTCCCTCACGATGAGCGGTTTTGTTTAATGTGTTTGTGTTTTGCGCGAGCAGCTCCGCTCCAGCCCATGATGACCAGCCAGCAGCCGGCGTACCAGGGCATGATGGGAGTGCAGCAGCCTCAGAGCGCCAGTATGATGAGCACGCAGCGCACGGGCATGAACGGACAGATGCAGAGCATGATGGTCCAGTACCCCCCTATGCCCTCCTATCAGGTGTGTGTGTGTGTATGTGTGTGTGTGGATGTGTGTGCATCTGTGACTGACAGCTCCACCGTGTGCCGCCGCAGGTTCCTGTAGCCAATGAGAGTCAGTCTGTGGTGCAGCAGCAGTACCAGCAGCCCGTCATGGTGCCCGTCAGCCAGTCAGTACAGGGAGCCATGCCGACTGCCGCGCCCATGCCCGTCTACTACAGTGTACTGACACCCACACAACAGAACAGCACAAGGTACACACACGCTGACGCTCTCTCTCACACACACTCACTCTCACACACACTCACTCATACTCTCTCTCACACACACTCTCTCTCTCATACACACTCATACACACACACACACTCTTCAAAAAATTAAAGTATGAAAAAGTTCTGGAAGTTTACATTTACTGTAAATGTACTGTACTAAATATTTTTTCTTTTATATAAAATGTTTTACATAAAAATACTATAAAATCAAAGCCATATGTCCAAGTTGTGTTCCAGACTTGAATTTGATATCACAAAAATTTAAGTTCCCATGAGATTTTGTTTAGGCGCTGTACCAAAAATATCCACCAGGTGCCACCCATATTCCATTGATTTTCTTTAATGCATTCTCCTGTAACAAATTAATACATTTCTGTCCAAATGTCACTTCTATCACAAAACAGTCACCAAATATGGAACCCTGAGACTTTCCAACTATATGCATTTTGTCAAGATTAGAAAGTGTTTTGATTATAAATTAAAATACATTTTGTAATATTAAATCTGACGCCGCCCACTAGGGGAGGAGCCTACTAGAAGAATTTAGAATACCGTTTCCATGGTAACGCAATGTCCAGTTTCAATTCGAATGATCCCTAATTTATGATGATTAATAAAAAGTGTGATATGAAAAAAAGCATTAAAAAAAGAGTGCCAAGTTTCCCGATGGCGACAGTTAAGGTAAAGGAGCCGCGCCTTAAAAACAGATCGAGGGTCAGAATGAGGTTTGAAAATAAACATTTGTCCACATAAATGTGTATATACAGTATATGATCAAAATAAATTATTTATTTAATCCATTAAATCAGTCACTTGAATTTCGAGATGTATTAAGAAGTGAATCATTTATTTTTTTCGATAACAAAACGTGCACATGAACCATCATGGGAACAATAAATCAGCCTCAGGAGAGGCTGTGATTGGATGACTGGCCTAACCAGCGGACCAATGGCATCGCAGCATCTCAAATGTTGGTTTGGTGGCTCTGAAACGGCTGAGTCGAAGTCTGTGATCAGAATGATTGGGTTTAATTCCCTCCAGAAGCGTCTCAAACGATTGAGTGTGTGTGTGTGTGTGTGTGTATTCCTCCAGAAGCGTCTCACACGATTGAGTGTGTGTGTGTGTTTAGCCTGACGCTCTGAGACGACACTCATTTAGGATGGAGGGGAAAGAGCCCAATTGAGAAACTTAGTTTATTACTAATATTCTGCACCAATTTCTCAGGAAGTGACGATTTTGTTCTGTTGGAAGGAAACGGTGCTTTATTCGCAATTCCAATTCCAATTTTTCACAGTTTTGAATGGAAGAATAGCTAGTGTTATGTAACCATTTCTTGTTTGTAACCTGATTTATCTGTGTGTGTGTGTGTGTGTGTGTTTCAGTCCATCTGTGGGTTACCTGCAGCCGCCCACTTCAGATCAGTACCAGATGACCCAGTCTCCCTCGCCCTGCAGCCCACAGCCAATACAACAGCAGTATTCAGGTATCCCACAACCACCATGGACAACAGTCACAGCAGTTATATTGGAATCCAGTGTAATGGACACATGTGTTGATGTGTTGTAGGGGTCCCGCCTCCCGGTCCCAGTGTCATGGTAATGCAGCTCAGTGTTCCTAATGGTCCGCAGCCGACCCAGAATCCTCCACTGGTGCAGTGGAACCCCTGCAAGTACTACAGCATGGAGCAGAGACCCAGCAAACCCGAGCAGCAGGTACGTCACACACAGCATTTGTGGCTACATTTGTGAATGCATTTGGTCCGTCAGGATGACTCACACGTCTAATCATCGCGCGTGTGTGTGTGTGTGTGTGTGTGTGTGTGTGTGTGTGTGTGTAGGTCAGCACTCAGCTCAGCAGCCCGCTGGCGTCTCCCACACAGTCTCCTGCACCCTCTCCGTCTGGCAGTGTGAACACTGTGTGTCCGGGTCTCGGCCCGCTGCCTCTCATCTCACAGTTTCCTCGGCCCGGTGGGCCAGCACAAGGTACACACTCTCATTATTACATTATACACGTGACGTGCTAATGGCCCTTTACATGGAGTCATTATTCTGTCCACAATGAAAGCAAAATGCATATGCTAAACACACACACACACACACACACACACACACATATATATATATATATATATATATATATATATATATATATATATATATATATATATACACTCACCTAAAGGATTATTAGGAACACCATACTAATACTGTGTTTGACCCCCTTTCGCCTTCAGAACTGCCTTAATTCTACGTGGCATTGATTCAACAAGGTGCTGAAAGCATTCTTTAGAAATGTTGGCCCATATTGATAGGATAGCATCTTGCAGTTGATGGAGATTTGTGGGATGCACATCCAGGGCACGAAGCTCCCGTTCCACCACATCCCAAAGATGCTCTATTGGGTTGAGATCTGGTGACTGTGGGGGCCATTTTAGTACAGTGAACTCATTGTCATGTTCAAGAAACCAATTTGAAATGATTGGAGCTTTGTGACATGGTGCATTATCCTGCTGGAAGTAGCCATCAGAGGATGGGTACATGGTGGTCATAAAGGGATGGACATGGTCAGAAACAATGCTCAGGTAGGCCGTGGCATTTACACGATGCCCAATTGGCACTAAGGGGCCTAAAGTGTGCCAAGAAAACATCCCCCACACCATTACACCACCACCACCAGCCTGCACAGTGGTAACAAGGCATGATGGATCCATGTTCTCATTCTGTTTACGCCAAATTCTGACTCTACCATCTGAATGTCTCAACAGAAAGCGATACTTATCAGACCAGGCAACATTTTTCCAGTCTTCAACTGTCCAATTTTGGTGAGCTCGTGCAAATTGTAGCCTCTTTTTCCTATTTGTAGTGGAGATGAGTGGTACCCGGTGGGGTCTTCTGCTGTTGTAGCCCATCCGCCTCAAGGTTGTGCGTGTTGTGGCTTCACAAATGCTTTGCTGCATACCTCGGTTGTAACGAGTGGTTATTTCAGTCAAAGTTGCTCTTCTACCAGCTTGAATCAGTCGGCCCATTCTCCTCTGACCTCTAGCATCAACAAGGCATTTTCGCCCACAGGACTGCCGCATACTGGATGTTTTTCCCTTTTCACACCATTCTTTGTAAACTCTAGAAATGGTTGTGCGTGAAAATCCCAGTAACTGAGCAGATTGTGAAATACTCAGACCGGCCCGTCTGGCACCAACAACCATGCCACGCTCAAAATTGCTTAAATCACCTTTCTTTCCCATTCTGACATTCAGTTTGGAGTTCAGGAGATTGTCTTGACCAGGACCACACCCCTAAATGCATTGAAGCAACTGCCATGTGATTGGTTGATTAGATAATTGCATTAATGAGAAATTGAACAGGTGTTCCTAATAATCCTTTAGGTGAGTGTATATATATCATACAGTGGACTCTAGTTTGGAAAGGTGTTTTTTTTTTTAGTTGCACAGTTTAAGAGGTCACAAAAACCTGTACTCAGGTACTGTACATCTCAGTTTAGTGCTTTGAAAATGAACAATAAATAAACATGTAAAGGTGAATCTAGTTGTAAGGCAGTGTGTGTGTATATATATATATATATATATTAGTGCTGTCAATCGATTAAAAAAAGCACATTCAGCATCTGCGTTTTTAATATTTTTATATTGTAATAATTTCACAGTTACTCTCCAAACTTAAATACAGTGTATTTGAAATATTTGTTGTAATGGCATATTTTTATGACGGCTAGTGTAACTGATACTAAAACTGCTACTGTTTTATTTTCTTATTAAAAAATTATCTATCATTATTAAACACAAATGATAGACATTCAACATTACAGTATAAATGAAAGCTATATCAATTCCTTAAAACAATCTTCACACAAACCCATTATAATAAATGTCTGGGGGTCATCTGGAACATTTCAGGTTTTACACAAACGAGGCTTTGTTACCAGTAATATTATTTTGAATATTATTAATATTATTTTCAGAATTCTACAGTTTGTCTTGGGTTAGTTTAATAACATAGCCTAAGCATCATTGATAACCCCTTGTTATAATATATATAATATAATATAATATATAGCCTGATTAGCTAAGCCCTCTAAAAACACAAGACATCAGGGCCGTAACCACCACACACACACTGAGGGGTCAAGTAACGCCCCAATATGTAATGTAACTTTTTTTAAACGAACATAATATCGCATGCTTTATTAATGTTTTTACTGTAAAGTTGTGCAGTTTAAGGGGGATTTATGGTTCATATTTTTAATGAAATTTCACCATATTTTATTACAATGTTATAAGACACTTTATTTTTTCTATATTTATTATTATATATTACGCTATGTTTATGTGGCTATTATACTGTAGACTATTGAGTGGCTAAAATATAGAAATCCTTTTAATTTCCCCCCCAAAAAAGAAAACCCCCTCGAAATTCACTCCCCGGACTCCGTCCCCCCTCGTACCCCCCCATTTCCACCCCTGTATATATATATATACACCGATCAGGCATAAGATTATGACCACCTTCCTAATATTGTGTTGGTCCCCCTTTTGCTGACTCCTCTTGACCCCTGAAGGTGTGCTGTGATATCTGGCACCAAGATGTTAGCAGCAGATCCTTTAAGTCCTGTAAGTTGCGAGGTGGATCGGACTTGTTTGTTCAGCACATCCCACAGATGCTCGATTGGATTGAGATCTGGGGAATTTGGAGACCAAGTCAACACCTCAAACTCGTTGTTGTGCTCCTCAAACCATTCCTGAACCATTTGTGCTTTGTGGCAGGAGCATTATCCTGCTGGAAGAGCCACAGCCACCAGGGAATACCGTTTCCATGAAAGGCTGTACATGGTCTCAACAATGCTTAGGTAGGTGGTACGTGTCAAAGTAACATCCACATGGATGGCAGGACCCAAGGTTTCCCAGCAGAACATTGCCCAAAGCATCACACTGCCTCTGCCGGCTTGCCTTCTTCCCATAATGCATCCTGGTGCCATGTGTTCCCCAGGTAAGCCACGCACACACACCTGGCCATTCACGTGATGTAAAAGAACACATGATTCATCAGACCAGCCTTCGCTCCCCACGTGCATCAATGAGCCTTGGCCGCCCATGACCCTGTCGCCGGTTCTCCACTGTTCCTTCCTTGGAGCACTTTTGATAGATCCTGACCACTGCAGACCGGGAACACCCCACAAGAGCTGCAGTTTCGGAGATGCTCTGACCCAGTCGTCTAGCCATCACAATTTGGCCCTTGTCAAACTCGCTCAAATCCTTACGCTTGCCCATTTTTCCTGCTTCTAACACATCAACTTTGAGGACAAAATGTTCACTTGCTGCCTAATATATCCCACCCACTAACAGGAGCCGTGATGAAGAGATCATCAGGGTTATTCACTTCATAATGTCAGCCTGATCGGTGTATTCAGAACAACTGACTGAAATCAATCCTGTCTGATGTAATCGCTCTGTTTCAACCGCCGAAAGATGTCAATAAAACAGCTGGAGAACATATCCCATAACGCCACATTTAAAGCCTTTCAATGACCATAAACTCATTAGTTAGCTAGAAGAAATAGCTCTAGAGAAGAGCATGTCAGTGATGTCTTCATTATTCAAACATTACATTTTCTTATCTCTTTATTAATCGTTATTGTATTGATTGTTATCTAATGTAAAGCACTTTGAGCTGCACTGCATGAAAGGTGTTATAAAATGATGATTATCATTAATCTGGATTATTATTAATTCATTGCTGGATTCTTTTGCGTGTCACTCTTAGTTTTTATTATAATACAAAACACCAGCTATAACTAGTCTAGAGTTTTTACAAACACACTCATGACATCATGGTGAGCTCCGGACCCACGGTGGCCTTGCCTGTTTGCAGTCACCATGACCTGCTGTGTGTGTGTGTGTGTGTGTGTGTGTGTGTGTGTGTGTGTGTGTGTGTGTGTGTGTGTGTGTGTGTGTGTGTGTGTGTGTGTGTGTGTGTGTGTGTGTGTGTGTGTGTGTGTGTGTGTGTGTGTGTGTGTGTGTCCTACTGCCCCAGTGACCTGACCGTGTTGCCGTTGACCGTCACTGAGTGCGTGTTTGTGTCTCAACAGATGGGCGCTACTCTTTACTGGGGCAGCCGCTGCAGTACAGCCTGTGTCCTCCTCCCATCATGCACAACCACAACCAGTCCTCGTACAGCTCCCATCAGGTACAGCTGTGTGTGTGTTAGTGTTGTCAAAAGTACCGACTTTGGTATCAAGTCGGTACTGAAATGTAAAAAATGTGACGCTTTGAGCGCTGTTGAGCGGAATCGTAAACGCCTCTGATTGGCCATTGTGCTCACGCGCTCATCAAACATGTCTGTGATTGGCTACAATGCTCAACACACGGGAGCGTTTGAAATAGGGATGTGTTTTGAATAGGGATGTGTGCAACGACTAATTTCATAACTGTTTAAACAGAAATTTTGTAACTGACTAGTCTACTATCTGTACACATGACGGGTAGCAAAATCACAAGAAAAGCTCGACGTGTACTGACAACTATACATTATTCAACCATATTTTCTTATCGTTAGGATGTTGATATAGCAACTGTTCAAGTGTAAAGTAAGTTTCATTCATAATGTTTCTCCTTTAATCCGATATAAAATGTCATACCATGTTGTCCGTCATAACCGGCAGTATAAAGCCTAAGCAAGGTTAATTGTTATATTAGTTTGACATGACATAGAAGAAAACTGAGAAGTTGTGTAAGCTTTCAGAATCCTCCCTCAGCTGCTCATCTTCCGAGTGGACATAAACCAACACATGCAAACACCTGAGGTAATTTTGATTTGCTGCAGATAGACACTTTTCAGAATAATATATTAATTTCAAGATGTAACATTAACATGACGGTAATTTATACGTAGCCATTTTAAAAATATAAAGAAAAACATTAGCAGCAGCACTATCGTTGGCTAGTTGGCTAGTCTCGCACATCCCTAGCTTTGTGAGCGGGAGCGTTTGAAAGCACAAGCAGGCGTCGATTAACGGACCGGTCTGCTGATAGACGCTTCAGACGCTCCCGTGTGTATCTGTGCAAGCGCTCAGTGAAAGCGTCATTGATGTATATTTACATGTTTTTGAAGCGCTGATCATTGTAGCCAATCACAGACATGTTTGATGAGCACGTGAGCACAATGGCCAATCAGAGGCGCTTACGATTCCACTCAACAGTGCTCAAAGCGTTACACTTTTTACGTACGGTACTTTTGACAACACTAGTGTGTGTGTGAGAGTGTGTGTGTGAGCGTGTGTGTGAGCGTGTGTGTGAGCGTGTGTGTGAGCGTGTGTGTGAGCGTGTGTGTGAGCGTGTGTGTGAGCGTGTGTGTGAGCGTGTGTGTGAGCGTGTGTGTGAGCGTGTGTGTGTGTGAGAGCGTGTGTGTGTGTGAGAGCGTGTGTGTGTGAGTGTGTGAGTGTGAGTGTGAGTGTGTGTGAGTGTGTGTGAGAGTGTGTGTGTGAGAGTGTGTGAGAGTGTGAGAGTGTGTGAGAGTGTGTGTGAGAGTGTGTGTGAGAGTGTGTGTGAGAGTGTGTGTGAGAGTGTGTGTGAGAGTGTGTGAGAGTGTGTGAGAGTGTGTGTGAGAGTTATTTCAGATAAATGCTGTTCTGCACTTTCCATTCATCAAAGAATCCTGAGGAATAAAATGCATCAGTTTCCACAGAAATATGAACTGTTTTCAACACTGATAATAATCATAAATGTTTGCTGAGCATCAAATCCTCATATGAGAATGATTTCTGAAGGATCTGAAGACTGGAGTAATGATGATAAATTCAGCTTTGATCACAGGAATAAATTACACTTTACTATATATTCACAGAGAACAGCTGCTTTACACTGGAGTCATATTTCACTGATTTACTGTATTTATGATCAGATTAATAAGCAGGAGAGACTCTTTCAGAAACATAACAATAATTGTACTGACCTCAAATTTTTGAATGGCAGCGTATGAGTGAAAATCGTATATATTTTTGTGTAAAACACAGTTCCTCTTCATCATGTGTCTGTGTGTGTGTCTCCTCAGAATCAGGGCGTGATGAAGCACGGAGCGCGGGGGAAAAGACAGACGCTCAAATCTGCCTCTACAGACCTGGGAACTACTGATGTGGGTAAGAGCCGTTCTGCTCATTCAACCCTCAAACGCCTGACACATCACATAATGGTCAGGACATTTCTTATTTTTCTTCAAATGACAGTTAATTGATCCTTCAGACAAAATATTATAAATAAAAGGTTGCATGTGTGTTTTATGTTTTGTATCATATTTGATACATCAGTCTTTTATGGCTCATATAGTCTGATATTGTGAGAATATGGATGAAAAAAATTATAGTTCAATGGTTTTCTGTCTTGTATTTTATCTCAAAATGTGGAAATGAGCAGAAATAAGTGAATACAGCCTCTTATTTACATGAGGTAAACACAATGCTGCTGGTTATTTTAATATAATTACTGCCGTAATAACGGCCCATTTCAAATGTTTTTCTCTTTTGAGCGGTAATAAAAGATTATTGTTGTAAATACTTTCAGCATTTCAGTAATAAAGTGTAGGCTAGATCTTTACAATGCATCCAAATTACAGCGAAGCGCAGCGGTACGGTGCTCCGCAGTGGCCAAAAAGATTCTTTTTGAAAACTCAGAGATAACGGTAATTAAATCACCACACGTCCTTGGTGTTTGTCTAAAAACAGCATTCGGCCGGGGATTTTTACGCGGGTGGTGGGAGAAAAACACTGACATTCTGGATTCGGACAGCAGTAAAATCACAGACTAGCCCCTGACAATGATGAAAATACTGTACGACCCCACGAGAAACATTACCGTCCGAATAGGGCTATAGACAACCTTGAAAGTCCTGGAATTTCATTTTACAGTATCTGTATGAACCCTCTAAGTGTAACAAGGTGGGGGGGAAAACCCAAAAAGTACAAAAATATGTTTTTATACTGTGTGTGAGCAAAGTAAGTAA
Source organism: Rhinogobio ventralis (assembly GCA_039654625.1). Taxonomy (NCBI): domain Eukaryota; kingdom Metazoa; phylum Chordata; class Actinopteri; order Cypriniformes; family Gobionidae; genus Rhinogobio; species Rhinogobio ventralis. The sequence goes on along the minus strand of CM077205.1, from coordinate 1,073,330 downwards.
GTTTAAGTCCAGTTTTGACAGCAAATTTTGATTTAGTTTTAGTCATATTTTGGTCACCAGAATTGTTTTAGTCGACTAAAATCTAATGAGTTTAGTTAAACTAATGCATTAATCGAGCATTTAAGCATTACATAACCGACTGTTACTGGAACACATGACAAAACGGACATTTTGACGACCGTTCAAGCGCAAAAACACACGAGAGAGCTCAAATCACTTTTTCAACTCTATATAGCTTTTATAATGTTGTATTTCTGCTTTAGTTAGTATATCAGGTTTAGCTAAAGCTTCAAATAAGTTTATTTATAATTTCAGTTAACATTTCAAGTAATGAAGATTTTTTTTTATGGTTTTAGTTAGCTATTATAACCCTGATACTTGAATTAAATGGGAATACAATTAAATGCAGTTTGTGTAACCATAAACGTGTATATAATGCGTGACTTTTAATTATAAACAAGCTTGAGATACACCGGGACTCTTATTTTGAAATGCCTGCTCAAGTTCAGATGGGTCCCGTTTTTATTCGTTGACGAAAATGATAGTAGATTTTCCTCATAGTTTTTGTCATCCAACACTGGTTTTTATTTAGTTATCGTCTCGTTGTCGTCAGTGGAAAAAGGTTGTTGACACAAATTATGATGATAAATATTCATCAACGAAATGAACACTGGTGCAATGACATTAGCTAAATTTTTTGGGGTAAAATATATCCCTGTTGACTTGTCGATCTCTCTGTGTCTCCCTCCAGTGGTGAGTCGGGTGCTGGAGGTGACCGACCTTCCCGAGGGCATTTCCCGTCCGGAGGCCGAGAAACTCTTCAACCAGCTCTCGCTCTGCGGCGCCAAGATCCAGTGGCTGAAGGACCCTCAGTGTCCCCGGGGCCCCTGCGGCGGCGACCCCGCTCACCTGTACACTGTCGTGGCCGTGTTCCCCAACACCATGGCGGCCCAGAGCGCCTCCTTCAAACTCAACAACAGCGGCGGGAGTTTGTTCAAACTGCGCGCCACCAAAAAGAACTATGACTTGCGCGTGCTGGAGAGAGCGAGCTCGCAGTGAGTCGGGAGAGAGAGAGAGACCGCAGGAAGGCGTCAAAGGGAAGAGGTCATCCTGACGTTCCTTAGGGATCTTTTTTTATCATTTTGTATCATTACCAGAAGAGCACATGTGACACAGAAGCGTGATGCGTTGTATGTGTATCGTATGACACGCGCACACACTCAGACACAAGCAGGCGGCGAAAATCAGGATCTCGTGTCGTTCCAAACCCGTATGACGTTATTTCAGTGGAGCACAAATGAAGATCCTTCTCTGAGAAACCATCAAAGTATTATTAAAGGGATAGTTCACCCAAAAATGAAGATTACCCCATGATTTACTCTCCCTCAAGCCATCCTAGGTGTGTATGACATTCTTCTTTCAGACGAACACAATCAGAGTTATATTAATAAATGTCCTGGCTCTTCCAAGCTTTATAATGGCAGTCCAAAAAAGTGCATCCATCCATTATAAAGGAGCTCCACACGGCTCCGGGGGTTAAAGGATTAGTTCACTTCAAAATGAAAATGTCCTGATACTTTACTCACCCCCAACTCATCCAAGAAAAGAAGTTTTTTGAGGAAAACATTCCAGGACTTCAATGGGGACCAACGGTTGAGGTCCAAATCAATGCAGTTTCAAAGGAAGGGCTTCAGAGGCTCTGATGATCCCAGAGGAATAGAGTCTTATCTAGACAAACGACCGGTCATTACCTCAAATGCTCGACTTCCGTGTTGTGATTCTTCACGGCGTGTGATGTCATCACGATGGACCCAGTGTTAAAACGAACGTGCAAAGACCAAATCAAACGCCCTTTACAAAAATAAACAACGATGTCGGACAATTTTAAAAGTGGAGGAGTTTCCCGGCACTGGGTCGGTACTTCCTCCTACGTCACGCGTGACCTTTCCGACGTGATGACGTCATACGCCGTGAAGAACAACAATACCAAAGTCGAGCATTCGAGGTTAAAAAGTGTATAAATGTTTATTTTTTTAGAAAATGTCCGATGGTTTGTCTGGATAAGACCCTATTCCTCTGGGATCAGAGCCTCTGAAGCCCTTCCTCTGAAACTGCACTGATTTGGACCTTCAACCGTTGGTTCCCGTGTGGAGCTCTTTTATAATGACTGGATGCACTTTTTTTGGGCTTCAAATTTTGGGCTGCCATTATAAAGCTGGGAAGAGCCAGGACATTTATTAAAATAACACCGATTGTGTTCGTCTGAAAGAAGACCTAGGATGACCTGAGGATGAGTAAATCATGGGATAATCTTTTTTGGGTGAACTATCCCTTTAAAAAAAGTAATGCATATGATTAATGACATCATCTAGTGCCCTTTTAGTTGAGACCTAAAGCCTCGTGTGACTTCAGAGGAAATGATGACACTTTTATAAAGCTGGGATGTTCTTCCCATAAAGTCTGTCCGGTTTGGAGCAACACGAGGCTGAGTAAATGATGAAAGGATGTGGTGTTTCTCCAGCGCTCTCCGTCTGGCTCTCTTCCTCCGGCGAGGTCTCTCTCTCCTCATCTTCTCTCTGTTCACTTTGGATTTCTTCCTCTTTCACTTTCTAGCGTTTCTTGCTTTCTGTTTTGCCTTAACGCTGTTGTGGACTTCTGTATCGCGCCGTTTATTTTCTCTCTCTCTCTCTCAGATGAATCTTCTTTTCTCGGTTCAGTATATTTATATAAGTGATGTAAGGATTATAAGAAATAATCTATATATTCAGTGATTCTTTTCCCGTGGATAAGTTGAAGCTCTTTTCCCGGCCCGCTCCTCCTCCTCCTCGTTGTGTTTGCGTTTTTCCGTTGACAGCCGTGCAGAAAGTATCTGAGGTATTTAAAGTGCACAATGATTGCGAATGTCTACTGTAAATTCCATTTAATCTGTTATTTTTTGTTTGTTTTTAAAAATATAAAAGATAACTCCAAGATTCCTGCAGCGTGTTGAGTTGTGTCTGTGTCGCTTCTGGATGAGTGTCAGATGAAATGAGGCACATTGAGGAACATCCAGACAATTTTATCAATTCATGTTTTTGCGGCCTTTTTTGTAAAACATCGGGTTTGGCCCTAAAGTCCATGGATTTCATCCTACGGCAAAACTGAGGAGCAAATCAGGATTTATGAAGGCAGAAGCTGGTGTGAAGATGCCACTGAAGAGCATTCATGCATACACCAGTGATTAAAATAATCCAGCATCGTTTATTATAGTGTAAAGATACATGGAAACACTTTACAGTAAGGTCTCATTTATTAACATTAGATGTATTAACTAACATACACTAACAATGAGCAATTCATTCATTACAGTATTGACTCATCTTTGTTTACATTAATAAATAAAAATACTGTTCATTGTTAGTTCATGTTGAACTGGAGTGTAGGGTTTACTTTGAAAATATTTTAACTGATGATTGCAAAGAACGAAAGGCAACATTGAGAGTGTGTGTGTGTGTGTCTGCAAGTGTGAGTGTGTGTGTGTGTCTGCGAGTGTGTGTCTGCGAGTGTGTGTGTGTGTGTGTGTCTGCGAGTGTGTTTAAGTGTTTGTGTGTGTGTTTGAGAGAGTTTGTGTGTGTGTGTCTGCAAGTGTGTGTGTAAGTGTTTGTGTCTGTGTGTGTGTGTGTGTGTGTCTGCAAGTGTGTGTGTAAGTGTTTGTGTCTGAGTGTGTGTGTGTTTGTGTCTGCAAGTGTGTGTGTATGTGGGAGTGTCTGCGAGTGTTTGTGTGTGTGTCTGCGAGTGGGAGCGTGTGTGAGAGAGGGTGTGTGTGCAAGTGTGTGTGTGTGTAAGTGTTTGTGTCTGAGTGTGTGTGTGTTTGTGTCTGCAAGTGTGTGTGTATGTGGGAGTGTCTGCGAGTGTTTGTGTGTGTGTCTGCGAGTGGGAGTGTGTGTGTAAGTGTTTGTGTCTGAGTGTGTGTGTGTTTGTGTGTGTGTGTGTTTGTGTCTGAGTGTGTGTGTGTCTGCGAGTGTGTGTGTGAGAGAGAGAGAGTGTGTGTGTGTGTGAGAGAGAGTTTGTGTGTGTGTCTGCAAGTGTGTGTGTGTGTGAGAGAGAGTCTGCGAGAGTGTGTGTGTGTTTGTGAGTGTGTGTGTGTGTGAGAGTGGAACAGTGTTATATCATCCAGCTGTCAAATCTCTCTTCAGTCTCTGCTGCTGTTGGTGATGAAGCTCTTCTAAAACCCTCGCAATAGTAAAAATACTCATTTAATGCTGGTTAATATTAATATCGTAAAAGATTACAGCAGTAATATCAGACAATGACAGATCTGAGAGAGAGATCATCACTGGGACACGCTCTACTCTTGTGTGTATCCTGTTACTCATTAATGTCATGGTAGTGAGTTGTGAATGCAGAAGAACGGATGATTATCATATTCTCATGATTGGCAGGTGTTTATTAGTGAGCGTTCACATCATACTGTAGTTACTGTAAGTGAGAGCGTTTGACTTTCATGTCTTTGTCAAACTCATAATTACAGGTCAGCAGTTTGGGATTTTAGAAACCTCCCGTCTCCTGAGTGATCACAGTCGTGTATCAACAGAAATGATTGTTAACATAAACGGCTATCAGCCTCTGCACATATTATTATTTTTATGGCCAATTTTAGCTGGTGCTCGTTTTACATAGAGGTGAGTTATTGTAGTGATGACGTGTTTTTGCTGTCATTAAGTGATACGTTTAGCTGAGTGTTGCTATAGAAACTGAGGATTGTAACAGCTTTAGAATCTCAGTAATTTCATCATGACGTGAATATGATCTATAATTAGACCACAGGTGATCACAGCCAAGCTCATATTCAGACTGTACGTGTGGGATTTCTTTTATTCAGGTGTACGATATACAAGAAGTTCATCTCAAGTAACGTAAAGCACTGATGAAAACAGACTAACAGTTCTGAGAACAGTAACTAATGGCTGATTTATAAAACTGCACAGCTGAGAGAGATTTCTGGAGTTCAGCTTCACGCCAACACAATCTTTCAAAAGAACCGAGGGGGAATAACCAATCACTAGTCTAGCGAATTGGATACATTTTTTATATTACTGAATTTTGTTTAATTTGTTTCAAATAAGTCTCTTCTGCTCACCAAGGCTGCATTTATTTGATCAAAAATACAGTAAAACAGTGAAATATTATTACAATTTAAAATAGCTGTTTTATACCAAGGCTGCATTTATTTGATCAAAAATACAGTAAAAATTGCGAAATATTATTACAATTTAAAATAGCTGTTTTATACCAAGGCTGCATTTATTTGATCATAAATACAGTAAAAATTATGAAATATTATTACAATTTAAAATAGCTGTTTTATACCAAGGCTGCATTTATCTGATCATAAATACAGTAAAAATTATGAAATATTATTATAATTTAAAATAGCTGTTTTATACCAAGGCTGCATTTATTTGATCAAAAATACAGTAAAAATTATGAAATATTATTACTATTTAAAATAGCTGTTTTATACCAAGGCTGCATTTATTTGATCATAAATACAGTAAAAATTGTGAAATATTATTACAATTTAAAATAGCTGTTTTATACCAAGGCTGCATTTATTTGATCAAAAATACAGTAAAAATTGTGAAATATTATTACAATTTAAAATAGCTGTTTTATACCAAGGCTGCATTTATTTGATCATAAATACAGTAAAAATTATGAAATATTATTATAATTTAAAATAGCTGTTTTATACCAAGGCTGCATTTATCTGATCATAAATACAGTAAAAATTGTGAAATATTATTAGAATTTAAAATAGCTGTTTTATACCAAGGCTGCATTTATTTGATCAAAAATACAGTAAAAATTGTGAAATATTATTAGAATTTAAAATAGCTGTTTTATACCAAGGCTGCATTTATTTGATCATAAATACAGTAAAACAGTGAAATATGACTCCAGTGTAAATCAGCTGTTCTCTATGTGAATATATAGTGAAGTGTAATTTATTCCTGTGATCAAAGCTGAATTTATCATCATTACTCCAGTCTTCAGTGTCACATGATCCTTCACAAATCATTCAATATGAGGATTTGATGCTCAACAAACATTTATGATTATTATCAATGTTGAAATTTTTTTTGTGGAAACTGATGCATTTTATTTTTCAGGATTCTTTGAGTAGAAAGTTCAAAAGAACAGCATTTATTTGAAATAGAATCTTTTGTGACATTATTTTTACTGTCACTTTTGGTCGATTGAATGCGTTCTTGCTGAATATAAGTATTATTCTATATTACTTTCAAAAGAAAAGCAATAATTAATAGGGATAATTTACAGAACATGTATACATCAGTTTCTTGTATTTTTACCATGGTATTAGCATTGTATTCCCATGATGCACGTCCAAAGCAATCATGGTAGTTTTTGAGGATGAGGATGATGATGATGATGATGATGAGTGTGGTCTCCAGTCAGCCGTACGAGTGTCTCTGTGAGTTCAGACTCTGACAGGTGATGCTGGAATCCTCAAAATAAACTCGGGATCTGTGACTGAATCCACCAGCTGTCGGGTGTGTTCGGGATGGCCGGGCCATCTAAAGCAGACCCAGCATTCACACACACTGAGACTGTGAAGATCTGCTGAGAGACGGTAAGACGTCAGTCACTGCTTCATCTTCCTCACAGGTGAACGCTGGCGCTGAAGCTTCCATGGAATCACTAAAGGTTCTTTAGATTATTTAAATAGACCCTGGACCACAAAACCAATCATACGGCTAACATTCTGATGTTCGTTAGAAAGACACATTGATGCGTTTCATTAATGGGTATCACTTTATAATCAGGTCTTGTGTTAACATTAGTTAACCTGAAGTAACTATGAACAATATACCATTATATAATTTATTAACCTTATTAATAAAAAAACATAATTGTTAATTCATGTTAGTTCACAGTGTATTAACTAACGTGTGATGTTTGATCTTAACGTATTGATAAATATAGAAATTAGCATCAATGAAGATTAATAAATGTTAACTAGTGCTGGTGTCAGAATCTAGAAAAGAGTGAAATCACACAATTCAGGGTTTTGAGCTGGATTCAGATTCTTCCCAATCTGATTAGGAACTTATAAAGTACAGTTTGTGTAATATTGATTTTGAGCTCCTGAGAAGGACAGATGAGCAGTTTAAGGGAAAAGAAGAGAAATGTGAAGTCCAGCACTGTTTGCATTGAGATGTTTGAATCACACGGAACATGCCGTCCTTCATTAGGACTCATTAATGTTATTATATTATCACTGCTGTCAAAACCATTAATCACATCCAAAATAAAAGATCGTTTACATCATATATGTGTGTGTACTGTGTGTAATTATTATGTGTATATAAATACACACTCATTCATGTGTATATACTGTATATATATATATAATTTATATTATATATAAATATGAAAAAAATACATAATTATATAATTATTAGTGCTGTCAATCAATTAATCACATCCAAAATAAAAGTTTGTGTTCACATAATATATGTGTGTGTACTGTGTGTAATTATTATGTGTATATAAATACACACACATGCATGTATATATTTAAGAAACATTTGTTATATTTATATATACAATATTTATATATAATATAAATTATATAATTATACATACAGTATATACATGCAAATATTTCTTAAATGTACATAATACATAATTATACACAGTACACACACATATATTATGTGAACACAAACTTTTTTTAATGCAATTAATCGTTTGACAGCCCATAAATTATATCATATTATATTAATTATTTTATATTATATTATATTAATTGTTATATTATGATATTACATTAAATTATATTATATTAATTGTTTTATATTTTATTTTAATTATGTTTATTATTTTATATTATATTATTGTTATATATCATATTTTAATTATTTTATATTATATTAATTATATTATGTATTATTTTATATTATTATTATTATATTAAATATATTAATTGTTATATTATATTTATTATATTATATATTAATGTTATATTATATTAATTATGTTATATTACATTATATTAATTGTTATATTATTTTATTTTATATTATATTATATTAATTATATTATATCTATTATATTATACTACATTATATTATATTAATTGTTATATTATATTATCTTTAACTACTACATCCTTACATCCAGTAATAGTGTTGATGTTGTGTTAATAGTATTATAGTATTTTTTTGTTGGGTCAAGTTAGGACAGGTTTAGTGTGTGTCGGTGTAGGTGCTCAACAGTGTAATTATACATTACATATTTTTTTAAATATAAATACAATGTTGAAACATGTACACAATAAGTGCATTGTATCCAATTATTCATTTAAATGTTAGTGCTTAGTAGTTAAACACACTTATTATAAAGTGAGACCAAACATGTTTAATGTTTAAATACTGATGTTTAAACGTGTGTTTCTCATGTCCTCTCTCTAGTTCCCTCTGCTGGTTGGTCAGGAGCTCTGCAGGCGTCCGCTCTCATGATGGCTCAGTGTGATGCGTACGTGACATCACTTCCTCTCTTTTAAGATTTCTTCTCTAGTCCTGGCAAACATCATGGAAATGCCTCTAGTGAATACATAATTAATTCTGCGAGATCTGATAATGTCACGGTTTCCTATGAGACTATGAATCTATAATCACTCAAAAATCTGTTAATTGCACGAAGCATCTGTGTCATGAACGTTCCCATCAGCCCCGTCTCTGCTGTTGCACAGGCTGGATGACAAGGACTCGCTGGATATCCATGACAATCCTCCCGCCCCGGAGAACCGGCTCAAAGAGGAGGACAACACCGTACGTCACATGACAAAATATACACGCAATATACACGTGACGTCCTGAGATGTTTGAAGATGATGTGATTTAGATCTAATCACTGAAGGATTTCCATGAGCTTCCCACACGCTGGAGATTTCATGAGATTGAGATTCAGCAGGGTTTGTGTGAGTGAAATACACCGATTAGGCATAACATTATGACCAGGTGAAGTGAATAACACTGATGATCTCGTCATCACGGCTCCTGTTAGTGGGTGGGATATATTAGGCAGCAAGTGAACATTTTGTCCTCAAAGGATTTGAGTGAGTTTGACAAGGGCCAAATTGTGATGGCTAGACGACTGGGTCAGAGCTTCTCCAAAACTGCAGCTCTTGTGGGGTGTTCCCGGTCTGCAGTGGTCAGGATCTATCAAAAGTGCTCCAAGGAAGGAACAGTGGAGAACCGGAGACAGGGTCATGGGCGGCCAAGGCTCATTGATGCACGTGGGGAGCGAAGGCTGGCCCGTGTGGTCCGATCAAACAGACGAGCTACTGGAGCTCAAACTGCTCCAGAAGTTAATGCTGGTTCTGATAGAAAGGTGTCAGAATACACAGAGCATCTCAGTTTGTTGTGTATGGGGCGGCATAGCCGCTGACCAGTCAGGGTGCCCATGCTGACCCCTGTCCACCGCCGAAAGCACCAACAGTGGCACGTGAGCATCAGAACTGAGATGCACTGTGTATTCTTACACCTTTCTATCAGAACCAGCATTAACTTCTTGAGCCGTTAACAGATTTGGCAGACATGTTACATACACGGAAAAGAAAATCCAAACGCAATTGCAAATCACGCATTTGTGTTTCCATTATGTCACAACGTATGCGTGCACAAATTGAAAATACAATTTGCAATTCCTTTTGAATATTGTTCGGATTATCATTCCATATGTGAGGCCGGTGAGTTTTCCGTCCTCCTTCAGGTGTATTTCATCTATGATGAAGAGGTTGAGAAGGAGGAGAAAGAGGAGCCGGTCCGACCCGTGAACGACAGGCCGCACAACTTTAAAGAGGAAGCCCAAGTTCTGCGACGTCTGTGCGCGGATGATCATCCGTGAGTTCAGAGGTCAAACGATCGAGCATGCCAGACGCTCCACTCTCAGGAGGATAAATGTGGCTTTTGTCTTTCTGTGTCTTCTAGTCAATAATAAATCTGCTCTGAGGTGCAAAAACTGTAAGACCAGCATCCATCATCAGGGTCGGAGCTACGTGGAGCTTCAGAGGTGCTTCGGGAAAATCGTGAGTGAGTTCTACGTCTGCAGTTTTTGCTCTGTTATTAATCTATATGCTCTTAAACAATGAGTGTTAGTTAATATATGTGTTGTTTACACTTCAAATCTGTCGGTCTGTCCGTTTGGCAACGATGGTTCATGAAGAACTTCCATGCAATCTTTCCATTGTTCAAATTTAGATTATTAAAATGTTCTTCACACTAGGAAAGGTTATTTTCGGAAACAAAAATGGTTGGAAAAAACATTTTGGAACCTTTATTTTTAAGACTATGAATTAATACATTTGTTGTTAAAATCTGTAAATGCAACCAGACAAAATGCACTTTTAGTGAAGTCTTATGTAGTTTCACATCCCAGATAAACTGAGATTATTTTAAGGGTATTTAGATATATTTACCGGTAAACAAGCTGAATATAACAAACATGAAAAACTGGCAAATTTTCCAGATGTGTCCTCATTTTTTTTTTTTTTTTACATTTTCTAATCAAATTGTTTTAAACAAAACGTGTGTGTGTGAGAGAGAGAGTGTGTGTGTGTGTGTGTGTACAGGTTTATCTATACTTGTAACGGCCAAATGTCCTCACTTATATGGTGAAATATTATGACAACCAACTATTAAGGACATTTTACTGGTCCACTGGTTAAAAAGGCTTATAAAGCGGCCAAAACATGTTTGCATTTAAATATAGTGTGTTGCACGTTTCTGTGATGGGTAGGTTTGGGGGTCAAAGGTCGAGTTAGGCCATAAAAATATCATTAACTTTATATAACATCAGTGGAAGTCTATGCACTCACTAAAATAGTGAAACGTGTCTGTGTGTGTGTGTGTGTTCAGCCTCCAGGTTTCAGACGTGCGTACAGTTCTCCGCTCTACAGCCGTCAGCAGAACGCCACCGTTAAAGAGCTGCTTCTCAGTCATGTGACTTCATTACTGGCCTCATTATTGAAAGCAGAAGGTTCAAACTTTACTGCAGCATCTGCAGAAACACTCACAGATGCGGTTTCCTGCAGACGAGATCTTCATTCATCACTCATTTCACCTTCTCACTTCAGACGTACGTCACAATCTCCGTTTCTGCACAGTTCTGCTGTGTTCCTGATACTTCTGTGATATTTGTATTATTTATTATTTAATGTTAACCTGATTTCAATAACATGCTTAAACTAAATTTATCTGTTATAGTTATAACTAATAACTATTATTATTATTAATACTATTAATAATATAAATGATAATATAAAAATCAATTAAAAACATAAAAATAAATCATATTATATAACAATAATTATTATTGTTGTTTGCATTTTCGATGTTATTATAAATGGAATAAAATTTATTTTAAAACAAAATAATGAATTATATTATATAATTAACATTTTATTATTATTAATATTTAAATATTACTGATAATATAATTTATTAAAAATAATTAAAAACATAAAAATAACTAAATCATATATAATAATAATTATTATTATTATTTCTGTTGTTATTATAAATAATATAAAAACAAAATCGTAAATTATATTAAATTATTAAAATGTATTATCATTAATATTTAAAGATTATTTACAACACAATAAAAATAAATCACATTAAATTAACATTTATAATTATTATTAATATTATAAATTAATATTTAAAACATACATAAATAAACATTAAATTATATTAAATAATAACAATAATTATTATTTATTTGTGTTTTTATAAATAATATAAAAAATATATTTAAAAACATTAAATCATAATATTAAATATCTAACATTTATTATTATTATTATTTGTGTTAAATAATGTAAATATAATTATTCTTATTCTTATTATTAACGTTTAAAGCTTTTTTACTTGTTGTTATTATTGTAGTTGAACTGCAGAGCTGTAATTGTGTGTGTGTCTGTAGCTCAGATGAACCGCACTGATCCGGTGTACGAGACGCTGCGCATCGGCGTCATCACGGCCAACAAAGAGCGCAAGAAAGAGTCCGAACACAAGAAGAACGTGAGTGTGAAAACACATTCAGAAAAGACATTTACAACTCATTCAAAACAGAACAACACTAATGGATCATATTCATACACTAAACTGTAAACATGCACGCATTGTATGCATTTCTTCATGTTATCAGGTGATGATGATGGAGGAAGAGGAGACACTGATGAAGGAGGTGCAGAACATGTGACACATGAGCTGGTTCACTGGATGTTGTTAGTGTCTGGGATTTTGGCTTGTGATGTAGATGAAGGTCTTACTCTCAAATCAAACACTCTTCATCTTTACTCTCTGTCCAGCAATTCAAGAAGAAAAGAAAGACAAAGCAGCAGAAGATCACACGGTCGCTTCAGAGCCATAGAGAAGGACGACCTAGATATGCAGTGAGTCTCATCTAGCACATCTATATCTACACACATCATCATCTGTCCACCTCTGGATGATTCATGCGTCTCTGTGTTTGTGCCTCAGTCCAGGAGATCGAATCACTGTGATCGATGATTCTAACGAGGAGTGGTGGAGAGAGATTCAAACACACCGCACACATACATGATTTTAAATTTACAAGCATTTAATATATGATATGCCATTCAAAAGTTTGGGGTTGGTAAGATTTTGTAATGTGTTTGAAAGAAGTCTCACCAAGGCTGCATTTATCTGATCAAACATACAGTAAAAATTGTGAAATATTATTACAATTTAAAATAGCTGTTTTATACCAAGGCTGCATTTATCTGATCATAAATACAGTAAAATTGTGAAATATTATTAGAATTTAAAATAGCTGTTTTATATCAAGGCTGCATTTATTTGATCAAAAATACAGTAAAATTGTGAAATATTATTACAATTTAAAATAGCTGTTTTATACCAAGGCTGCATTTATCTGATCATAAATACAGTAAAATTGTGAAATATTATTACAATTTAAAATAGCTGTTTTATACCAAGGCTGCATTTATCTGATCATAAATACAGTAAAAATTGTGAAATATTATTACAATTTAAAATAGCTGTTTTATACCAAGGCTGCATTTATTTAATCAAAAATACAGTAAAAATTGTGAAATATTATTATAATTTAAAATAGCTGTTTTATACCAAGGCTGCATTTATTTAATCAAAAATACAGTAAAAATTGTGAAATATTATTACAATTTAAAATAGCTGTTTTATACCAAGGCTGCATTTATTTAATCAAAAATACAGTAAAAATTGTGAAATATTATTACAATTTAAAATAGCTGTTTTATACCAAGGCTGCATTTATCTGATCATAAATACAGTAAAATTGTGAAATATTATTACAATTTAAAATAGCTGTTTTATACCAAGGCTGCATTTATTTGATCAAAAATACAGTAAAATTGTGAAATATTATTACAATTTAAAATAGCTGTTTTATACCAAGGCTGCATTTATTTAATCAAAAATACAGTAAAAATTGTGAAATATTATTACAATTTAAAATAGCTGTTTTATACCAAGGCTGCATTTATTTGATCATAAATACAGTAAAAATTGTGAAATATTATTAGAATTTAAAATAGCTGTTTTATATCAAGGCTGCATTTATTTGATCAAAAATACAGTAAAATTGTGAAATATTATTACAATTTAAAATAGCTGTTTTATACCAAGGCTGCATTTATTTGATCAAAAATACAGTAAAATTGTGAAATATTATTACAATTTAAAATAGCTGTTTTATACCAAGGCTGCATTTATCTGATCATAAATACAGTAAAAATTGTGAAATATTATTACAATTTAAAATAGCTGATTTATTTTGATCATCAAATCCCCATATTGAATGATTTTTGAAGGATCATGTGACTCTGAAGACTGGAGTAATGATGATAAATTCAGCTTTGATCACAGGAATAAATTACACTTTACTATATATTCACATAGAGAACAGCTGCTTTACACTGGAGTCATATTTCACTGTTTTACTGTATTTATGATCAAATAAATGCAGCCTTGGTGAGCAGAAGAGACTTCAAAAAAATAATTAATGTACTATGTAAATAAATGAATAAATGTAATTACAAGCCTATCAAGAGCACAAATCACATAATCGTTTAGTGGTCATGAAAATGTGTTCAAATTTAGCATATTAATAATGATTCATTCACCTCATAAATCATGACACACTGCTTTCCCGTAGCACATGTAAGTTCAAGTGCATGCTTTTAAAAGTAAAAAGTATTGGTATCGGCGATACTGGCACTGTATTTACTTGGTATCGGATCAATACCAAATTTTGCAGTATTGCCCACCCCTACTAATAACTCTACTAATAGTTCTTTAATAACCAAATACTGATTAAATCCACGTTTCAGGGTAAGATCGGGGATCGATCAGGGTTCGTTCCGGCCGACTACATCATCTGTGCGAGATCAGAAGAGGGAGTTTACAAGGTGATGCGCTCCTTCGTAGGAAAACCGAGACATGGGACAAATAACACTGAAGAAAGACCAGGTGCACAAAACACACACCATACATTCAGTGTTATATTAACATGATTTACAGTGCATCCGGAAAATAATCACAGCGCTTCACTTTTTCCAACTTTTGTTGTTACAGCCTTATTCCAAAATGGATTAAATTCATTATTTTCCTCAAAATTCTACAAACAATACCCCATAATGACAACATGAAAGAAGTTTGTTTGAAATTTTTGCAAAATTTTTTTTTTTTTAAAACTGAAAAAAAATCACATAAGTATTCACAGCCTTTGCCATGACACTCAAAATTGAGCTCAGGTGTTCCTGTTTCCACTGATCATCCTTGAGATGTTTCTACAGCTTGATTGGAGTCCACCTGTGGTAAATTCAGCTGATTGGACATGATT
>CM077205.1:1039578-1054578 GCA_039654625.1 Rhinogobio ventralis | reverse complement strand
TTGCATTCAGCGCTCATCTGTCCTTTGATGCTCCAAATCACATTACCGTTCAGAAGTAGACTCATCCATCTCCACCTTTAGACTTTGAGAAATGCTGCAAATGTGGTTAAAAAATAATGGATTAAAAGTGTGTTTCAGTGGCCGTGTGCCCGATCGAGCCGATATTGATTGGACACATTGTTTCAGCCTCTCATCTGCACCATT
Organism: Rhinogobio ventralis; assembly: GCA_039654625.1. Lineage (NCBI taxonomy): Eukaryota > Metazoa > Chordata > Actinopteri > Cypriniformes > Gobionidae > Rhinogobio > Rhinogobio ventralis. Next base: position 1,054,374 of record CM077205.1, on the reverse strand, counting down.
ACGCTCACTACTTTCCTTGCTTTCGCTTCTCAAAGACGTGCAGATACATTTTAACATTAAGGCCGGAAATGAGAAACGGTCACGTGTTTTTGCATTATCACTGCTCTTTGTGCAGGAGGAACGCGCGTGTGTGTGTTTGTCGGATTCTGTCCGTTTTGCTCTTTGTTTCAGTCCGTCCTTCCGTGTGTGTGTGTGTTGCTGTAATGGTTTAATCTATGAGGCATAATATTGAATCTCTGACAAGGCTCTTTGGGAAATCGTGGAAGAATAACTATTCTTATTCTGTCTCATTTTTCACCAGCGCTGAATTCAATTATCTAATATGATTTGTATGCTTATTAATCTTCATTATTCATAGATTCTCAATGGCTTTGCGACGTGGCAAGTTAACGATATTTCCGTGGTTTGTATGTAGTGAGGTAATGGAATTGAGTTTCATTAGATGATGGCCGGCTGCTCAGGGCTGTTGTTGTCCGTCTGTCAGTGATGTGACTCACCTGAAGTCCAAACTGACAGTCAGAACAGTGTGATGATGACACGCCGTCACACACGTCAAGGGCGACAGCGAGAGAGACGGAGAGAGCTTCCCTGTGTTCCTCAGATCTGTGTTTCAGACGAGGCCTACACCGGCTTATAGTATCGCTAAAGAATCACAAACACACACGTATAAACAAAACATGTATAAATTATATTTATATTAGTAATCATTTATAGTATCAAATATATAATAAATTATAAATTCATATATACAGTACCATTCAAAAATCTTCTGCTCACCAAGGCTGCATTTATTTGATCAAAAATACAGTCAAATTGTATCTAGTGTATCAAAAGCTCAGCCTGAGAGTCAGTGAATGAACAGACGCTGGTGTGACTGTGATGATCACTGAGTGAGTGACAAACACACACTGATGCTCCGGATTATTTAAGATGTTACAGCGGTATATAATTAAACAACGTAATCAAGTGTACAGTCGACTGAGAGGAAGACTAGCACTTGAAAAGCTCTGAATACACATACAGTACTTACACTCACATATACACACACAGTACATACACTCACATACACACACACACACACACAGTACATACACTCACATACACACACACAGTACTTACACTCACATATACACACACACACACACACACACACACACACACACAGTACATACACTCACATACACACACACACACACACACACACACACACAGTACATACACTCACATACACACACACACACACACACAGTACATACACTCACATACACTCACATACACACACACAGTATATACACTCACATACATACGCACACACACACACACACACACACACAGTACATACACTCACATGCATACACACACACACACACACAGTACATACACTCACATGCATACACACACACACACAGTACATACACTCACATACATACACACACACACACAGTACATACACTCACATACATTCACACACACACACAGTACATACACACACACACACACAGTACATACACTCACATACATAAACACACACACAGTGCATACACTCACATACATTCACACACACACACACACACACACAGTACATGCACTCACATACATACACACACACACACACACAGTACATACACTCACATACATTCACACACACACACAGTACATACACTCACATACATACACACACACAGTACATACACTCACATGCATACACACACACACACACAGTACATACACTCACATACATACACACACACACAGTACATACACTCACATACATTCACACACACACACACACAGTACACTCACATACATACACACACACACACACACACAGTACATACACTCACATACATTCACACACACACACACACACAGTACATACACTCACATACATACACACACACACAGTACATACACTCACTCACACTCACATACACACACATACGTACATACACTCACTCACATACACACTTTCTCTCTCACTCACACATACACACTCTCTCTCACAATCACTCTCACACACACACTTGCACACACATACTCACACTCGCAGACACACATACATACACTCACACTCACAGACACACTTTCTCTCTCACACGCTCAATCTCACACACTTACTCTTTCTTTCTCTCTCACACACACACTCACCCACACACACTCTCTCACACACACACACACACACACACTCTTACACATGCATACACTCTCTTACACACACACACACACACACACTCTTTCACATGCATACACTCTCTTACATACACATACACACACACACACACACACACACACACACACACACACTCTTTCACATGCATACACTCTCTTACATACACACACACACACACACACTCTTTCACACGCATACACTCTCTTACATACACACACACACACAGACGGAGGTTCAGATGGCCTTTAGGGACGGAGGGCTGGAGAGGAAGCTTCAGGGTTGGGAGCAATTAGAGTGTCAGACTCTGAAGCACACACACACCTGTGCGTGTTTGGGGGCCCCGTGGCCCCTGGGGACGCCAGTGCGAGTGTGTGTGACAGCGTGAGCGATCATCGTCATTAGCATTATTTATTCTCTAAGCACAGGCTCACTGCAGGGCTGCACTAATAGAATTCACGAATTACAATGAGCGCCTGTGTGTGTGTGTGTGTGTGTGTGTTTGTGTGTGTGTGTGTGTGTGTGTGTGTGCGCGTGTGTGTGTGTGCGTGTGTGTGTGTGTGTGTGTATGTGTGTGTGTGTGTCTGTCTCACACACCTCACAACCTGTCAACACACTCCAGATCCTCATGCTGAGCTGATCTTTTTGTGTCAGTGTTGTGAGTCGCCTTGTATCTGTCTGTATTTAAGGTCACAGAGTTTCATTTGGATTCAGTTCCAACGCGTTTCACATGCTGAGATGTGTTTCTCCAGTCAGAAACTGCAAATGAGTGTGTGTGGCTTTACTTGAGTCTTTGTGTTACTGTGACCATATCAAACTTTGAATACAAAGGCAGTTTGCTTCAGATGTCCTGTGTATTAAAGGCCGTTTAGACCAACCGTACGATATTGTTCAGTTTATCATAAGCATCTGCCGCTTTAAATGCTTGATCGCTTTAAAGCAGGATAGATTCTGATTGGCTGTCAGTGTTTGTGTTTAAGTTTCTCTTAAATAGTTGCATAGAGACGCTGCTAACTTCATCTGTGTGTGTGTTAATATGAGTGTCTCTGTCCAGTTGTAGCTCATCATGGCACTTCAGGGTTGATGTGTGAGGATTCTGGGCCGTCCTTACCTTGAATATCTCTGCGCTTCAGAGCGTTTGCTTTTACACTGTCCAGTCATCAGAATAAGAGGAGGCTGAAAAATATCATCCCATAAATCAAAGCAGTAAGCGCTTTTTACAGAGACCTTCCTCCTGATGAAGTCGTCTAAACCTGTAGCCACACACACACACATAATCTAGCATTGTAAATCATTTCTTTACTGTTTGGCAGGTAAAGTTGGAGGCTGAACTCGACGAAACTAAAGTGTGTCTCTGTGTTTAGAATTACAAACGAGAGCAAGAACAACTCGAGCTGCGATTGGAGAAATCATCACTGGATGTGCTGAAGTTTACCAGGTTAGTGACGTCAAATCTACGTGAGGTCATATTTACCGTTGCACGGTGAAATCCAATAATTTCAGTATGCATCCGTGCGATCGGGAGAAGCAAAGAATTAAATGCATATAAATATATGCCACTCGTGGACAGTGTTGGGGAAAGTTACTTTAAAAAGTAATGCATTACAATATTGCGTTACTCCCTTAAAAAGTAACTAATTGCGGTACTTAGTTACTTTTTAAGAAAAGTACTTTTGTGTTACTTTTTCTCACCTGGGCTGGGCTGGGTTTTTTTTTTTTATAACAAAAAAGTTACATTTTTGGGCAAATGTAAAGACCCTTTCACACCAAAATTGAAATAAGTAGTCTCAAGGGAAATGCAAAGTCATGCATTTACAGTAGAGGGCGCAGCTCCAAACCTTTCAGCTGTACGGCCATTCTGGACAATAAAAGAATAGGATGCAGGAGAAAAAAAAAAAAAAAGTAAAGTCTTAAATAAAGTCATTTTTGCTTATGGTTTAACTGAATCACCGAAGGTCAGCAGCAAGTACATTGGCCAATAAAGTGAGATTCACGAGTTCACACTTACATATAATTTATGGAGAGTAAATTTAAATGCGTATTTGGCGTGCTGTCCGGGGGGAGGGCTTCGAGCTCGGAATTTGGCCCAAAAGTACCCCCCGTGTATGTAAGTGGTTTAGATGTGGAGAAGGGGTGGTGGAGGGATGCTGATAAACTGTCAACAAACAGAGGTAGGACTGCTGCGTATATATACCTCTTATGTTGATTATCTGAACGAGCTTCTCCCGAACCTTGTTAATAAAACATCATTTAAATGCAATATTTAATTATGATTTGATTCATTTTAAGAAATACTGAATCTTTTTTTGTGCAAGTGAGATGAGTAAATGCATGCTCACATTTAGTCTAGAACTACAATAACCCTCATGTTCACACACACACCTCTGCACTTACGGTTTCTCTCAACATTGGGACAGGAGAGCTGTCAGTCAATAAATGGGAAAACAAAGTAACTTGCGTTACTTATTTGTAAAAGTAAGGTATTTTGTTGTAAATGTTAAAAGTAATGTGTTACTTTACTAGTTACTTGAAAAAGTAATCTGATTACATAACTCAAGTTACTTGTAATGCGTTACCCCCAACACTGGTTATGACCTCAAAACAGTTTTACCGTAGTGCATGAATCCATAATTCATAACGAATACATTTTGCATCACTTAACCAGCTTCATATGTTTGGCTTTTCTGACACCGTAACTCCAGTGAAGGTTAGTTGGAGCACTAAACTAGCAAGTGTAGTGCGCTGGAGCTGAATGGACGGCGGTCACACTGTTAAAGTCATGATTCTTTGTACTGGAGGCCCCTCAGGGGCCCGACCGCCAACCGAGAGATTCAATCTCTCGCTTAATCGATATTCAGGCCCATGAAGAGAGACGGAGGAGCTGCAGAATGAGGGATGAGTGCCGGCTCTCCCGCGTCTCTCAGGGCCGCGCTGCATCAATGCTGACTGCGTTTTTCACATCATACGGAGGGAAAGAGGCTGATAATGGAGTCCAGGAGAAAAACTAGCTGTGTTAGACCACTAGAGAGAAACGAGACGAAAGCATAAGCTCCTCTTCTCCTCTCCGGATGATGTTTTTGTGCTTTCGCTGACGCTGGAGTAAAGATCAGATCAGATGATCTCGGTTCTCGAGGTGCCGTCACATCTTAACACACTCTAAACTTGCTGTGCTGTGGCGGTAACACACTTCAGAACTCAAGGGGGCAATAGAGTTTTTCTTGCTGACAGTGTTTGACCTGAAAGAGAAAACTGACTGTAGAAACTCACACAGGCTTCCGTTGTTACATCATGCATTCAAGTCAGAAATACAACAACCAAGTGTCCTGAACGAAACAAAAGTTTTATTAAAGCTAGCAAAGTGAGTGATTTTCTTTTTTTTTTTTTGGTTTTTGTTTGATTAACTTTAAAGGGGTCATAACACACACAGTTTCTGCCAGTCTCGTGTTAATCTTGAGTATCTATAGAGTAGTGTTGATCCTTCATATCTCCCACGAGTCTTTAGTTTTATCAGATTTATAAAAGACAGATGCACTGTACCGATTCTTTCAGAAAACAGCCGAGCTTGTGGAGGCGTGCAGTGGGCGGAGCTAAAGAGTCACGAGCACACACACACATCATGGCATTATCCCTGGATAACTCTCGATTAACTATACGTTGGTGTTGTTCACATTATATGCACTTACGCGCCGATTGCCAGCAAAACACACATTTGATGCAGTTTCACTCACCGCCTGCGGTTTCCACTCATGACCGGCAACAGACACACACCCTTGAACTTTTAATAACTATTTTTAACATCAAGCATGACCCACTCTTATATATAAACAATATAGGAAAAGTTAAATTGTTAAATTTTCTGTAAAGCTGCTTTGAAACTGCTTTGTGAAAAGCACTGTGTGTGTGTGAGTGTGTGAGTGAGTGAGTGAGTGTGTGTGAGTGAGTGAGTGAGTGTGTGTGAGTGTGTGAGTGAGTGAGTGAGTGTGTGTGAGTGAGTGTGTGTGTGAGTGTGTGTGTGTGTGTGTGTGTGTGAGTGAGTGTGTGTGTGTGAGTGAGTGAGTGTATGTGTGAGAGTTTGTATATGTGTGTTTGTGTGAGAGCGTTTGTGAGTGTGTGTTTGAGAGTGAGAGTGTGTGTCAGTGTGTGTGTGTGAAAATGTGAGTGTGTGTGCTTGTGAGAGAGTGTGTATGTGTGAGAGTGTGTGTTTGTGTGAGAGTGTGTATGTGTGAGAGAGTGGTGTGTGTGTGTGTGTTTGAGAGTGTAAGAGCATGTGAGAGTGTGTGTCAGTGTGTGTGAGAGAATGTGAATGTGTGTGTCAGAGGGAAAGTATGAGTGATGGAGGGGCTGCTGATGGAGAATGAGTGTGATGACGGATGAGTGTGACAGGCAGATGGTTTTGCTTGTCGTCTCTTTAATCACACAGACTCAGCTGGGCGTGAAGGCAGAGCTTTGTCTCGTCATGGCAACAAACAGGAGACAAATTTACCCACAATTCTCTCCCACACCCCTCCTCATGGCTGATGTTTTTGGCTAAGTGTAAGAAAGAGAGAGCGAGTGTTATGATGCAAATAAGTGTATGTGTTTAAAAAAGCCGAAATTGAAAAAGATTAAAGTCTGTGTGAGCTTTCAGAACGGAGTTCGGCATGTTTGCGTTAGACATCAGGAGGCATAAGTCTCATCTGAGTTTGAGAATTATTGTGTTGTTCAGCATCATTATTTGTTTTGTTCCTCATGAAGATAAAGCGTGTTTAGTTGAGTTTTGTCTTTAAACTCACTGCAGCAAGTCGTTTCTGTCAGTGGGACTAAATTATGATGAAGAGATGAAAACTGATGAGTTTCTCTATTATAGATCACTGACTGAGATGCTCTTTGATTATTTGTGGTTGCTAGGGTGTTTGGAGTGGTTGCTAGGGTGTCTGAATAGTTGCAATTGGTGTACAGCATGTAAAATGAAAATAACTTGCAAAATCATTCATTTCCATGCACGTTAGACTTGATTTCTGCTTTAAATCAACACAACCCTTACAATGTCGCAACTTATGTATCATTTAAAATTCAAGTTTCCTACTTGTAAATATTGTTTGTGTTCTTCTGTCACAAAGTGGCTGTAGTAACGTGCATGTTGAAGGAGATAAATAACCAAAAGAGTCTTAAATCCACACAGAAAACTCAGGGAGGAAACAGTGAACAACCAAAAATAACACTGATGATACTGGACAAAGGAACTAGAGAATCTCAGGGCCTAAACACATGAGGAGATTAATCAACGTGAACAGAGAAGGGTTTGTGAAACTAATTAACAATCAAGGAAACTAACTAGGGAACATAGACAGGCAAACAGGGAAACCAAAACACCATGATAACACAGAACATAAATGTTACTGTAGCTCCCCCCTCCAGGATGGTGCGTCCTTGTGCTGATGATAGTCCAAACAGAAGAGGGAGGGAGGGCAAGGGGTTCCGGAGGAGGACGAGGCACAAGAGGCGATGGTGACAGGGGATGCCAGGCAGGAGCAGGAGTAGCCAGGCGGGAACCCAGAGGGCAGCCAGGACGATGTCCCATGGTGGAGTTGAGGGAGGGAGGAGCCATGGTGGAGACTTGGCTGTCTACACCAGGGGACGATGGACGGAGATGGAGCCGATGGACATAGAGACCTGTGCGCAGAGAGCTGATGTGACTGAACAATACAGATGGCTTAGGAGGAATGAGGTGGAGCCAGCGTGCCAGAGGACTGAGCTGGAGGGGTGGAAAGACGAAGTGAAGCTGAAGGTCCATGGAACATGCAGAGCGATGTCTGACCAAGGCGAAGCCGGAGGGATGTGGTAGCCGGGTGGAGCCGTAAGGACGATGGTCTTAGGGGAAGCCGAGGGAGGAGCAAAGGCGGAGTTGACGAGCCGAGGTGGAGTGATGGGCTTGGTGTCTGGAGGCAGAGCCAAGGGATCCTCTTGACTAGGCGGAACTGGTGAACGAAAGATCAGAGGTGCATCCATACAACATAGTGGAGTAGACAAAGGAGGAGCCGAGGAGCTGAAGGAAACCAGCGGAGGCGGGGTTGACGGACTGGCTGACTTTAGAAGTGGAGGTGGGAGAGAAAGGCTGGGTGGGAACTCTGGAGACACAGGAGACAGTCCTCTGAGACTTTGAGCTGGACGGGAGCAGTGGACACACAGGAGACTTTGAGCTGGACGGGACCCGCGGAGACACAGGAGACTTTGAGCTGGACGGGACCAGCGGAGACACAGGAGACTTTGAGCTGGACGGGACCAGCAGAGACACAGGAGACTTTGAGATGGACCAGTGGAGACACAGGAGTCAGTCCTCTGAGACTTTGAGCTGGATGAGAGCAGCGGACACACAGGAGACTTTTAGCTGGACGGGACCAGTGGAGACACAGGAAACTCTTTCATGAGAGTCAGTCCTCTGAGACTTTAAACTGGACGGGACCAGCGGACACACAGGAGACTTTTAGCTGGACGGGACCAGCGGAGACACAGGAGACTCTGTCACAGGAGTGCTTGCTCAGTCCTTGTATCTGGTGCTGGCTTATGCATTGCGGCAGGCTTGGTCTCTTGATCTGGTTAATCCATATTTTTACTCGATTTGAGGGTCCGGTATTCTGTCACGAAGTGGCTGTAGTAATGTGCATGATGGAGAAAAATAAGCAAAACAGTCTTTATTAAATCCACACAGAAAACTCAGGAGCTCGCAAACAGGGAAACCAAAACACCATGATAACACAGAACAAAATTGTTACATCTGCCTGGTTGCTATGGGGTTGCTAGGCTGTTCTGAACGGATGCTATGGGGTTTCATAGGGTGTTCTGATTGGTAGCAATGGTGTTGCTAAGTTCTTCTGCATGCTTACTTTTGAGGTGCTATGTGTTTTCTTCCTGTATGGCATGATAAGAGTCCCTCTCATGTCTCTTTGATCTTCTGGACTTTAATACTTAGTGCTAGAGGTTTGATCGGTATGAGCACTAGTACCACTAATGCCAACCTCAGCAAAAACACACCCAGACATGCAGATGAGGGCCGACTGCAGTGAGGTGACAGTCAGGTGATAATTATCTAAATGATCAACTCAGCAAAACAGCAGTGCACTGGGTTTTCTGTGATAAACACACACCCACATGTGAAGCGCTGAGGAGTGATAACAGAAGTCTGCAACTCTCCATCCTCTCTCTCTCTCTGTCTCTCTCTCTCTCATTCTCTCTCTCTCATTCTCTGTCATTTCTGCTGTGGACGACATGGATCTCAAGGTTATGCTGTCAAGGTTAAATTGACTTTAGATTAATTAAGTGTCAATTAACAGGGTAATTGTTTCATAATGTGGCCGGCCCCGGAGGCCGAGGTGTGAGTGAGAAGGGCCGCCACTGTCAGACTCGCTTTAGGGCATGACTCAAGTGTGTATGTGTGTGTGTGTGTATGCGCCCACTTTGAGATGTCTCTGCCTCTTCAACTGATGACACCACAAGAACACACACAGTCTCAAAAACCTTCACTAGAGATGGAGCAGATTCAATATTTATTTATTATATGTATTTTATTTATTTAAATATTTATATGTGTATATATATAAATATTTTATATATTGTTTATTTATTGTGTTTGCCATTAATATATTGTATACATTTATATTACATATTATATATTTTTATTTTTATTTACTTTAATATTTGTTAATTATATTTATAACTAATATTAGTTATTATATTAATGTTTATATTTTATATTTTATTATATATAGTTATTTAAAATAGTAATATATATTTTATATATAACAACATTATATATTATAATATATATTTGTATGCTTATATTGCTGAATTATTAATAATAATAAAATATAAAAAATATTATTTCTTAATTATTCATTATTAATGTCTATATTTTATATATTTATTATATAAAATATACAATAAATTGTACATTGCATAATTATATTATGTTTATTTTTTATTTTAATATGTATTTTTTTATATAACATTTACAATTTTGCAAATAATTTCTGAATATATATATATATATGCAAATTATGGCCCATGCTAATCTTGCGCGGTTGGTGGTGAACAGCGTTTCTTGTTGTTTTTGTTGATGGCGAGCCGGTAAGCGTTCTGGACTGAAGCTCTCGCAGGGCTTTTACTGCAGCAGATTCAGAAGACGAATGAAACAGAGAGAAAGACCGTCAGAGAAGGGAAGACAGAGAAGAGAGCAAGAAAAGATGATAGAGAGATAAAGAGGACAGCCTGATGAAATGCTGATTGGCTCTTGTCTTTAATAGCTGGCCTGGAGGAGAGTGGCGACTGGAGCCCATCCATATTCTCTCTCTCTGTGTTCTTCAGGGCAGGGAGGAAGTGATGTCGCTTACCTTTTACCAAAGTAAAGAAATCCATTTCCACCCTCTTCATCTCAGCACTGCTCACCTCTGTGTCTGTCTCGACTCATCGCTGCTTCCATTAGCTCAGGCGCATTATTGAAATGTCACACACACACATTAGAAATGATTTATGATGAATGACATATTAGCATAATTAGGGCCCTATGAAATCCATTTCATTTTTTTCCCTTTTTTTTCAGTTTCTGGACTTTCTGGTTAAATTAAATATTAGAAATCAAAAAGCATGTCTAATTAATTGAAATCATGAAACGTATACAATTTAACAACAGTTTATTCGTTTAAAAAAGACCCATGAAATATGTTTTTTGCTCAAATTCTGTTTTTCCACATTTTCTGTTTCATTTGAATGGTTTAACTGTGGAATAAAACTTTAACAACTTAAGTTATTATTATTATTATTATTTACAATAATATGACCCTATGTAATTATTATTTTTTTTTTTTCAGAAATTCTGTTTTAATTGTTCTGGATTTGTAATTTAATACAAATTTATTAATGAACATGGTGGTGATCAAATAAAGCCATAAAATATTAAAAATATATTTAATCTTTTAAAATGTAATCAAATTAAAATTAAAACAAGAACAATTGTGATTATTACTTAAAGTTTTAATAATTTTGTGTCCAGCCCTATTTTTTATTCATCCATCCAAATATGTTAAAAATGCTAAATTCCATCGTTATGTTTTCCATATTGCATAAATCATATGGCCCTACATAATCATGGCTCAGCATGCAGAAGTTATTTCATATTGCACAGACATGCAGTTCCAGTTCTGCCTTCTGATTGGTCAGTCCAATGCCATCTGCCCAATCAGAGCAGAGGCTCTCAGAGAGGCGGGGTTTAGAGAGACTGAATCCTTGATGGAAGCGTTTCAGACACTGAGAGGAAAGAGCTGATGCTGCAGTGGAGATTAGGAGAGAATTAAAGCGTTATGTCCTTGGATGCATGTAAACCTATTGTAGGAGACCTAAAACAGGAACCTTTAAAGCAGCATTGGGGCACTTTTAAAGTAATTCTTCTCATCTCTAGGCTGGTATAATCTCTGTATCGTGTCCACCTGATCAGGTTTATTTGTGTAGTCGCTCATGAACAGAGAACATGTTGCTCTGGTGTCAGTAAGATGGAAACGCGTCTGCACAGATTGTGTATGGATTGTGTGAGTAAAGCGTGTGAAGCACATAATGCTTTAAACACGAATCTATTTTAATTAAAGCTGAAATCAAGCCTCTTGTAATGAGTTTAGAGCAGAAACATTGGCCCTTGACTTTAGTGCTAATTGATATCGGGCCCTTTACCAGCGCCGTCTTCTCTCTTTATACCTGTAATTATAACCCTGTTTCTGAACACAGCGAGGGAAGCCATTGTTCTGGAGTGACCGCTGCGGACGGCACGCTGTTTACAGGCTCATTTCATCACATTTCATGATGTTTTGCATGAAGAGGAAGGCATGTCTGTAGAGAAACGTCAAAGGTGCAGTTTCCCTTGAATGTTGCTTTGGATAAAAGTGTCTGCAAGTGCATAAAGCTGGTCATGCTTCAGGTGGTTTCATTCGTTTTATGGCAGTTTCAGTTATGCAAAACAACTCCAATTCAGGAATTTATTGTATTACAGAATATTTTTTTGAGTTTTGTTCTTGTGCAATTTATGTACTTATTTATTTATTCTCTTTTTTCCATTTTTTGTTGTTCTTTTCTTTTTTCTTTTCTTTTCCCACTTCATCTTCTCTCCTCAATAACCATTTCTCTAACTTCTCATAATTTACTTTTCTTCCCTTTTTTCTTCCTCTCTTTCTTTCTCTCTTTTTTCTTTTTCCTTTTCCTGTTACATCTCTGATCATTACTATTACTATATATATTGTATATATAATGTGCATTGATCTACATATATATTAAGAAAACTTATAATAGAGATACACTTCTTATGTACTGCTTTAAAAATTAAATAAAAAATAAATAAGCAAATCTTCTAAAATGCATACTTTGAATAAAAGTGTCTGCGCTTTATTTTTTTAACCCTCTGGCGCTTTTTTTTGTTATTTCAATTAAATGAATGTACTATATTTTTGTTTGATAATGTTTTTTATTTAATATTTAGTATTTTTAGGGGATTTTATGTTACTCAATTATAATTTTATGTTTATTGTTATGAAAAATGCACAAAAATACTATTTTCATATGAAATATATATTATCATATGAATATTATATTTTTTTAAAACACATTTTATTCTAAAACTGCAAATTTTGCAGGTTGATATCTCAAAGAATGAGCTTTCAGTGAGAGTTTTTGTTTGTTTGTTTTTGAGTGTTTGTGCGCAGTACCAAACGCTTCCACCAGGTGAAATTCATCTCCCATTCATTTCCAATGCGCTCATTTTTGTGTGACTGTTTTTAGGACCATTTAACCTTTTCCAATCATGTCCATAATTTTTTTTTGTGTTCAAACAGCAAGTGCCAAAACCTTTACCCAGAACACCTTAGCAACCGCCTAGCAACCCCCCACGATACCCTAGCAACCACCTAGCAACCGTTAAGAAAACCTTTGCAACCAATTAGTAATTCCCTAGCAACCACCCAGAACACCCTAGCAACTGCCTAGCAACACCCTAGCAACCACCCTCGATACCCTAGCAACCGCTCAGCAACTGCTCAGAACACCCTAGCAACTGCCTAGCAATTCCCTAGCAACCACCCAGAACACCCTAGCAACCGCCTAGCAACGCCATAGCAACCACCCAGAATACCTTAGCAACCGCACAAAACACCTTAGCAACCACCTAGCAACAGCCTAACAACACAATAGCGACTACCTAGAACACCCTAGCAACCGCCTAACAACCACCCAGAACGCAGAGTGAAGAGTTTTGCCACTGCAAGCACTCACATTTTCTTCAGGAAATGTACATTCCGATGATTTAAAAAAAAAAACACACAAAATGTTTCACTCAAAAATGACCGAAGAGCACCAGAGGGTTAAGATGCTTTGCTTTGTTGCATTAGTTTTATGATGGTTGAGAACATTTTAACAAATGCATACCATAAAAATGCACACCTTGAATGCACGTCGCTTCGGATAAAAGTGTCTGCAAATGCATTAGATGTAAACGTCGTGCTTAAGGTGGTTTGTGACAAAAGCAAATCTTCGATAATGTGCACCTCGAATGCAGCATAAATCGCATCTGCCAAATGCATAAAGTCAGTGCAAATTACTGTAAGTAATAATTATAATAATGAGAATAACAAAAACAGATGCATTATGGTAATTGATTTTTCATTGAAAAAGTGTCACAATGCAAAAACTCTTAATGGGTTATAGTTGACTGGTTTCATCTTCTTTATGCGATACATACACACATTTCTGTCAGTTGTTTTTGAGGTGAAATGTTGTTTTCCGACTGTCAGCTCTCCGTCACATCCTGGCCTTCCTGTTTCCTCCCTCTCCTCTCGTTTAGGACTCATGGATTTGTTTTCCCGCGCAGCAGATGGTTCGGACACACGCTGCTGCGTCAGACTGAAGTGATGGGCGCGCGGGCCACTGTGTGTGTGTGTGTGAGAGATTTTTCAGCTCGGTATCCTCCTGCACAGCTCCTCTCTGAATTGGAGGCTTCTGTCCTGTTTTCTCTCTAAATGCGTCCCCCGGCCGGCCCGTCTCGCTCAATCTGCTTCCATGCGGCCGTCCCGTCCACAGCGCTATTACGTTAACTAGCTGTGGCTACTCTCCCGGTGATCTTTCACCTTTAACGCTCCGCATTGATCCCGCTCTCAGTGAGAATAATGTCAGCCATCCGCTCTTATCTCCCGCTGCGCTGCAAACAGTCCGATAGAGGAGGAAAGTGGTGCGTTTGCAGAATTTCTCAGCCAATATTAAAAGAATGTCAATAAGTAAGCAGTTTTGTCTGGTGGCATCTTCACCCATAATGCATCAGGGTGTCGGGTTCTGAATGTGTAAAGAGATTCTGATGCGTGAAGAAAACGAAAGGGATGAAGATTCGGTCATCATTTACTCAAACCTCCTTTCTCTTCCGGAGACGTTTAGCAGAATGTTCACGCTGCTCTTTTCCGTACAAGGAAAGCAGGTCATTGGTTCTTGAGTGTCACATGACAGAGTGAAGAGGAAGATTTCAGTCTGTTCCTCACACACAAAAACAAGAATGAATCTGGTTTGGATCAACATGAGTGAGTACATGATGACACAATCTTCATTTTTGAAAGATTCTTATTCAGAATCGT
>CM077205.1:1032078-1034578 GCA_039654625.1 Rhinogobio ventralis | reverse complement strand
ATTTCTCCCTTCAGATCCATTTGAATAAATCTTGCATCAACATGATTGTAACAATGATTGAAACAGCCCAAACCGTCTGCAGGGTGCTAGAGCTCACAGGGCCTGAGATATACACTTTCAGAAATGAATTTATAACCAAAAAATTCGAAAAGCGCCTCTTTTTTAGGGGGTTTATTACAGCTCAGACAACATATACTCACATGTTTATCACTTTTAGCAGTGTTTTATGTACCTTCAAAGAGTTTCCTGTAAAATGACACCAAAATTGTGTATTTAGAGACCACTGTGTGTGGGTATTGGGAGCTTTTCAATTTGGGTAGGCCAAATCCATGCGGAAATCCCCCAGAATGGTCCCAGAGCTTAGGATGGTAAAATAAGACGAAACAAGCATAAAAAGAGCTATTTCTTATTTAATTCTCACATTCTTGGAAAACCTGGATAAATGAGGTTTCCTCATTTTAAAAGTGTGATTTCTAATTTACATAAAAGTGTTATGTAAATTAGTAAAATCTTAACTTCATGGCCATTTTTATAAAGAGTATTATATTTCTAGTTATTCCATACTTTTTATACCATATTTTTTAAGTATGACGCGTTTTAAAATATTTTAAATTTTACAAACAACTGGAAAAATTAAGCAAATTTATTGGGGGTGTCAGGCTTCCCATATTGGTGTGGATAAGTCAGAAAGGTTGAGAACGGCTACACTGATGCATTAACTGTGATGATTGACACCTGTGCTGGAGTGGGCGGGGCAGTGGGTGTGGCAGTGGGCGTGACCAGAAGTCTGCAAAATCACCCCAGAATCTTTTGGCTGTATCTCAAATCACGTACTCTGTGAGTAGATACTTCTTTTGAATAAGTAACTACTTTACGACTGTTAAAAAAGTATGTTTTGTATAGTGTTAATGTGTCTAGTATGGATGTCATTCAGATGTACGGCATGTGTCCTACCAGCATCAGCATTCACAAATCCTCTCCCGTGGCATCATGGGATAGTGTGTGCACTTATAATCTTGCAGGAAGTATTTTCGCCTGCTGTTTTATGAATGCTATGAGTTCTGACTCTTTCACATACTCTTTTCCAGCTATATTAGTAGTGATTTTGGATGCAGCCTTCATGTTTCATGCATTGCAGATTGTAGGATCTGAAAGTGTGCCAGTGCATTAGTTGATATACAGGCCGCTGAATCTGAACTCGCTCCACAATCCTAACAGTAACTTCTCTCATTGTCTCTGGAAATCTGGAATCAGCTGAACGCTGATTTGTGCTGACGCGTGAGACCTTTTACCTGTGTGTTAGAGTTCCTGCTCCGTCTATCCGGAGATCCTCCGGGAATGAAGCCGGATGGTTATTTATGTGTCCGTTGAGTTCTTTAATTGCATGAGTAATGAGAGACACATTATAGTATGTGTGTGTGTGTATTCCTTTAGTTTGGTTAGGTTTAGTCAGTGTGTAGTAATTAGATTTATTTAAAGGGGACCTGTTATGCAAAATTCACTTACATGGTGTTTGAACATAAATTTGTGTGTACACAACCACCCTATAATGGTAAAAATACACCCACTCCTCTTTTAATCTCCATAAATCATAAGCAGTGTCTCAGAACAAGCCATTTGCAGATTCTAGCAGTGTGACATCACATATGCTTAGACACCGCCCACGACTGCTGATGGACTCCACCCTATTAGCATAGACCCCACCCATGACTGCTGACTGACTCCACCCTATTAGCATAGACCCCACCCATGACTGCTGACAGTCTCCGCCCTATTAGCATAGACCCCACCCACGACTGCTGATGGACTCCACCCTATTAGCATAGACCCCACCCATGATGCTGACTGACTCCACCCTATTAGCATAGACCCCACCCATGACTGCTGACAGTCTCTGCCCTATTAGCATAGACCCCACCCACGACTGCTGACTGACTCCACCCTATTAGCATAGACCCCACCCATGACTGCTGATGGACTCCGCCCTATTAGCATAGACCCCACCCACGACTGCTGATGGACTCCGCCCTATTAGCATAGACCCCACCCACGACTGCTGATGGACTCCACCCTATTAGCATAGACCCCACCCACGACTGCTGATGGACTCCGCACTATTAGCATAGACCCCACCCACGACTGCTGATGGACTCCGCCCTATTAGCATAGACCCCACCCACGACTGCTGATGGACTCCGCACTATTAGCATAGACCCCACCCACGACTGCTGATGGACTCCGCACTATTAGCACTATTAGATCCTGCCCTCAGTGAGCTGTACACAGTCCGCCATGTTTATCTCCTCACCAGAGCATTCAAGTAAAAAATGTGTTCTTATTAAAGCTACTAAAGTTATTCAGTCAAAAGCAGTGAGTGATTTTCTCGGTGGACAGCAGATATAGCAGTAAGTACTGTATATTATGCTGCTGTCACTTTAATACACAGATCTAATACACACATGCGACATAACCGACTGTGTTTATGTGAACTTTGTGTTTT
>CM077205.1:993765-1031578 GCA_039654625.1 Rhinogobio ventralis | reverse complement strand
GGAGCCTTTGCTCTGTTTCCGTCACACACACTCTCTCACAGGGTCACCTTCCACCATCAGTGTGAGACGCTGCCCGACACACGGCGTCCCTGCGGTAAAAACTATCCTTTATTACAAAAGACAAGTTCGATATGAAGTCATTAAAATGACCTGTTGCTCCTGGAAATCAAACACAATGGCCCGGTTTCACAGACAGGGCTCAGGTTATAGGATTAGGCCTTCGTTACATTAGGACATTTAAGTAGCTTTAATAAAAGTGCCTTTACTGTTGAGCATCTTGAGACAAAACAATGATATAATAATATATATACAATGATATAATACTGATATATTTTAGGATACGCTTCCAGTTAAAACAGATCAAACATGCATTTTAGTCTTGGACTAGATTAAGCCTCATAAAAGCTAATTTATTAATAAAAATATTAATAAACACTATACTAATATAGTGTTTATTAATATTTTTATTAATAAATTAGCTTTTTTTTTTTATATTTTCAGTTTTTTAGTTTAAGTTTTAATAGTTTTGTTGTCCAAATGTACTTTTGTCATTTTTATTTTCTATTTAGCGTAAGTTTTAGTTTCAACTCACTGTAAAAAAAAGTCATTTCAACTTAAATTACATTAAACTGACTTGAGTTGAATCTTGTATAACATAAAAAAGTTGAAAATTGCTTAACTTATTTTTATGATGTCATAACTTATTGATCATATTTTTTTTTATGACGCTTAAACTAGCATTGTTTTTTATTCATTTTTAATAGTTTTAGTTTTAATTTAACAAGAACCAGCCTGATGAGGGCATCAGAGCTGTTTATAACTATGCCATTTACACTACACTATATTGCCAAAAGTTCTGGGACGCCTGCCTTTACATGCACATGAACTTTAATGCCATCCCATTCTTAATCCGTAGGGTTTAATATGGAGTTGGCCCACCCTTTGCAGCTATAACAGCTTCAACTCTTCTGGGAAGGCTTTCCACAAGGTTCTATCGGGATGAGGTCAGGACTCTGTGCAGGCCAGTCAAGTTCCTCCACACCAAACTCGCTCATCCATGTCTTTATGGACCGACGCTTTGTGCACTGGAGCGCAGTCATGTTGGGACAGGAAGGGGCCGTCCCCAAACTGTTCCCACAAAGTTGGGAGCATGAAATTGTCCAAAATGTCTTGGTATGCTGAAGCATTAAGAGTTCCTTTCACTGGAACTAAGGGGCCAAGCCCAACCCCTGAAAAACAACCCCACCCCATAATCCCCCCTCCACCAAACTTTACACTTGGCACAATGCAGTCAGGCAAGTCCCGTTCCCCTGGCAACCGCCAAACCCAGACTCGTCCATCGGATTGCCAGACAGAGAAGCGTGATTGGTCACTCCAGAGAACACGTCTCACTGCTCTAGAGTCCAGTGGTGGCGTGCTTTACCCCACTGCATCCCACGCTTTGCATTGCTCTTGGTGATGTAAGGCTTGGATGAGCTGCTCGGCCATGGAAACCCATTCCATGAAGCTCTCTACACACTGTTCTTGAGCTCATCTGAAGGCCACAGAAGTCTGGAGGTCTGTAGCTATTGACTCTGCAGAAAGTTGGCGTCTTCTGCGCACTGTGACCCTCAGCATGTGCTGACCCCGCTCTGTGATTTTACGTGGCCTATCACTTCGTGGCTGAGTTGCTGTTGTTCCCAATTGCTTCCACTTTGTTATAATCCCACTAACAGTTGAGCGTGGAATATTTAGTAGTGAGGAAATGTCAGGAATGGACTTATTGCACAGGTGGCAACCTATCACGGTACCACGCTTGAGTTCACTGAGCTCCTGAGAGCGACCCATTCTTTCACAAATGTTTGTAGAAGCGTCTGCATGCCTAGTGCTTGATTTATACACCTGTGGCCATGAAGGGATTGAACACCTGTCCCAATACTTGTGGCAATATAGTGTATGTCTTTGGTCGACACTTTTATTTAAGTATGTGTGTTACCTGGAAATTGCCTGAACTAATTAATAAATGAGTGGTTGGTCCGATCATCAGTTTTTCTTCTGATGTTTTTAATCTCCTGAAATATTCCTCGACTCAAGCGTTTCAGTCTCATCTCTCTGAATATGTTCTTGAAATGAAATGTGTCCAGATCTCCTGAATCTCCACACACACTTGCAGCATCCTCTGGCCCGCGGCTCCAGCGCCACCGCCACCGCCGCTATAATAAATAGTGTGTTTTGTTTCTAATTGCATTAGCCGCTGGCTTATTGAAGTCTCCTGCTATAAGTCACAGCGGTCGGTGAGGAAGTGTGTGTGAGTGTGTGTGAGTGTGTGTGTGTGTGTGTGTGTGTGTGTGTGTGTGTGTGTGTGTGAGTGTGAGTGTGTGTGTACCTTGTTTGGCTATACTTGTGAGGGGCCAAATGTCCTCACTTATATAGTAAAATATTATGACAACTCACTAGTGAGGACATTTGACTGCTCCTCACTGTTAAAAATGCTTATAAATCGGCCAAAACATGTTTTTATTTAAATCTATTGTTTTGCACATGTTTCTGGGATGGGTAGGTTTAGGGATAGGGATTGGGTTAGGGGATAGAAAATATAATTAACCTGATATAAAATCAGTGGAAGTCTATGCAATGTCCTCACTAATATAGTGAAACAAACATTTGTGTGTGTGTGAGTGTGTATTTGGTTCAGGTAAACCTACTTTATGAGAACATTTTTAGTCCCCTTGTGGAAACAAGCTTATAAATCATACAGAGTTATGTTTTTTTAAATGTAAAAATGCAGAAAGTTTTCTGTGATAGGAGGGTTTAGGGGTAGGGTTAGTGTGTGTGTGTGTGTGTGTGTGATAGGATGGTTTAGGGGTAGGGTTAGTGTGTGTGTGTGTGTGTGTGATAGGATGGTTTAGGGGTAGGGTTAGTGTGTGTGTGTGATAGGATGGTTTAGGGGTAGGGTTAGTGTGTGTGTGTGATGGGAAGGTTTACGGGTAGGGTTAGTGTAGGGGAGAGAATATACAGTATAACAATCATTATGTCTATGGAGAGTCCCCACAAAGATAGTGAACCAGACCTGCGTGTGTGTGTGTGTGCGTGTGTGTGTATGGCGCGTGTGTGTGTGATTGAGAGAGTGTGTGTGAGTTTGTTCATGCCCTCACGCTCGGCCGATCGGACTAACGTTAGTGTCACAGAAGGGGAAGGTGTGCTGTTATTAAAGCCGGGTTGGTGTTATACTGTGTGTCACTTAAAGGTGCCTGAGCTTTACGAGCCTGACGATCACGACTCCTCAGCGCTTCTCCCCGAGAGGCCAGCCACAGTCCACATAAAGCTGGCTGTTAGTGATCAGAATAAAGAAGAAATTAAAGAAAACATAGATATTACATCATCAACATTTTTTACTTAAAACACTTAGGATTAGGGTGGCAAGTAATTGAAATAAAAAATTTAAAAAATTAAGTTGAAACTGAAATAAAAATAAAATGAAGCTAAATAGATATATTTTTATTAACATCAAAATCTAAACATTAATAAATACTATAAACATTGACCTTTATATTACAGCGTCTTTAGAAATCTTAAATATAAAAATCATAAGAAAAGCGTGTTAAAATGATCAAAATAAGGCCACAATAAAACAAATATTAGAAAAAAACATCGAAAATTTAGGATTAGGAACTTAAAATAAAGCACAACATTTTTTTAAATTATAAATATCATATTAGTGTAGTAGCCAGCCCATAGAGCCCCACTGTGAACCCGGAAATGTTGAGTACACCAAAGTTTTATTGCAGAAATGTGAAGTATGGGTCCCCAGCACACAGAAACTGCCGGATGCGGAAATGTGAGATTATTGTGTTTACCATAAAAATAACCAAAAATGTTGTCCGAAAATTGATAAAACATTTATATGCAAAACATATGCAAATTAGCATCCAGCAGTTTCTGTGTGCTGGGGACCCATACTTCACATTTCTGCAATAAAACTTTGGTGTACTCAACATTTCCGGGTTCACTATGGGCTGGCTACTACACTACACCATCTTTAGAAAACTGAAATATAAAAATAATTATGATTACATTGTTTTTAGTGTTCTTTATAAGCCTCATGTCATGAAGAATCTGATCTTTGTGATTTAAAACCTTAAAAACTGAGAGTATTTAGTTCTGTACTCTCTAAAGGTCCTCTCTAGACTCAAAGCAGCATTTATTGAGTCTAAACGGCTCATTATGGGATGTTCTGTGTGTCTGCAGAAGTTTGTGGTTATCCTGAGCCGATAGCGTGAGTGACAGCTGTCAATCATGTGTAAACGGAGCGCTCTTCATCAAAGCGGCGTCTGCTCGAGCGCTTCATCTGCTCGCGCTGGAAAGCTTGACATTTGCCTAGACAGAGTCGCATTTAAAATGTGTTGTGTGTGTGCGTGTGTGTTTTTTATTTTCCCACAGGCCAAAAGCAGTGTGCCGTTCCTCTGCCGAAGACGCGTGTGCTAATGAAGCCATTGAGATGTGCTTGAGGAATCAGGATATGATAATGAGTCCCAACTCACGTCTGCAGGTCTGTGATGCTCGGATGAAGGTGGGTCACATGTTCACGTCCTCGTCATCAGACGTGTCTTCATACACTGGATCGGATATTAAACACCGTTTTTAAATATGGAAAACATTTGCTTTGGTTTGAGGGGATGAACTGGTTTATTCTGAACTCCAGGTGATTCTTTCCAGTTGGGAATATTATTTTAAAAAGCCAGTTCTTTAACCCTATAAAGCTGCTGTATCATATTTCATACATGAATTTCTAATGCCTCTAAATGATGAACATGATCTGATGAACCTGTCGCACATCGTCTGAGTTAAAGCTTTTAGTTTAATTGGTCAAACGTCCTTCAGCTCGTGTCTTTATGATCTGAAATCTGATTTTTATCAAGTAAACATAAGAATATCTTTGATATTGTTAGTAATATTTCAGTTGGACTTAAGCAGGTTTACTTGATTATCCATCATCATGTATTATAAAAATCATGAGTATCAAATATGATCATCAGCTTTTAAAGGAAGGTTTATTTCAAAAACGTTCAAAAGTAACGTTCAGAGAACGTTCAAAAGTAACGCTCAGAGAACGTTCAAAAGTAACGCTCAGAGAACGTTCAAAAGTAACGCTCAGAGAACGTTCAAAAGTAACGCTCAGAGAACGTTCAAAAGTAACGCTCAGAGAACGTTCAAAAGTAACGCTCAGAGAACGTTCAAAAGTAACGCTCAGAGAACGTTCAAAAGTAACGCTCAGAGAACGTTCAAAAGTTACGCTCAGAGAACGTTCAAAAGTAACGCTCAGAGAACGTTCAAAAGTAACGCTCAGAGAACGTTCAAAAGTAACGCTCAGAGAACGTTCAAAAGTAACGCTCAGAGAACGTTCAAAAGTTACGCTCAGAGAACCTTCAAAAGTAACGCTCAGAGAACGTTCAAAAGTAACGCTCAGAGAACGTTCAAAAGTAACGCTCAGAGAACGTTCAAAAGTAACGCTCAGAGAACGTTCAAAAGTAACGCTCAGAGAACGTTCAAAAGTTACGCTCAGAGAACCTTCAAAAGTAACGCTCAGAGAACGTTCAAAAGTAACGCTCAGAGAACGTTCAAAAGTAACGCTCAGAGAACGTTCAAAAGTAACGCTCAGAGAACGTTCAAAAGTAACGCTCAGAGAACGTTCAAAAGTAACGCTCAGAGAACGTTCAAAAGTTACGCTCAGAGAACCTTCAAAAGTAACGCTCAGAGAACGTTCAAAAGTAACGCTCAGAGAACGTTCAAAAGTAACGCTCAGAGAACGTTCAAAAGTAACGCTCAGAGAACGTTCAAAAGTTACGCTCAGAGAACCTTCAAAAGTAACGCTCAGAGAACGTTCAAAAGTAACGCTCAGAGAACGTTCAAAAGTAACGCTCAGAGAACGTTCAAAAGTAACGCTCAGAGAACGTTCAAAAGTAACGCTCAGAGAACGTTCAAAAGTTACGCTCAGAGAACCTTCAAAAGTAACGCTCAGAGAACGTTCAAAAGTAACGCTCAGAGAACGTTCAAAAGTAACGCTCAGAGAACGTTCAAAAGTAACGCTCAGAGAACGTTCAAAAGTAACGCTCAGAGAACGTTCAAAAGTAACGCTCAGAGAACGTTCAAAAGTTACGCTCAGAGAACCTTCAAAAGTAACGCTCAGAGAACGTTCAAAAGTAACGCTCAGAGAACGTTCAAAAGTAACGCTCAGAGAACGTTCAAAAGTAACGCTCAGAGAACGTTCAAAAGTAACGCTCAGAGAACGTTCAAAAGTTACGCTCAGAGAACGTTCAAAAGTAACGCTCAGAGAACGTTCAAAAGTAACGCTCAGAGAACGTTCAAAAGTTACGCTCAGAGAACCTTCAAAAGTAACGCTCAGAGAACGTTCAAAAGTAACGCTCAGAGAACGTTCAAAAGTAACGCTCAGAGAACGTTCAAAAGTAACGCTCAGAGAACGTTCAAAAGTAACGCTCAGAGAACGTTCAAAAGTAACGCTCAGAGAACGTTCAAAAGTTACGCTCAGAGAACCTTCAAAAGTAACGCTCAGAGAACGTTCAAAAGTAACGCTCAGAGAACGTTCAAAAGTAACGCTCAGAGAACGTTCAAAAGTAACGCTCAGAGAACGTTCAAAAGTAACGCTCAGAGAACGTTCAAAAGTTACGCTCAGAGAACGTTCAAAAGTAACGCTCAGAGAACGTTCAAAAGTAACGCTCAGAGAACGTTCAAAAGTAACGCTCAGAGAACGTTCAAAAGTAACGCTCAGAGAACGTTCAAAAGTAACGCTCAGAGAACGTTCAAAAGTAACGCTCAGAGAACGTTCAAAAGTAACGCTCAGAGAACGTTCAAAAGTAACGTTCAGAGAACATTCAAAAGTAACGCTCAGAGAACATTCAAAAGTAACGCTCAGAGAACATTCAAAAGTAACGCTCAGAGAAAATTCAAAAGTAACGCTCAGAGAACGTTCAAAAGTAACGCTCAGAGAACGTTCAAAAGTAACGCTCAGAGAACGTTCAAAAGTAACGCTCAGAGAACGTTCAAAAGTAACGCTCAGAGAACGTTCAAAAGTAACGCTCAGAGAACATTCAAAAGTAACGTTCAGAGAACATTCAAAAGTAACGCTCAGAGAACATTCAAAAGTAACGCTCAGAGAACATTCAAAAGTAACGCTCAGAGAAAATTCAAAAGTAACGCTCAGAGAACGTTCAAAAGTAACGCTCAGAGAACGTTCAAAAGTAACGCTCAGAGAACGTTCAAAAGTAACGCTCAGAGAACGTTCAAAAGTAACGCTCAGAGAACGTTCAAAAGTTACGCTCAGAGAACGTTCAAAAGTAACGCTCAGAGAACGTTCAAAAGTAACGCTCAGAGAACGTTCAAAAGTAACGCTCAGAGAACGTTCAAAAGTAACGCTCAGAGAACGTTCAAAAGTAACGCTCAGAGAACGTTCAAAAGTAACGTTCAGAGAACATTCAAAAGTAACGCTCAGAGAACATTCAAAAGTAACGCTCAGAGAACATTCAAAAGTAACGCTCAGAGAAAATTCAAAAGTAACGCTCAGAGAACGTTCAAAAGTAACGCTCAGAGAACGTTCAAAAGTAACGCTCAGAGAACGTTCAAAAGTAACGCTCAGAGAACGTTCAAAAGTAACGCTCAGAGAACGTTCAAAAGTAACGCTCAGAGAACGTTCAAAAGTAACGCTCAGAGAACGTTCAAAAGTTACGCTCAGAGAACCTTCAAAAGTAACGCTCAGAGAACGTTCAAAAGTAACGCTCAGAGAACGTTCAAAAGTAACGCTCAGAGAACGTTCAAAAGTAACGCTCAGAGAACGTTCAAAAGTAACGCTCAGAGAACGTTCAAAAGTAACGCTCAGAGAACGTTCAAAAGTAACGCTCAGAGAACGTTCAAAAGTTACGCTCAGAGAACGTTCAAAAGTAACGCTCAGAGAACGTTCAAAAGTAACGCTCAGAGAACGTTCAAAAGTAACGCTCAGAGAACGTTCAAAAGTAACGCTCAGAGAACGTTCAAAAGTTACGCTCAGAGAACCTTCAAAAGTAACGCTCAGAGAACGTTCAAAAGTAACGCTCAGAGAACGTTCAAAAGTAACGCTCAGAGAACGTTCAAAAGTAACGCTCAGAGAACGTTCAAAAGTAACGCTCAGAGAACGTTCAAAAGTTACGCTCAGAGAACCTTCAAAAGTAACGCTCAGAGAACGTTCAAAAGTAACGCTCAGAGAACGTTCAAAAGTAACGCTCAGAGAACGTTCAAAAGTAACGCTCAGAGAACGTTCAAAAGTAACGCTCAGAGAACGTTCAAAAGTTACGCTCAGAGAACCTTCAAAAGTAACGCTCAGAGAACGTTCAAAAGTAACGCTCAGAGAACGTTCAAAAGTAACGCTCAGAGAACGTTCAAAAGTAACGCTCAGAGAACGTTCAAAAGTTACGCTCAGAGAACCTTCAAAAGTAACGCTCAGAGAACGTTCAAAAGTAACGCTCAGAGAACGTTCAAAAGTAACGCTCAGAGAACGTTCAAAAGTAACGCTCAGAGAACGTTCAAAAGTAACGCTCAGAGAACGTTCAAAAGTTACGCTCAGAGAACCTTCAAAAGTAACGCTCAGAGAACGTTCAAAAGTAACGCTCAGAGAACGTTCAAAAGTAACGCTCAGAGAACGTTCAAAAGTAACGCTCAGAGAACGTTCAAAAGTAACGCTCAGAGAACGTTCAAAAGTAACGCTCAGAGAACGTTCAAAAGTTACGCTCAGAGAACCTTCAAAAGTAACGCTCAGAGAACGTTCAAAAGTAACGCTCAGAGAACGTTCAAAAGTAACGCTCAGAGAACGTTCAAAAGTAACGCTCAGAGAACGTTCAAAAGTAACGCTCAGAGAACGTTCAAAAGTTACGCTCAGAGAACGTTCAAAAGTAACGCTCAGAGAACGTTCAAAAGTAACGCTCAGAGAACGTTCAAAAGTTACGCTCAGAGAACCTTCAAAAGTAACGCTCAGAGAACGTTCAAAAGTAACGCTCAGAGAACGTTCAAAAGTAACGCTCAGAGAACGTTCAAAAGTAACGCTCAGAGAACGTTCAAAAGTAACGCTCAGAGAACGTTCAAAAGTAACGCTCAGAGAACGTTCAAAAGTTACGCTCAGAGAACCTTCAAAAGTAACGCTCAGAGAACGTTCAAAAGTAACGCTCAGAGAACGTTCAAAAGTAACGCTCAGAGAACGTTCAAAAGTAACGCTCAGAGAACGTTCAAAAGTAACGCTCAGAGAACGTTCAAAAGTTACGCTCAGAGAACGTTCAAAAGTAACGCTCAGAGAACGTTCAAAAGTAACGCTCAGAGAACGTTCAAAAGTAACGCTCAGAGAACGTTCAAAAGTAACGCTCAGAGAACGTTCAAAAGTAACGCTCAGAGAACGTTCAAAAGTAACGCTCAGAGAACGTTCAAAAGTAACGCTCAGAGAACGTTCAAAAGTAACGTTCAGAGAACATTCAAAAGTAACGCTCAGAGAACATTCAAAAGTAACGCTCAGAGAACATTCAAAAGTAACGCTC
Source organism: Rhinogobio ventralis (assembly GCA_039654625.1). Lineage (NCBI taxonomy): Eukaryota > Metazoa > Chordata > Actinopteri > Cypriniformes > Gobionidae > Rhinogobio > Rhinogobio ventralis. The sequence continues at coordinate 1,022,030 of CM077205.1, read as the reverse complement.
AGAGAAAATTCAAAAGTAACGCTCAGAGAACGTTCAAAAGTAACGCTCAGAGAACGTTCAAAAGTAACGCTCAGAGAACGTTCAAAAGTAACGCTCAGAGAACGTTCAAAAGTAACGCTCAGAGAACGTTCAAAAGTAACGCTCAGAGAACATTCAAAAGTAACGTTCAGAGAACATTCAAAAGTAACGCTCAGAGAACATTCAAAAGTAACGCTCAGAGAACATTCAAAAGTAACGCTCAGAGAAAATTCAAAAGTAACGCTCAGAGAACGTTCAAAAGTAACGCTCAGAGAACGTTCAAAAGTAACGCTCAGAGAACGTTCAAAAGTAACGCTCAGAGAACGTTCAAAAGTAACGCTCAGAGAACGTTCAAAAGTTACGCTCAGAGAACGTTCAAAAGTAACGCTCAGAGAACGTTCAAAAGTAACGCTCAGAGAACGTTCAAAAGTAACGCTCAGAGAACGTTCAAAAGTAACGCTCAGAGAACGTTCAAAAGTAACGCTCAGAGAACGTTCAAAAGTAACGCTCAGAGAACGTTCAAAAGTAACGTTCAGAGAACATTCAAAAGTAACGCTCAGAGAACATTCAAAAGTAACGCTCAGAGAACATTCAAAAGTAACGCTCAGAGAAAATTCAAAAGTAACGCTCAGAGAACGTTCAAAAGTAACGCTCAGAGAACGTTCAAAAGTAACGCTCAGAGAACGTTCAAAAGTAACGCTCAGAGAACGTTCAAAAGTAACGCTCCAAAAGTAACGCTCAGAGAACATTCAAAAGTAACGTTCAGAGAACATTCAAAAGTAACGCTCAGAGAACATTCAAAAGTAACGCTCAGAGAACATTCAAAAGTAACGCTCAGAGAAAATTCAAAAGTAACGCTCAGAGAACGTTCAAAAGTAACGCTCAGAGAACGTTCAAAAGTAACGCTCAGAGAACGTTCAAAAGTAACGCTCAGAGAACGTTCAAAAGTAACGGTTTTTGAACGTTCTCTGAGCGTTACTTTTGAATGTTCTCTGAACGTTACTTTTAAACGTTCTCTGAACGTTACTTTTTAACGTTCTCTGAGCGAAAGAGAGAGAGAGAGAGAGAGAGAGAGAGCGAGATCGACAGAGAGAGACAGAGAGAGACAGAGAGAGAGAGAGAGAGAGAGAGAGAGAGAGGGGAGAGGGTGGGTGTGTGTTTTGTCAGGGCCACCGACCGCAAAAGGCAATTCCAATTTGTCGCGAGTGTGTGAGAGTCTGAGTGTGTGTGAGAGTGTGTGTGTGTGTGTGTGAGTTAATGAGGCGAGTGTGTGAGCTCTCACTCATTCTGCCAGCGCCGGCCGATCGCTCTCTGATTACTATAATGAAACGGTCAGGGCATTATTAACCAAACGCCACCACACACGCACAGAAAAAGAAGAATCACGCCCAGTGTTGTCACCGCATCCTTTTGGCCATTTGTCTTTTTGTTGGTTCTTCGAGACGGAGACCTTTTCAAGTGGAGATCACAGATAAAACGTGACCCGTCTGTCGCCAGGTGTGGGACTTTTATTATAGATGGAAATCTCAGACTGCTCAAATGTACCGCGCAGTGACCTAACGGATGTAATCTGCATTTATATTTCTATTATTTTAAAAAGCCAGTTCCTTAACCCTTTAAAGCTGCTGTCTCATATTAGATACACACATTTCTAATGCCTCTAAATGATGAAGATGATCTGATGAACCTGTCGCACACACTCTCTCCAGTCCTTCTGTGTCTGATTGAGAGCAAGTAAAAGCTTTTAGTTTAATTGGTCAAACGTCCTTCAGCTCGTGTCTTTATGATCTGAAATCTTTATCAATTAAACATAAGAATATCTTTGATATTGTTAGTAATATTTCAGTTGGACTGAAGCAGGTTTACTTGATTATCATACATCATTTATTATAAAAATCATTCCTTGTAAAGGAAGGTTTATTTGTTCATCTGTCAATCATCATGTTTGAAAACTACTGAGCTTTGATCATATTGGCAGATATTGATATTTATATGCATTTTATGTCAGTAGTGTTATAGAGATCTGCTGCGTTACTGTTGAATGTTCGTCGCAGACTCGTGTCTTATATTGTTGGAGGTGAAATTTTCGAGTGTTTCGAATTTTTCAAAAAAACCTTTGTGAACTAGTCCTAGGTTTATCGTCTGATCGGAACCAAACCAGTGCAAAAAGATTCTCTGGTGTCTGATGGTCAATAATTATCAAAAAAAGTTTCAATTTCAATTGACGTCCATGGTGGGACACTACAATGCCACACTTTTACTAAATTGGCTATCACTCTTGAATGGAATGAGATAATTTCACCAAACTTGGTACACTTATGTATGAGCTCGGTCTGTGGTCGTGTTTAAAAGGATGCGGCAACTGGCCACTTGGTGGTACTATAAATGGAAAAACACGTAAACGGCTATAGCTACTCAACAGTCAGTCCGATTGATTTGAAAACAGGCATGCGGTGTCTTTGTCTACAAGGACATTCACATATCTTGAAAAACATGGCCGCCGTCAGCCAATGAAGTTTGAGCAGCTATTAGACAAGGTTAATGGAGGCCGATTGGAACAAAACTCGCTGGGTCTGTTTGACTCACAGCCCTGGAGGCCTGTGAGAAATTCGAAAGAAATCAGCCACCGAGGGGCGCCTTCACGTTTTTCACATGCGTAAAGGATTGTATACCATGTGATTTTTCACACATGCACATGATATTCACACCACATGGTGGAACTCCTCATTCTAAGCAACTTTGTCTCTAGGATCGCCGCTGTCAATCCAACCGTTCATTAAAACCATATATTTCCTTAGTAAATTGCCTGTTTTTTTTGTAAATGGTCCTTTCTATCTATGATCTAGGTGGTTACAGGCTTGCTAAATAAAACATAATACCTTTTTACATTTGTGCTTTAAACCCCGATAATTGCTGCTTGCAGTTATGTTTTTATTTTATAATGATTCCTGAGGCACATTTATAATGTTAGTAGGATTACATCATTTAGAAATAAAAGGGATTTTAGCTCTGATTTAATTTAAATGCCCACTGCTATGATTATGGTCACAATAAGTACACATGGAGCTGTTTTGAAAACTTTTACTATGTTTTTACTAGTGAAGGTGTTAAGATTAATTAATCACGAAAAGTGTAGAAGTAGTAAACGTGTCGAGGTTCCAATAAAAGCTGTTGGTGTTCTGAAACTTCATGTATGTTCTTATAGTACGATGACCTCTTAGATGTCAAAAGAAAAGATCTATGTTTAAAACATCTTGTGTGATTTTAATCTATTGTATACATTTTTATGTACTTTTAGGTGCACTGTAAACCCGAGTAAGTTGGCGTCGGTTGGTAATCGGTTGCATAAAATTTTTTGAACTCAAATTTTTATTTTGTACTCCTACATTTTAATTGTTCTTAACTAATATTTGAGTGAGCATGATGGGGTAACCCCCCTAAAAAACCCAACATAACAGAAACTCTTCTAAACTAGCATAACAAAACATTAAACACTACTAAATCTCCCACTTAACATTAATCTTGCACAAAAACATAACACTTACTTTTAGCATGTACTCTTCTTTTTGAGAGTCATGGCAAAGCATACTGGGAAAATAGAAATCCCAGCCCAGTTTCGGTTAAATTTGAGTTAGTCTAAATTAAAAGAAACAAGTTCATAAAACTCAAAACAATGAAACTTTTCAGATTACTTAAAATGTGTCAGTTTTGAGAACTCAAAAGAAAAAGAAAGTTCTAAATACTCATGAAAGTTAATTTGATTGAACTAATTTGTTTAATTTGAGTTTGCTCTGCTCAAACCAATTAATTATTTCGAGTATTATTAAATTTCACAAATATTACAAAGAAACTGCATCAAAATAAACATGAAATTTGGCAGTATAGAGACTGAAGTAGTATTTTCACTATATTGACAAAAGTTTTGTGACGCCTGCCTTTACATGCACATGAACTTTAATGCCATCCCATTCTTAATCCGTAGGGTTTAATATGGAGTTGTCCCACCCTTTGCAGCTATAACAGCTTCAACTCTTCTGGGAAGGCTTTCCTCAAGGTTTAGGAGTGTGTTTATGGGAATTTTTGACCATTCTTCTAGAAGCGCATTTGTGAGGTCAGGCACTGATGTTGGACGAGAAGGCCTGGCTCGCAGTCTCCGCTCTAATTCATCCCAAAGGTGTTCTATCGGGATGAGGTCAGGACTCTGTGCAGGCCAGTCAAGTTCCTCCACACCAAACTCGCTCATCCATGTCTTTATGGACCGACGCTTTGTGCACTGGAGCGCAGTCATGTTGGGACAGGAAGGGGCCGTCCCCAAACTGTTCCCACAAAGTTGGGAGCATGAAATTGTCCAAAATGTCTTGGTATGCTGAAGCATTAAGAGTTCCTTTCACTGGAACTAAGGGGCCAAGCCCAACCCCTGAAAAACAACTCTTGAGCTCATCTGAAGGCCACAGAAGTTTGGAGGTCTGTAGCTATTGACTCTGCAGAAAGTTGGTGTCTTCTGCGCACTGTGACCCTCAGCATGCGCTGACCCCGCTCTGTGATTTTACGTGGCCTATCACTTCGTGGCTGAGTTGCTGTTCCCAATTGCTTCCACTTTGTTCTAATCCCACTAACAGTTGAGCGTGGAATATTTAGTAGTGAGGAAATTTCAGGAATGGACTTATTGCACAGGTGGCAACCTATCACGGTACCACGCTTGAGTTCACTGAGCTCCTGAGAGCGACCCATTCTTTCACAAATGTTTGTAGAAGCGTCTGCACGCCTAGTGCTTGATTTATACACCTGTGGCCATGAAGTGATTGAACACCTGAACTCAGGGATTTGGAGGGGCATCCCAATACTTTTGGCAATATAGTGTACATTAATAATCATTGTTTTATTTTGATTTTACTTTGAAAAATATATTTTTTTACAATGTACAGGTTTGAGTGCCATAAGGGCGAGCGAATGATGACAGAATGATAATTTTTGTGCGAAAATAGAGGATTTTATCTGAATTACGAACAGGACTCTGAGGTTCATCAATGAACGAGTGTCTGTAATGCAAGTGATAAGAAGTCTCTCTTAAGCACCTTAAAGGTAATAAAGCGTAATTAATCCGGACTGATGGCTCCGAGTCGAGATAGGTCAGTGCTCGATGGGTTTACCGCTGCTAGTTAACACTAATGGCTTCAGTATTGCTTTTCTGATTCATCTGAGGGATGGACCGCACACATATTATGGATGCATGACATCCACAATCAGCCAGTCGGATCAGAACACCCTAGCACTTGATCTTGGTGTCCGTGAGATGCAGACGTGACAGCAGGGGCGGTATTTTGAGACGCCGCTTCAGTTTGTTCTTTGGAAAGGCTTCTGTCTGATAATTAGATGGAAACGCTCCTGCTCCAGAAGTGTCTGGACGACATCCAGAGGCGTCTATATTTAGTGCATGTGAGATAAGCGTTCCCAGATCTGTTCTCTGAAGCCGGACTGATGATTCCCGGGAGCTGGAAACACAGATGTTTGCTTCTGATCACCTGTATCGATGCTGTTTCAGGAGCCAGATGTTTTATTGGACATCAGGTGGCGGCCTGACACAATGAAACTCTTTATCGTGAGACTCAAACACAGATTTGTCTCTCTCTGTTGAGATCAAGATTCCATTAAAATGCATTTGAGCGTTGCGCCCTCATATAACCAAATTCTCAGGTGTGAGCTCAAATACACATACGCTTCCCAACCAGACACTAATGCTCTAATTATTACAGGAAAAACAGAAGAAACGCTTCGCTTTCGACGCTCCCCTCGCGCTCGCCTCACATCCACAGGCGCCATCAGTGCGCAGAAATAACAATCACTTCATATCGACCTGCTGATTTCAGACCTGCATCACGTTCCTGGTCATTCAGAGACTCTCTTCCATTTATGGACCTTTATCACTGATGCACTTGCAAAAAAAAAAATCAATCGCTGTAGTTGTTGCGTTGCATTGATGTGCTTTAAAGCCTTGTGCTATTTATTTTCACACAGACAGTTGTGTTTCTCTGCCCACCTTTTAAGTTCCACTCTCATAATCACAGCCATTACGCTCGGGCTTCAAACGTGGGTTTATTTGACTCCAGTTTTTGACGTTGTGTGAATCTCCTCTTGTGGAGGAAAATTGCTGCCATGCAATCGTCCTGCTAATGTGTGTGTGTGTGCTTTCAAACAGCTACTCGTGATGTACAGTACCTTGTGAAATTCACTATTGGTTCTGCTAAGGTTATAGTATAAACACAATCTTGTTTGGATATCACATCTGTGTGTGTTTCTGTCTGTGCAGAGCAGTGTGACTTAAAAATAATCATTGTTGTTTTGTATTCGGCTGCCTGTTGGTGCAGAACAAATGTCAGTGTAAATCGTTTCCTTTATAAATTGACTCATTCAGCAATGTGCATAAGAATGGATTTATGGACGATTTGCGTGTTTCATGAATGAGGCTGTGTGTAAATGAGTTGACCGGATCATGTCGGCGCTTGTGTTCTTTCTTTTAGCTTTTATATTTCACCACACCGCAGTCGCGTCAGGCTGTGTTGGTCGTATTAATGTTTAAATGTAAACAGTGTCATGAGAGAGTGCTGACGTGTGTGTGTGTGTGTGTGTGTGTGAGAGTGAGTGTGTGTGTGTGAGAGAGAGGGAGAGCGTGTGAGTGTGTGTGTGTGTGTGTGTGTTTGTGAGAGAGAGTGAGAGTGTGTGTGTGTGTGTGTGAGAGAGAGAAAGAGTAAGTGTGTGTGTGTGAGAGAGAGAGAGCGAGAGTGTGTGTGAGAGAGAGAAAGAGTGTGTGAGTGAGTGTGTGTGTGAGAGTGTGTGTGTAAGTGTGTGAGAGAGTTTGAGTGTGTGTGTATGTGAGTGAGTGAGTGTGTGAGTGAGTGAGTGAGTGTGTGTGTGAGAGAGTGTGTGTGAGCGAGAGAGAGAGAGAGTGCATGTGTGTGTGTGTGTGCGCGCAAGTGTGTGTGTGTGTGCTAGTGAGTGTGCTAGTGAGTGATTGAGTGTGAGTGTGTGTGTGGGAGAGGGTGTGTGCTAGTGAGTGTGCTAGTGAGTGATTGAGTGTGAGTGTGTGTGTGTGAGAGTGTCTAAGTGTCTGAGTGTGTGTGTGAGAGTGAGTGTGTGTGTCAGGGATCAGGTGTGTGCTGCTATTGAGACTGAATGAATAATCAGTGGCTTGAGATCGCTCTGGTCTTGTTGAGAGCTGCTTGGCTCACACAGGTCATATTTTGCATCCAGAATATGAAAATACATTTTTTGATTCTAAGGTGTTGTCAACATAGACTTGCCCTTCTGCTCATAGTCTGAGCATCTGATCTAACAATATATTATATATATTGTGTGTGAGTATACACACATATACATATGTATGTATATAGAAGGACAAACAGATACATAATATTTCTAAAATATTTTACATAGTACAGTATATATACTAGTGTTTGTTTATATATGTATATAAATATATATTAATTGTTAAAATTTTGTATATATAACATGAATATATGTTTTATTTATATATGAATTATATTTGAATTGTAAAATGAATATGTAATATTTATGAAATATAGATGTATATATATATGTGAAACGTGTATGCATATGCTGTATAAATTAAAAACAAATTACCATATATATTCACTGGTATTTTATGTAGTATTTCAAAAATAAAAATGTAATTAAATAAAAAACATAAATTATGAAATTAAGCATTTAATTATAATTTATGTGCAATTAATATATTATATTTTTTAATGTATTATATTTTATTTTATTATACTTCATGGGCAAATCATTAGTATAGTGATTTTCTTGATGACTCATAACATTTCTTTTTTTTTTTTAGGTTTAGGGTGAAATATATGGCCTGACAATTTTTTGTGAGAATCCTTAACTACTACACGGGTCTGTGTGCAAAAACACCCTAGTAGTACCACGGTACATTATGGTACTTTTGTGCTAGTGAATGTAAAGATCCAGTAAGTTCAGGATCGTCCGCCTTCAGACGAGTTTAAATCCGCCGGAAAAACAACCTTGCCAAAGACGAAGCCCTTGCCGTGTCTCCGGAGACTCTGTGTGTGTGACCCCTGTGCCCGAGAGCATGTTCATCACACGGCGCGCGCCGTAACCTCGCCGCTGCATATAAAGGAGGAGAAGCTTCCAGAGGCGAGGAGAGGAAAAATAAGGGAGGCGAGATTAGAATACAGAGATTTGACACTGTAATGTATGCGGCTCACCTAATAGACGTTCCATCTCAATTAAGCTCCGATTTGAGACTAGCGGAGCGCACTTGAATCTCAGAGAAGTTCATCAATCTTAGCAGTTCTTTCTCAGCAGCAAAATAGAGTGAGGCAAATTTCTGCATTTAATTAATGTAGTGCTTCCTTTACTGCTGTTCAGCATCTTTCCAGCGTCAGGACCGGCAGAAAAAAGGCCGGCGCGGTTCTCCAGAGAGATTAAGTGAAAAGCGGCGAGGAGAACAGCAAAGATCGGCAAACTCTGTAATGAATGTCTACGTTTGGCACTTATGATGGATGAGCAACGAATGTTGTTTGTCACAGACGCACACGGCTTCTACTCACAGCTAGCCTAGCGCGGATAGCAATGGTGCTAACAACGCAATTGACTAAACGATCAGTTATTGTGCAGTAGATTAACACAGTGTTGGAATTATATTGGCGATAATTATTTCCATTTCTGTTGGTGACAAACATGCAGTGAAGATATTGCATATATTCCACACTGATTTGCAGCATTACAGCTTGTTTAGCATGAACGCGGCCTGACGGGTTTTACAGCGCAATAGTTGCAGCATCCGGCAAACAGATTCTCATTCAAACACATCAGTGTCTCTTTCACAGTCATCCTACATGATTCAGAAGTGTCTCACTTTTTGTTTTTGTTTGTTTGGTGATTCTACATACAATAATATTCATGTTTTTGAACCATTTTGGGTACCACTTTACAATAAGGTCCCATTCATTAACATTATTTAATGGATTACATAACAGTAAATAATAACTAACAATACAGACAGCAACATAGTGTCTGCCCAGATTCGGCCCACATCTGGTACGTGTGGAATCCAAATTTTGTTTTAAAACTAAAGTGTAAAAAGTTATAGAAGTCTAAGGGCCCTATTTTAATGATATGAGCTCACGGCGCAGGTGCTCTTAGGGCGTGTCCGAATCCACTTTTGCTAGTTTAACAACGGGAAAAATGGTTGGTGCGCCCGGCACATGGTCTAAAATTGTGTACCTCGTCTCTTAATGACTCATGGGTGTGTTTTGGGCATAACGTGCAATAAACCAATCAGAGTCTCATCTCCCATTCCCTTTAAAAGCCATACTTTAGAGCAGGTTTGTGCTGGTCAGTCGTTTTCAGTTCCTCACAATAGCAACGCTCCAACAATGCTCCTGAACTCCTGGTGTTCAGACCAGACGCCCATGAAGAACAGATGCGCCAGTGCATTTGATATTTAAACAACGAGGAGCTGGATGAGAAAATGAGAACTGCGTCGGGCTGAAACTAGCAGAACACACTTGCGTTACGCAAGTGATGGCAAATGCTGGACTAAGATACTCTTCTCCGCTCCTCAAACACATAAAACATTATTGTTTATATACACACTGATCAGGCATAACATTATGAAGTGAATAACACTGATTATCTCTTCATCACCTGTTAGTGGGTGGGATATATTAGGCAGCAAGTGAACATTTTGTCCTCAAATGTGTTAGAAGCAGGAAAAATGGGCAAGCGTAAGGATTTGAGCGAGTTTGACAAGGGCCAAATTGTGATGTCTAGACGACTGGGTCAGAGCATCTCCAAAACTGCAGCTCTTGTGGGGTGTTCCCGGTCTGCAGTGGTCAGGATCTATCAAAAGTGCTCCAAGGAAGGAACAGTGGAGAACCGGCGACAGGGTCATGGGCGGCCAAGGCTCATTGATGCACGTGGGGCACGAAGGCAGTGTGATGCTTTGGGCAATGTTCTGCTGGGAAACCTTGGTTCCTGCCATCCATGTGGATGTTACTTTGACACGTACCACCTACCTAAGCATTGTTGCAGACCATGTACAGCCTTTCATGGAAACGGTATTCCCTGGTGGCTGTGGCTCTTCCAGCAGGATAATGCTTCTGCCACAAAGCACAAATGGTTCAGGAATGGTTTGAGGAGCACAACAACGAGTTTGAGGTGTTGACTTGGCCTCCAAATTCCCCAGATCTCAATCCAATCGAGCATCTGTGGAATGTGCTGAACAAACAAGTCCGATCCATGGAGCCCCACTTACAGGACTTAAAGGATCTGCTGCTAACATCTTGGTGCCAGATACCACAGCACTCCTTCAGGGGTCTAGTGAAGTCCATGCCTCGACGGGTCAGGGCTGTTTTGGCAGCAAAAGGGGGACCAACACAATATTAGATCATAATGTTATGCCTGATCTGTGTTCTTTATTTATCATTGCATTGCAAACAAGCAGAGACATTCCAAACTGCATGCGGCACTTCATTCACTGTAGAAGTGGGCAGAGTTATGAGGTTTGACTGACTGTTTGAGGAGCCAGTGGAATTGTGAGATTTAGTCACAAGCTCTTTTAATACTTTTAATTGGTAAAACATTTGCTAAACCCACAGACAGATGTAAAGGGTGACAGGTAGTAAAAAATTTAAATGACGAAATATGGAGATATGAGGTTTCCGCCCGACAGCGACAGAATTAAACATTATTGTAAAGTGCTACCCTACTGGCAACGTTTTATATCTTATTTGTATGGACATTTGTTGCTTTACAGGTCTGATATATTGGACTAGTTTCTATTGGCATGCCTCGGGGCTCGATTTTAGGACCATTATTTTTTAGTCTTTTTTTTTATTCCCACTTGGATTTTACGAACTCTAGGTATTAAAGGGGCAGTGTGTAGTATTTATGAGGATCTATTGACAGAAGCGCAATATAATATACATAACTATGCTTTTAGTGGTGTATAAAGACCTTACATAATGAAGCGTTATGTTTATTACCATAGAATGAGCTATTTCAATCTACACACACCGTGGGTCCCCTTACAGTGAAGTCGCCATCATGTTTCTACAGTGGCCCTAAACGGACAAACTTCTCTACAGAGCGCTAGTCACTCTCTGCTGTCTCAGATGACGTCATTTTTGTCCGGTGTCGGCCACCGTAGCTTCTCTATGTGCTTCGAAAGGGAGGGAGTGAGCAGTTGCAATTCACAACCTCACTGCTAGATGCCGCTAAAATTCACACACTGCACCTTTATGCTCACTTTTATGCCGATGACGCACAGTATGGCTGTCTCATTTCTCACTAAATGTATTACTGAGATAAAATCATGGATGGCTAATAATTTTCTTAGTTTGAAGATGATAAAACCGAGGTCATGTTTATTGGTTCTCCTCATCAGCTCCATAACCTCTCCTCATTGATGGTTCTGTACTTGAGTTTCAGAAGACATTAAGGAATCTAAGAGTGAAAAAAAACTAAATATTAGTTGTGAAAATGACCTACAGTACGACATATGTAGCTTATGTGTCTGTCCCTTACTCAATCATTCATGTCAAACACAATATTAGTTCACTGAGTTGATCTTAAAGACAAAACATGGCCTGAGTTCAGCCTGTATATGAATATATGAATCATTCTGTGGCAGCGTCACTGTGTTTTATGCATAGGTAAATTACCACATGAATAATGTATTGCCAAACGTGATTATGAAGATGTACTTCTGAATACTAAATTCATAACTTTCCTGTAGCTCGAACAGTTGATCATGGCACTGGCAATGCCTGGGTCATGGGTTCAGTTCCCAGGGAATGCATGAACTGATTAAATGTTTACTGCTTTGAATGCATTAATGCAATACAGATATAAACGTCTGTTAAATGAATCTGTGAGTCAAAGGGAAGCCGCCGAGGTGGAGGGGCCGAGATCGAAAAAAACAAGGAAGAGGTAAAAAAATAAATGAAATAAATAAAAATGAAAACCAGGCCAGTACAAAAGCAACAGCAGTGAGTGAGGAGGAAAAGAAAGGGATGATAGAAAGAAAGAAGGAAGAGGAGAGAGAGCAAGAGAGGTGTTAACCTTGAGAGAGCTCATCCATTATATTGTGGCTGCTGGTCTCTCTGTCACACTGTCAGAGACGCCACCTCTACAGCACAGCAAAGGTCACACACAACTCACTTCTGCACACACACACACACACACACACTCACAGACACACACACACAGACAGACACACACACACACACACGCACTTGCTCACACACTCTTGCTCACTCAAACAGACATACACACACACTCACACTCTCTCTCTCACACACACACACACTTGCAAACTCACACACACTCAAACACACACTCTCACACACTCACAGACACACACACTCTTGCAAACTCACACACACACAAACACACACACTTACAGAGACGTGCAAGCTTGAAAAACCAAACTCTAGTCAAGAAGCTGGCGAACAGCGGTCTTTAGAATCGGCTTTGGTCGTGACTCTGGAAGACTTGGAGTCAACTCTTTTCTTTGAGAAAAGAACAAAGAACGGCACTGAAGTCATTCACTTAGTATATGCTTATTTCTCGACTCTCTTAGAAGAAAACAAACACAACCCTAGGTATTTATTCGATACAGTGGCTAAATTAACCAAAAATAAAGCTTCAACTTCTGATGAACAGCACAGCAGTAATGACTTTATGAACTTCTTTACTTGTAAGATTGATAATATTAGGAAAAAAAATTATAACCATGCAGCCGTCTACTACTGTATCACATCAGACAGTGCATTGTAGTGTCACTGAGGAAAAATTACATTCATTCACTGCTATAGGAGAAGAAGAATTGGCTAAACTCGTTAAATCATCAAAATCAACAACATGTATGCTCGACCCTATACCGACTAAACTACTAAAAGAGATGCTTTCAGAGGTCATAGATCCTCTTAATACCATTAATTCATCCTTGACTTTAGGATATGTACCGAAAACTTTTAAGTTGGCTATTATTAAACCACTTATTAAAAAACCGCAACTTGACCCTACAGAATTAGTCAATTACAGGCCAATCTCAAATCTACCCTTTCTGTCAAAAATACTAGAAAAGGCAGTGTCCTCACAATTATGCTCCTTTTTAGAAAGAAATGGTATCTGTGAGGATTTCCAGTCAGGATTTAGACCACATCATAGTACTGAGACTGCTCTCATTAGAGTTACAAATGATTTACTCTTATCATCCGATCGTGGTTGTATCTCTCTGTTAGTGTTACTCGATCTTAGCGCTGCATTCGATACTATCGACCACAACATTCTTTTGAATGTTATGAAAATTATGTTGGCATTAGTGGAATTGCATTGGCATGGTTTAAATCATACTTATCTGACCGTTATCAGTTTGTAGCAGTAAATGAAGAGATGTCACACCGATCACAAGTTCAGTATGGAGTACCGCAGGGCTCAGTGCTAGGAACGTTGCTCTTCACCCTGTACATGCTACCACTGGGAGATATCATTAGGAAGCATGGCGTTAGTTTTCATTGTTATGCTGACGATACTCAGCTCTATATTTCTTCACGCCCTGACGAAACTTACCAATTCACAAGATTAAAGGAATGCATAGCTGATATAAAAAATTGGATGACTAGTAAATCCCTGCGACTTAATTCAGAAAAAAATGAATTTTTAATTATTGGACAAAAAAACTCCACATGTAGTAACCTAGAATGCTGTCTAACACTTGATGGCTGCTCTGTCAAGTCCTGTCGTCAGTGAGGAACCTGGGTGTGCTCTTTGATACCAATCAAATGCTCTACTGGGTGGTTGCCCCGCTTGCTTAATAAATAAACTGCAGCTGGTCCAAAACGCAGCAGCTCGAGTTCTTACTAGAACCAGGAAGTATGACCATATTAGCCCGGTTCTGTCAACACCGCACTGGCTCCCTATTAAACATCACATACATTTTAAAATCTTGCTAATTACTTACAAAGCACTAAATGGTTTTGCTCCCCAGTACTTGAGCGAGCTCTTAATGCATTATACTCCATCACGTCTATTGCGGTCTCAAAACTCTGGCCAGTTGATAATACCTAGAATATCAAAATCAACTGCAGGCGGTCGATCCTTTTCCTATTTAGCACCTAAACTCTGGAACAGCCTTCCTAGCATTGTTCGGGAAACAGACACACTCTGTCAGTTTAAATCTAGACTAAAAACACATCTCCTTACTATGGCATACACATAAAACATTATGAATTTATATATTTATAAAGTTAAATGATTGTTAGGCTGCATTAACTAGGTCAGCCGGAACCGGGAACACTTCCCATAACACCTGATGTACTCGTTACATCATAAGAAGAATGGCATCTACGCTAATGTTAGTCTCTCTGTTTATCCCGAGGTTTACCGCAGTCAGCCAGATCCGGGCCGTATCCAGATCAGATGGTGGACCTGCGCCTGGACATTACCAACGCATCCCTGAAGTGTCTGCAGAGACCGTGTCAATTAGTCTACCCTCTGAAATTGCTCATCGACATGGCATCCTCAATGGATCCATCTCCGGCGTGATGACTCCGATATTTCGAATATTCCTATTTAATAATTGTTTAATCGACACGCCATCCTCAATAAACCCGTCTCCGGCGTGATGCCTCCGATCTTTCGAATAATCCGATCTAATATGACTTCTGACCTGTAAGGCTGCCAAAATAATAAACATACACTGTTTGTTAATTGGCCAGAGGAGAACTGGCACCCCGACTGAGCCTGGTTTCTCCTGGTTTCTCAGTTGGGGACACTAAATTTTTAAATAAATATCCAAATAAATTTAATTACTAAACTAAATTAACTGTGTCAACTACATTACTTGAATATATATGATAATTGAAATGAGCTGATGACATCACTGTTTTCTCCAGAGCGGCTGTACAGCCGAATCAAATTCTGTTCATTATTTTCCTGTTTAACACTGTGAAGCTGCTTTGAGACAATCGGCATTGTAAAAAGCGCTATATAAATAAAGTTGACTTGACTTGAATTATAAGCTGTTTTCCTCATGGGGACCAAAAAACGTCCCCACAAGGACAAGGATTTCGGATATTGCCATCTTTCTGGGGACATTTTGTCCCCATAACGTAGGGTTTACCAGGCCACACACATGCAATCACACACACACACACACGCACACACTCTCTCTCTCTTACACACACACACACACACTCTCACACACACACACACACACTCTCATACACACACACTCTCTCATACACACACACGCACACTAACACACACACTCACAACTCACTTTTGCACACACACTCTCTCTCACACACATGCACTCTCTCTCACACACATGCACTCTCTCACACACACACTCTCACACACACACACTCTCATACACACACACTCACACACACTCTCTCATACACACACACGCACACTAACACTCACACACAACTCACTTCTGCACACACACACACTCTCACACACACACACACACTCTCATACACACACACACGCACACACTAACACACACTCACACACAACTCACTTCTGCACACACACTCTCTCACACACATGCACTCACACACACACCCACTCTCTCTTTTACACACACACACACACTCACACGCAGACTAACACACACAACTCACTTCTGCACACACACACACACACTCTCACACACATGCACTCACACACACACACACACTCTCACACACACACACTCACACGCACACTAACACACATACACTTACACACACGTTCAGATGCATTAACAGGAATAGTTCATCCAGAAATTATAATTCTGTCATTATATTCTCTCATGTTCTTCCAAATGTGTAATTTATGGACGCTTTGTTGGAATTACGAGATAAAAAGTTGCAATTACCTTTTTTTTATTTTTTTTATTCTGTGGCAGAAACAAGCTTCCATGCTAATCTCATCAAGCTTTAAAAAGAAAAAAACATCACAAAGATTCATAACCGTAGATTGTGAGTGAGTTCCATAAGACTAATATAAAGTTCTTTAATCCGTCACATACATGTGCTGTAATAATGGATTTATGTCATTTATCCTGAATGTGTCAAATAAAATATGTTTCTTTTCATCTGGATTTGAAAGGCAATATATCTTTATTCTTTTTCATGTCTCAGCTGAACTTCAGTGGAATGATGGTCTTGATCAATTACTCCAAAACTGATTCCAAAAATATAAAGTTGTTCCAGTTCCTAACCCCTGATTTCCCTCGACTAGTGGAGGTGAATGATCCGTGAAAATATTCAATCTCTTCCAATGTTCGCAGGGCCGAGGATCTTCCGCTTGTGTTGCGTTTGAGGTGGTGCGAAAATTTTCATCTGGCTGTTTGCTTTGTTTTTTTGTCACGTAGTTGCACACAGACACACAAACACACACATGCACACAATGCAAACTGACTGTGAGTGGGAGGGTGTGATAACCAGATGTAGTTCATTAGGGCCGTTGTGTGTGTGTGTGTGTCTGTGAGTGTGTGTGTGTGTGTGTGTGTGTGTGTGTGTGGGTGCGCGTGTGAGTGAGTGAGTGAGTGTCTTTGTGTGCCCTTTTATTAAAGCTGCAGTTCTTTGGATTGTTATCGACTTAAACACTTGCTCTGGCATTTCCACCCTGACATCATGTTCAGTTACTGTGTCACACTAGTTCCCTCTGAACAGACCATTACCAGCACAGACACCCACACCGACAGAAGCAGCAGATAATGTCCCTGTGTGTGAATGCAGCACACAAATCCTCTTAAATATACTCTTAGACTGCATCATATATACAGATCCTCAACATCAGGAGCATGTCAGGACATTCTTATAGTTATATAGGCAACATAAGAACACCCTAGCAACCCATGGCTGTTTTACACAGGCAATCTTCACTCAGATTTCTTCAGTACATGTTAAACTCTCATTTGGCTCTGCTCCTCCAGAGCTCTGGCAGTAAACGGGATCATCCAGACGCCAATGGCCAGTGATAGATCTTCTCATTCGCCGTTGGAGGACGTCAACTGCCCCACAAAGCCACATTGCCGCCCCCCGCTCGCCTGTGTTATTCTTCCTCTCATTATGCGCTCATTCTGTTGGGCGAGGAGCAGGTGGCGGCGCGGGTGAGAGACGGGCCCGGCGAGAGTTTCAGCGACTGATGTTCATTCTCAGCCTGACTGAACGGATCCAGACAGATCCAGACTGATCCAGACTCCATCAGGAGTGCCAGCAGTCAGCGTTGGGTTTCTTCTATAAATGCTGCTAGCAGGAGCGGAATTATAATTATTAACCCTCTGAAATATCTTTGATTGGTTTAATTGGTTATGTTCATCTGTCAATTCCAGTTTTTGGTAAAAATGTATCAACAAAATCCATCTTACCATTTATCAAAATCCATTTACACTGCAATTACAATTTCCTAAATTTTGTTATGACTTTATGAACGAGTCATTGAATCATTGACTCACCTGATTTGTTCAAACCGTCTGCTTCATTAATTAAAAGAAGCAAGAGTCCACTGACTTTATGATTGAGTCATTGAATCATTAACTCAACCGATTTGTTCAAACCAGCTGATTCATTCATGAAAGAGGCAAGTGTCCACTGACTTTATGAACGAGTCATTGAATCATTAACTCAACCGATTTGTTCAAACCGTCTGATTCATTAATTAAAAGAAGCAAGAGTCCACTGACTTTATGAATGAGTCATTGAATCATTAACTCAACCGATTTGTTCAAACCAGCTGATTCAATCATGAAAGAGGCAAGTGTCCACTGACTTTATGAACGAGTCATTGAATCATTAACTCAACCGATTTGTTCAAACCAGCTGATTCAATCATGAAAGAGGCAAGTGTCCACTGACTTTATGAACGAGTCATTGAATCATTAACTCAACCGATTTGTTCAAACCAGCTGATTCAATCATGAAAGAGGCAAGTGTCCACTGATTTTATGAATGAGTCATTGAATCATTAACTCAACCGATTTGTTCAAACCAGCTGATTCAATCATGAAAGAGGCAAGTGTCCACTGACTTTATGAACGAGTCATTGAATCATTGACTCACCTGATTTGTTCAAACCGTCTGATTCATTAATTAAAAGAAGCAAGAGTCCACTGACTTTATGCATGAGTCATTGAATCATTAACTCAACTGATTTGTTCAAACCAGCTGATTCATTCATGAAAGAGGCAAGTGTCCACTGACTTTATGAATGAGTCATTGAATCATTGACTCACCTGATTTGTTCAAACCGTCTGATTCATTAATTAAAAGAAGCAAGAGTCCACTGACTTTATGCATGAGTCATTGAATCATTAACTCAACCGATTTGTTCAAACCAGCTGATTCATTCATGAAAGAGGCAAGTGTCCACTGACTTTATGAACGAGTCATTGAATCATTGACTCACCTGATTTGTTCAAACCAGCTGATTCATTCATGAAAGAGGCAAGTGTCCACTGACTTTATGAACGAGTCATTGAATCATTGACTCACCTGATTTGTTCAAACTGTCTGATTCATTAATTAAAAGAAGCAAGTGTCCACTGACTTTATGAATGAGTCATTGAATCATTGACTCACCTGATTTGTTCAAACTGTCTGATTCATTAATTAAAAGAAGCAAGTGTCCACTGACTTTATGAATGAGTCATTGAATCATTAACTCAACCGATTTGTTCAAACCAGCTGATTCAATCATGACAGAGGCAAGTGTCCACTGACTTTATGAACGAGTCATTGAATCATTGACTCACCTGATTTGTTCAAACCGTCTGATTCATTAATTAAAAGAAGCAAGAGTCCACTGACTTTATCAATGAGTCATTGAATCATTAACTCAACCGATTTGTTCAAACTGTCTGATTCATTAATTAAAAGAAGCAAGAGTCCACTGACTTTATGAATGAGTCATTGAATCATTAACTCAACCGATTTGTTCAAACCAGCTGATTCAATCATGAAAGAGGCAAGTGTCCACTGACTTTATGAATGAGTCCGTGTTAATATTAACTATATTATGTTCTAAACACAAAATAGAAGAATTTTGGGTGCATTTTTATTAATTTTGGTGGCAATTCTAACCTCGCCTGACGCTATTTTACATCAACGCCAGACCAGCTTGCTTGTTAAGCTTAATGGAGGGCTATTGCGTATGTCAGGCTGGCTCTATTGAGATGTTTGGTTAAATTTCACAGCGGTTACAAATAGTACTGAAGCTTAGAGCCTTCACGATCGTTACCTGGCTGTCACCAATGAAGGCAGGTCTGGGCCAAAAGGGCACTTATCTGGTCAGAGGCCAAAAGGGCAGGTGCTTGTGCACCACTTTGGGGTGTATCTGTGCACGTGCCTGTTGCTTTCTGTCTGAGATGTTTTGGAGAGATTCAGCGAGCAGCATGTTTGTGTTAGACATCAAGAGTCTCATCTGAGTTTGAAATTCATTGTGTTGTTCAGCATCATAATTGTTTTGTTCCTCCTCATGAAGATAAAGCGTGTTGAGTTGAGTATTGTCTGTTTAAATACGCTGCAGTAAGTCGTTCTGTCAGTGAGACTAAATTATGATGAAACTGATGAGTTTCTCCATTACAGATCACTGACTGAGATGCTCTTTGATTATTAAAGACTGTCAAACTAGAGCTGAAGAACACCTGACTGATGTTCACCTGTGCAGAACTCACCGCCATCATGCTGGCTGTGCTGTGGGCGGTTGCTAGGGTGCTTTGGGTGGTTGCTAAGGGGTTACTATGGTGTTCTGAGTGCTTGCTGGTGTGTTTGGGTGGTTGCTAGGGTTTTCTGAGTGATTGATAAAGGGTTGCTATTCTGTTCTGGATGGTTACAAAGGGGTTGTTAGGGTGATCTAAGTGGTTGCTGGGGTGTTCTGATTGGTTACTGGTGTGTTTGGGTGGTTGCTATGGGGTTGTTAGGATGTTCTAAGTAGTTGTTGGGGTGTTCTGAGTGGTTGATAAAGGGTTGTTAGGATGTTCTTAGTGGGAGCTATGAGTTTACCAGGGCTATGAGGTCACTAGGGTGTTTCGAGTGGTTGCTATGGGGTTGTTAAGAAGTTCTGAGAGGTTGCTATGGGGTTATTAGGGTGTTCTGAAGGGTGTTTGCTAAAGGGTTGTTATGGTTTTCTAGTGCTATGAGGTTGCTACGGGGTTTCTTTGGTGTTCTGAGTGGTTGCTAGGATGATCTGATTGGTTGCTAAAGGGTTGCAGGGGTGTTCTTGGTGCTAGCTATGAGTTTACTGTGGTTATGAGGTCGCTAGGGTGTTCTGAGTGGTTACTATGGGGTTGCTATGGTGTTCTGGATGGTTGCAGCGGGGTTGCTATGATGTTCTGGGTGGTTGCAATGAGGTTGCTAGGATGTTCTGGGTGGTTGCATTGGGGTTGCTATTATGTTCTGGGTGGTTGCGGTGGGGTTGATAGGATGTTCTGGGTGGTTGCTAGGATGTTCTGAGTGGTTGCTAGGATGTTCTGAGTGGTTGCTAGGGACTTCTGAGTGGTTGCTAAAGGGTTGCTAGGGGGTACTTAGTGATAGCTATGAGTTTACTAGTGTTAGAAGGTCGCTAAGGTGTTCTGAGTGGTTAATAGGGTATTGCTATGGTGTTCCGGGTGGTTGCAATGGGGTTGCTAGGATGTTCTGGATGGTTGCATTGGGGTTGCTATGGTGTTTTGGGTGATTGCAGTGGGGTTGCTATGGTGTTCTGGGTGGTTGCAGTGGGGTGGCTAGGATGTTCTGGGTGGTTGCAATGGTGTTGATAGGATGTTCTGGGTGGTTGCTAGGATGTTCTGAGTGGTTGCTAGTGTGTTCTGAGTGATTGCTAGGGTGTTCTGAGTGGTTGCTAGGGGGTTCTTAGTGATAGCTATAAGTTTACTATGGTTATGAGGTCGCTAGGGTGTTCTGAGTGGTTACTAGGGTGTTGCTATGGTGTTCCCGGTGGTTGCAATGGGGTTGTTAGGATGTTCTGGGTGGTTGCTAGGTTGTTCTGGATGGTTGCAGTGGTGTTGTTAGGATGTTCTGGGTCGTTGCATTGGATTTGCTAGGATGTTCTGAGTGGTTGCTAAAGGGATGCTAGAGGGTTCTTAGTGATAGTTTACTAGGGTTATGACTTATGAGGTTGTTAGGGTGTTCTGAGTGGTTACTAGGGTGTTCCAGGTGGTTGCAATGGGGTTGTTAGGATGTTCGAAATTGTTCCTGTAGGGTTGTTAGGATGTTCGGAATGGTTGCTAGGGTGTTCTAAGTGGTTGCTATGGAGTTGCTAGGCTAGATGTTTTCTTCCGGTCTGGTATAAGAAGAGTCTATGTGATCTTCTGGTCTGTAGATGTGGCTCTGTTTCCTCCGTCAGTGTGCGTTTGTGAGATCCTGTTCACCTGTTTTCTGCTCCAGCAGGTGAAGCACATCACACACGATTCGAGGAATCATTCCCGTATGCAGCACACACACTGCAGGACGCTGAAGTTTGTTCACTTCACTAACTCTAACTATGAGCAACAATAATAACAGTGATTCTTGACTCACCAAACACCCCTAATAATGGCAAATATATAATGGCTCAGTATCTCACTTAGTTTCAGCCTCTTTTCCCACATCAGCGCGAGGCGGCGGGTTAATTGTATCTAAGAATACATTTGTCTGTTGTATTTCGTCTCAGAGTTTCTAACTCTTTATTACGATGCTGCCGCCCTTTCAGAGCCCCTGATCTTTGTCTTTCTCACTTTCTTCTTCTCTCATTATTACTAACTTGACTTCTGTTCCTGGATAAAGTGCAAAAGCATAAAGTTCACCGTTACCTTCCCAGAGTAACTTGTTAGTCTTAAGTGTTTATGGGAATCGTTTTATCCCCACAGCACATCTTGACCCAGAAATGCATCCATAATATCTATTTTCCACGAGGACAGCTCCATACTGTTAACAGATAACATTTGGCGTATGTGCGCGCTGTGATGGATGACGTCTAGTTAAGCTGTAGAGTTTCCCAGAGTGCATCGTGTTCTCCTACAGTAGCTGAGTTTTTTTACTTCATTAAATTTTTCATTACGCTCTCATTATCGGACAGCTATGTAAGATCATTAGCCTCAAACGCACGTTATATGTCTATTAATAAAGTCATCTAGCTTATTAATAGCTGTGGCAATAAATGCATCATTTGTTTAGTGGTTATTGTTTGTCGTGTTTGCGTTTGGAGCTGATAGATGGGCGGAACGGTGGTGTTTTTTAAGAGCTTCCCATCATGCTCCTGACATGCTGCTCGTTTCATTAAAAGCAAAACTGCAGAAAGCGACAGGTCTCGGCGGAGCTCGTCTCTAATAAGCATGTGTTTGTTTTTGGAGTTAGATGTTGTTCAGGCCTCTGTGTCTCGCTAAAGGAAGCCGGACAATTAGTGTGAAGAAGAAGAAGAACAGTTCAAACCTTCAACCGGCAATTAAAGCAGAGACACGAGAGGAGCGTTTGTGTGTGTGTGCGTGTGTGTTTTAATTGGACTGGCGTGTCACTCGCACTCTCACGTACACGCATGCACCTCCCATCAATGCTCAATTAGTCTCAGCCAATCGGTGGCCCAATTAAGACTCTCTGTGACTCCGTCGCCCGTGTGTCTGTGTGATTAATCGGGACTCATCTTCCAATTAGTGCAACAGTAATAAGGGCTGATGAACATGGTGATGACAGAGAGGACAAGATTTCTCACTCTCGAATAATGTGCGAGAGAAAAGGTGCAGAGAACAACTGAGAGAACATGGAATATAATGTTAATGTGTGAGTGTATGTGAGTGTGTGTGTGAGTGTATGTGAGTGTGTGTGTGCGCGAGTGTGTGTAAGAGTGTGTGTGCATGTGAGAGAGTGTGTGTGTGAGTGAGGGTGTGTGTGTGTGTGTGTGCGTGAGTGTGTGTAAGAATGTGTGTGCGTGTGAGAGAGCGTGTGTGTGAGCATGTGTGTGTGTGAGCGTGTATGTGTGTGTGAGTGAGTGTGTTACAGTGTGTGTGTGTGTGTGTGTGAGTGAGTGAGTGACTGTGTGTGTGCGAGTGTGTGTGTGTGTGTGTGTGTGAGAGAGAGAGAGAGAGAGAGAGAGAGAGAGAGAGTGAGTGTGTGAGTGTGTGGGAGAGAGAGTGTGTGTGCGAGTGCGAGTGTGTGTGTGTGTGTGTGTGTGATGGGTAGGTTTAGGGGTAGTGTGTGTGTGTGTGTGTGTGTGATGGGTAGGTTTAGGGGTAGGGGTAGTGTGTGTGTGTGTGTGTGTGATGGGTAGGTTTAGGGGTAGTGTGTGTGTGTGTGTGTGTGTGTGTGTGATGGGTAGGTTTAGGGGTAGGGGTAGTGTAAGGGGATAGAAAATACGGTTTGTACGGCATAAAAACCATTACGCGTATGGAATGTCCCCACAATTCACAAAAATAAACATGAGTGTGTGTGTGTGTGTGTGTGTGTGTGGTTAGATGAATTTCTTTGAATTGCTATTGATTTTAATTCTAGTTCCTGTTTGCTACCTCATTTAAAAATGTTCTGCAATTGAGATTCAGGAATTGAACTGGAATGTGGCTGTGATTAATCTCTGAATGCTCACCAGTGGCCGCTGCTTTAGCCTTCAGTATCTCAGGAACGGCTCCGGCTCCGGCTCCGGCTCCCCTGCAGACGGTGTGTGTGTCTCCTCACGCTCTTCTGTCGCCGCGGCCCTGCTCAATGACTCGAGGAAGCTGTCATTTCTCAGATTGTTCCCGGCGGCTTGGCGTCGGAGGGAGAATAGAATGCTTGAAACAGACTGTTCAATTAGGCGCGTGCTGCTGTGAAATTGCCTCCAAACGATAAGCCTTTATTATATCTGCTGGCCGCCCGGAGCCGTGCATCAAACGCACGTGCCGCCTGCTCTGTTTACGGCCTTTCTATCGTGCGATCGCACTGATGCTCCTGCTGTTCGGTGGTTGTATTTGCAGAAGGCCGCTGACGTGTCAGTCACGTCGGTGGTTAAGACAGATGTTCTGTCTCTGTGCCGTTATAGATGGATGCAGCTCGGGTCGTCTCTCATTTGCTAAAGGTTAAGCAACACTCGGAGAAGAGGAGCACTACAGCAAACCAAAGGGCGTGCGTGTGCAATTATCTACAGCCTTCTTTCGGCTCAAACAATGAAAAACACCAGCAATTAGTCAAACGATGGTTGTGTGGGAGACACACACTCCCGTCTGTGATGTGAAGACGCCTCTGTTTGCTGTTAGAGAGCCGAAATCCTGTAAGAGCGGCATCTTCTGCTGTGAAGTGTGTGGGAGATTCTCACAGCCAGACGTTTGATTATGAGTATAAAGTGCTCTGACCTTAAAGAGGACCTATTATACCCAGTGCCGATCCTAGACTCCCTAAGCAAAACTTTTGTCTGGCGGCCCCTGTCAGTGCATTCATAAAAACCCCCGAAATGACCCCCAACCCCTTAATCTGTTCTTTTAGAGCAGTGTGCACTGCTAACAAATAACAGTGAGTTGAAACATTCAGTGGATAAAAAAATAAAAGCAAAAGGACAAATACAACAGAAAAAACCCCAGCTGCTTATAATAGCCTACGGAAATGGGTATGTACTATACAGACTTTCATAGTCTTCACTGTATGAATTACAGTGATTCTTATTAAGATTACTTTTTCCGTGATTAACATTAAATGACAGAGAGAGGGGTTGCTGCTGCTGTCTCTTTAAGAGTGAATGCACAGACCTAATACTCTAATACTCATTCGATTACTTTCCCAGCTCACATAATAATCCTCCTGAATGCATATAAATCCTCAAGACGGACATTTTGACCTATTTTTGTGTGTATTTGTCTGTCTAAGCACTCATCCGAAGCCCAAAGTAGCCTGCACTTGTGTGTGTTTCTCTCCTCTCGGATCGCGTGGACGGACAGCGCCTCTTTTGCAGCTCTTACACGTGGCGTCACATGATTCCACTGATTTGGATGTTATGTATGGGTGACAGTGCACTGCTTTAAAGGAAAGGAACGGAAAGCGGCATCATGTTTTCCTAATCGTTGGAAGCAAAAATCAAAAACAAAACAAAATCATAGCCTTAAAAATCTAATTCTTGAGCGCAAGGGGGCCCCCTGGTGGTTCGGGGCCCTACACAGCCTGCGTACTCTGCTATAGGAAGTTTCGGCTCTGATTACACCCTTACTTTTGTGCTCTACTAGAGCAGGTTTTCCTGTTTGAATGTTGATTATTTCCCATATTCTCCATTGTTGCGGCTCCTCTCTTCCCTACGGAGCCCCTAAAGGGACGTGGTGGTGGAAAAAATGTAGGATGGGAGGAAATTTTTTTTTTCTAATCTTTTGCGTTCCCTTGCAAAACTTTTGTGTTCCCCCGAGAAACTTTGCGTTCCCTCGCAAAGATATTTGCAAATAATGTCCTGCTGGCAGTGTTTCAAACAGCTCAGTACGTTAACAATGGAGCGGTTAGAGTTTGAACTTGGGCTTAAGTATAAAGAAATACAGTCAGTGCTTAGTTCAATGAGATCGGTAAAATTGGCAATATATTCACAGATTCAAACTTCCCGGATCAATAACTCGTGAGCTAAACATTGTTAAAACACAAATGACACCTTTTAAACGTAGACAACGAACTGCAACCAATTTTCCTCAAAACGAGCCTTATAATATGAGAGACAAGTACGAAGGGACCGTCTGCAAAGATGGTTTGATACAATTTGCTTTTGCATAATTGTTAGGATTTTTTTTTATTATGAAAAATATTCAGCTAACTTCACTGAAATGCACTGTACTGTCACCAAATTCAGTTCACACACCACGCTCTCCTGCTGGTTATACTACAACGCTTAGTTTGGCAAGTAATAGCACATAAAAATAATAAAAGTAATAGGCCTAGCACATAGCTAAGTAGGCGTATTCTTGACACAAATGATGTTGGTACCCAGCTAAAATACAGTAGTTGCAACCATAGCTTTTGTATGATAATTGCTTACTGATTTTGATGGCATTACACTGTATAACAGTGAAGTTATTGAATATTTGTTTTCTAATAACAGTGAAGGTATTGATTTTATTTTATAATCATAAAAATTATGCAAAAAGACATTTTATCAAACTAAGTGTTGTAGTATTAGTATATTGTAGTAGGAGAGCATTGATGTGTAAACTGAATTTGGAGACACTACAATGTGTAACATTGTTATTGCCTATTTTGTAGTAATGCTTTTCGGGTTTTGCACTTTGCAGACGGTCCCTTCGTACTTGTCTCTCATATTATAAGGCTCGTTTTGAGGAAAACGCAAAGTTTCTCGGGGAAACGCAAAAGTTTTGCGAGGGAATGCAAAAGATTTGGAAAAAAAATGTCCTCCCATCCTACATTTTTTCCACCACCATGTCGCTTTAGGGGCTCCTTACTTCCCAGTCTGTCGGTAACGCTCTGTTTAGTTCCTGTCTCTATGAAGCCCCTCCTTCTGAAAAGCACAATGCGCTCTGATTGGTCGGCTGGAGCAGTGTGTTGTGATTGGTCCCGCCCCTTACCATAACACTACTAACAAACTCAACCAGGCCCCGCCCCTTTATTCTGCGTATGAATTATTATAATGAGGAATATTGTGATGTGTTGGTTCCCAGAAGAATCTCAAGACTACAATGGAGGCGTTTCAGGAGTTCAGAAACACTGACACTGATAGAGAGGAGAACTCAAACAGCAGCATCACATATTTGAGCATGTGTTTGATCAACATGCAATCACAGATTTATGTACAGATATACAGTGAATGTGTGTGAGTGAAACGGGTGTGTTTAGTGTTCTGCGCTGTGTCTCTTTTAACTTATTTAACATTTATTCACATTTCTGATGTGGTGTGCAGTGTTGAGCGGGCGGTGTGTGTGTGATGTCTTTATCAGTGTGTTGCTGATATCAGCATACTACACCCTCTGCCACTGCAGTCGCTTCATCTGACAATGAAAAATATCCTTCCTTAAGGCGAATGCTGAAACGCAGCTCGAGTGTGTGTGTGTGTACAGGCTAAACGTGAGGCCAAAGTGTAGATGTGATGTGTGTGTGTGTGTCGTGTGCAGTGATGTTGTTCAGATGTGTTTGTGTTGAAGCAGACACACACACACGTTTTTTTGTTTAACCACTTCACCCCACTGCTCATATTCAATAACTCTCACTGTGAGAAACTAGTGTTTGAAAACACACCAAACCAGCACTAGATAGATCGAGAATAATCAAACACGGGCATTATCAAGAGAAAGAGAGAAATTAATACTGTAATTCAGCAAGGATGCATTAAATTGATCAAAAGTGACAGTAAAGACATTTATAATGTTACAAAAGATTATTTTTCAAATAAATGCTGCTATTTTTAACTTTCTATTCATCAAAGAATTCTGAAAAATAAAATGCATCAGTTTCCACAGAAATATGAACTGTTTTCAACACTGATAATAATCATAAATGTTTGCTGAGCATCAAATCCTCATATCAGAATGATTTCTGAAGGATCTGAAGACTGGAGTAATGATGATAAATTCAACTTTGATCACAGGAATAAATTACACTTTACTATATATTCACATAGAGAACAGCTGCTTTACACTGGAGTCATATTTCACTGTTTACTGTGTTTATGATCAGATTAATGCAGACTTGGTATAAAACAGCTATTTTAAATTATAATAATATTTTGCAACTTTTATTGTATTTTTGATCAAATAAATGCAGCCTTGGTATAAAACAGCTATTTTAAATTATAATAATATTTCACAATTTTTACTGTATTTTTGATCAAATAAATGCAGCCTTGGTATAAAACAGCTATTTTAAATTATAATAATATTTCACAATTTGTACTGTATTTTTGATCAAATAAATGCAGCCTTGGTATAAAACAGCTATTTTGAATTTTAATAATATTTCACAATTTTTACTGTATTTTTAATCAAATAAATGCAGCCTTGGTATAAAACAGCTATTTTAAATTATAATAATATTTCACAATTTTTACTGTATTTTTGATCAAATAAATGCAGCCTTGGTATAAAACAGCTATTTTAAATTGTAATAATATTTCAAAATTTGTACTGTATTTATGATCAAATAAATGCAGCCTTGGTATAAAACAGCTATTTTGAATTATAATAATATTTCACAATTTTTACTGTATTTTTGATCAAATAAATGCAGCCTTGGTATAAAACAGCTATTTTAAATTATAATAATATTTTACAATTTTTACTGTATTTTTGATCA
>CM077205.1:918765-988765 GCA_039654625.1 Rhinogobio ventralis | reverse complement strand
GTGTGTGTGTGTGTGTGTGAGGGATGTGACTAGTGCTGTCTACTGTAGTAAAGGTGTATAATGAATAAAAGATGGGTCGGTTCTTGACTGACTGACTGACATATGGTAAAACTACTGCAGACTAGTCCTATAGCATGACAGCAGGCGATTTACAGGCCTACCGTCCATCACACACACACACACACACACACACACACACACACCTCTGCTGTCTTGAGCTGCTGTCTTGAATTCTAGAAACTGTGTTACATCCTGCAATACTGGATTGAAGGAGGAAATGATGCGTGTGAAGCTTCATGAAGCTCCTGTGTGCTGCGCTCAAATCCACATACAAGACACACACACACATCATGTGATCACGGGATATTTTTTTAACTTGACATGAAACTTGCAACCCATTTTTCTCCTGTAAGGTTTCATATTTCTGAGAGAAACAGGATTTTCAGCTCGTTCAGGATTTCCACTGGGGTCTGTTGGTCAATGAAAAGCTAATAATTAAATCATAAAAATTTGAGTAATAATTATTATTATTGTTATTAAAAAAAAACATAATCATTTTAAATAAAATGGGCAATTACAAATAGTTCACCTCAAATTCTCATTATTGTAATAAAAAAAAAAAAAAATTATTCAAATGATTTTCCAAAAGATTTTATATTGTATTTATATTGAAGTTTTATTGTATATTATACAGCATGATATTATTTGTTGCACTGTGATTAATGTATGCTAATTTTATAATAAAAAATAATAATAACAATATCATTAAAAATTAAAAAAATTATAATTTTAAGTAAAAATGACAATTAAATACAGTTTACCTCAAGTTCTCATATTGTAATAAAAAATATGATTCAAACGACCATGTTTTTAAAATATTGAATGCATTTTATATTATTATTTTTATACAGCATAATAGTATTTGTTGTACTGTGATTAATGTATGCTGATTTAAATAAAAAGAAATAAAAAATTAATAATATAATCATAATAATCATAGATCATAAAAATAATAATCATTTTTAAATCAATAATTTTTTTAATAAAAAAGTACTAAAAAGATTAAATATTGTATTTGTTTACCTGCATATCACGTGACCAATCACCAACATCAGAGTACAATTGACATGTGAATGTGTCATTAAATTATTGAAATATTAATAAATCTTAGGGGGACTTGAGAAAATATGTTAGGTCAAAGGTGTTCGGCTGACACAAGAGTTTGGGAATCCCTGAACTGGATCAATGTCAGACAGGAGGATGTTATTCATGAGAAATTGACTGAATGGCTAGTGTCCCAATATATATGGCAGCTGATGCAGTAAATACAGTCAGATTTAATGTCACAATGTAAGTTGCTTTAGATAGAAGCATATTAATTTCTAAAGGATCATGTGACACTGAAGACTGGAGTAATGATGATAAATTCAGCTTTGATCACAGGAATAAATTACACTTTACTATATATTCACATAGAGAACAGCTGATTTACACTGGAGGAATATTTCAGAATTTTTACTGTATTTTTGATCAAATAAATGCAGCCTTGGTGAACAGAAGAGACTTTTAAAGAGAGAACATTTAAAAATCTTAATTTGACCGCTAGTGTAAATGTACATTTTTGACACGTGCAGTGATTTATTGCCATGTTTGTATCGTTGCTTGTTGTGGGCGTTCCTGATGTCTCTCCTATTGGTATTTTCTGCATCTCATTTGCATAAAGTCCAGCATTGCATTCAGAACAGAATTTGGTAACTCTCAGTGAAAACTGAAATGATTGCGGCCTCTTAGCTGCAGATCACTGTCAGTGAGTTTATACACACAGGTTTGTTCATCACATTGATTTTGACTAGTGAAAGAGTCCTTATAGACGCAGTGAAATTAAGCTGATTAGAACACACACACGTTACGCTCCCACGTGGCTCGCTAAAAGGACATGAAATGTGACAGTAACTCAAACGAGTCACTTTATCTTTCTCTTTTAAGCTGCTGTCTCTCGGTTCTCCCACTCAATCCTGCGTTTCTGCGGGCGGGCGGCGCATTCATATTAAACGTCTGCTTGTCACGGTTCAGTCTGTGCGGAGAGAGAAAGAGTGACGCTGCTTACAGGACAGCTGATCATGAACAACTGCACACGTCACAGAGATACAGGACCATTAAACTGACCGGCGGTCATGTGTCTTTGCTCAGTCACTCATAAACTTCTTCTACATCCCACGTGTTGCACCCAGGGTTGTTTTCAGTTAACTATATATATATATATTTGAATATAAGGAATGATACTTGAATATATGGAATGAAACTCTGAATATATGGAATGGAACTCTGAATATATGGAATGAAACTCTGAATATATGGAATGAAACTGAATATATGGAATGAAACTGAATATATGGAATGGAACTCTGAATATATGGAATGAAACTCTGAATATATGGAATGAAACTCTGAATATATGGAATGAAACTCTGAATATATGGAATGAAACTCTGAATATACAGGTGCTGGTCATATAATTAGAATATCATCAAAAAGTTGATTTCACTAATTCCATTCAAAAAGTGAAACTTGTTTATTATATTCATTCATTACACACAGAGTGATATATTTCAAATGTTTATTTATTTTAATTTTGATGATTATAACTGACAACTAAGGAAAATCCCAAATTCAGTATCTCAGAAAATTAGAATATTGTGAAAAGGTTGAATATTGAAGACACCTGGTGCCACACTCTAATCAGCTAATTAACTCAAAACACCTGCGAAGGCCTTTAAATGGTCTCTCCAGTCTAGTTCTGTAGGCTACACAATCATGGGGAAGACTGCTGACTTGACAGTTGTCCAAAAGACGACCATTGACACCTTAGGTGCACAAGGAGGGCCTGGCTGTTCACAGAGCTCTGTGTCCAAGCACATTAATAGAGAGGCGAAGGGAAGGAAAAGATGTGGTAGAAAAAAGTGTACAAGCAATAGGGATAACCGCACCCTGAAGAGGATTGTGAAACAAAACCCATTCAAAAATGTGGGGGAGATTCACAAAGAGTGGACTGCAGCTGGAGTCAGTGCTTTAAGAACCACTACGCACAGACGTATGCAAGACATGGGTTTCAGCTGTCGCATTCCTTGTGTCAAGCCACTCTTGAACAACAGACAGCGTCAGAAGCGTCTCGCCTGGGCTAAAGACAAAAAGGACTGGACTGCTGCTGAGTGGTCCAAAGTTATGTTCTCTGATGAAAGTAAATTTTGCATTTCCTTTGAAAATCAGGGTCCCAGAGTCTGGAGGAAGAGAGGAGAGGCACACAATCCACATTGCTTGAGGTCCAGTGTAAAGTTTCCACAGTCAGTGATGGTTTGGGGTGCCATGTCATCTGCTGGTGTTGGTCCACTGTGTTTTCTGAGGTCCAAGGTCAACGCAGCCGTATACCAGGAAGTTTTAGAGCACTTCATGCTTCCTGCTGCTGACCAACTTTATGGAGATGCAGATTTCATTTTCCAACAGGACTTGACACCTGCACACAGTCCCAAAGCAACCAGTACCTGGTTTAAGGACCATGGTATCCCTGTTCTTAATTGGCCAGCAAACTCGCCTGACCTTAACCCCATAGAAAATCTATGGGGTATTGTGAAGAGGAAGATGTGATATGCCAGACCCAACAATGCAGAAGAGCTGAAGGCCACTATCAGAGCAACCTGGGCTCTCACAACACCTGAGCAGTGCCACAGACTGATCGACTCCATGCCACGCCGCATTGCTGCAGTAATTCAGGCAAAAGGAGCCCCAACTGTTGAACTATTGAGTGCTGTACATGCTCATACTTTTCATGTTCATACTTTTTAGTTGGCCAAGATTTCTAAAATTCCTTTCTTTGTATTGGTCTTAAGTAATATTCTAGTTTTCTGAGATACTGAATTTGGGATTTTCCTTATAATCAGTCAGTTATAATCATCAAAATTAAAAGAAATAAACATTTGAAATATATTAGTCTGTGTGTAATGAATGAATATAATATACAAGTTTCACTTTTTGAATGGAATTAGTGAAATAAATCAACTTTTTGATGATATTGTAATTATATGACCAGCACCTGTATGGAATGGAACTCTGAATATATGGAATGGAACTCTGAATATATGGAATGAAACTCTGAATATATGGAATGGAACTCTGAATATATGGAATGAAACTCTGAATATATGGAATGGAACTCTGAATATATGGAATGAAACTCTGAATATATGGAATGAAACTGAATATATGGAATGAAACTGAATATATGGAATGGAACTTTGAATATATGGAATGAAACTGAATATATGGAATGGAACTCTGAATATATGGAATGAAACTCTGAATATATGGAATGGAACTCTGAATATATGGAATGAAACTCTGAATATATGGAATGGAACTCTGAATATATGGAATGGAACTCTGAATATATGGAATGGAACTCTGAATATATGGAATGAAACTCTGAATATATGGAATGGAACTCTGAATATATGGAATGAAACTCTGAATATATGGAATGAAACTGAATATATGGAATGAAACTGAATATATGGAATGGAACTCTGAATATATGGAATGAAACTGAATATATGGAATGAAACTGAATATATGGAATGGAACTCTGAATATATGGAATGAAACTCTGAATATATGGAATGAAACTCTGAATATATGGAATGGAACTCTGAATATATGGAATGAAACTCTGAATATATGGAATGAAACTCTGAATATATGGAATGGAACTCTGAATATATGGAATGGAACTCTGAATATATGGAATGAAACTCTGAATATATGGAATGGAACTCTGAATATATGGAATGAAACTCTGAATATATGGAATGGAACTCTGAATATATGGAATGAAACTTGAATATATGGAATGGAACTCTGAATATATGGAATGAAACTGAATATATGGAATGAAACTGAATATATGGAATGGAACTCTGAATATATGGAATGAAACTGAATATATGGAATGGAACTCTGAATATATGGAATGAAACTGAATATATGGAATGAAACTCTGAATATATGGAATGAAACTTGAATATATGGAATGAAACTCTGAATATATGGAATGAAACTCTGAATATATGGAATGAAACTCTGAATATATGGAATGGAACTCTGAATATATGGAATGAAACTCTGAATATATGGAATGAAACTGAATATATGGAATGAAACTGAATATATGGAATGAAACTCTGAATATATGGAATGAAACTGAATATATGGAATGGAACTCTGAATATATGGAATGAAACTGAATATATGGAATGAAACTGAATATATGGAATGGAACTCTGAATATATGGAATGGAACTTGAATATATGGAATGGAAATCTGAATATATGGAATGAAACTGAATATATGGAATGGAACTCTGAATATATGGAATGAAACTGAATATATGGAATGGAAATCTGAATATATGGAATGAAACTGAATATATGGAATGAAACTTGAATATATGGAATGGAACTCTGAATATATGGAATGAAACTGAATATATGGAATGAAACTCTGAATATATGGAATGAAACTGAATATATGGAATGGAACTCTGAATATATGGAATGAAACTGAATATATGGAATGGAACTTGAATATATGGAATGAAACTGAATATATGGAATGAAACTGAATATATGGAATGGAACTCTGAATATATGGAATAAAACTGAATATATGGAATGGAAATTGAATATATGGAATGGAACTCTTAATATATGGAATGAATGCTCAAGAAACATTTATGATTATTATTAATGTTGAAAACAATCATATTTTTGTGGATCTGTGATACATTTTATTTTTCAGGATTCTTTGATGAATAGAAAGAACAGCATTTATTTGATATAGAATCTTTTATAACATTATACATGTCTTTACTGTCACTTTTGAGTTTGATTAATGTGCATGTTTACATTTGTAAGTAATAAAAATATGGAAAAACATCTGAATCTACATTTACACTTATGCATTTGGCAAATGCTTTTATCCAAAGCGACTTGTATGAATGAAGCTTTACATGCATTCACTGAGAATCGAACCCATGATCTTTCCGTTGCTGTCTTCTGTTTGCTGCAGTTCTGCTCTTAATGAAACTCCACAAGTCTCCTGAGCAATGAGACGCGCGCGTGTGTGTGTGTGTTTGTCACCCACAGATGACCCACGAGTTGCTGAAGACCTGTCGTCTGATGTCTAATTACATGGGAGGAGAAACAGCATCCCGGACGTCCTGCCTCTGCGCTGCAGTTCAGACAGTCGAACAGACGGAACAGAAGCTTGTTAAATATTTAGGCTTGGAAATCCAGCACAGTATCGTCAAACACACTGTCTGTATTATGAGACGCTCCAGCAGAGAGTGAGACAACATGTGAGTGTGAATACAGAACAGACATTTCAATCAGCGTGTGTGTGTGTATGTGTGTGTGTGTGCGCGCGTGTGTGTGTGTGAGTTAATGAGCAGCGGGACGGTGTGGCTGGTGTGAGTGTCAAACAGCCTGGGAGCTCGTTAGGAAACATTTCGGTTAAAGCGTCTCCTCCTGCCTTCACCTCTGATTATTATAAAAGCCCTCACATACTTCATCATCATTCATACTGTGTACACACACACACACACTCTCACACACACTCACTCACTCACTCACTCACTCACTCACTGACACACACACACACACACACTCTCTCACACACACTCACTCACTCACTCACTCACTCACTGACACACACACACACTCTCTCTCCCTCACACACACACACTCACTCGCACACACACACACTCTCACACACACTTACTCACTCACTCACACACACACACTCTCTCTCTCTCTCTCTCTCTCTCTCTCTCTCTCTCACACACACACACACACACACACAGTTTAATCTTGTAACTCATTCCGCACTTTACTTTGTTTAATAATCTCTGTCTGATATGATGTCCAATTTATAGGCTATACACACACACAAAAATGTTTTTTTTTAAGAAATTAATACTTTTATTAATCAAGGACGCATTAAATGCTGTTGTTTTTTAAACCTTTATATTAATCAAAGAATCCTGAGAAATAAAATGTATGACGAATTCCACTAAAATATAAAACTGTTCCACACTGATAATAATCATAAATGTTTGTTGAGCATCAAATCCTCATATTGAATGATTTGTGAAGGATCATGTGACACTGAAGACTGGAGTAATGATGATAAATTCAGCTTTGATCACAGGAATAAATTACACTTTACTATATATTCACATAGAGAACAGCTGATTTACACTGGAGTCATATTTCACTGTTTTACTGTATTTATGATCAGATTAATGCAGACTTGGTATAAAACAGCTATTTTAAATTGTAATATAAGCCAGCCTTGGTGAGCAGAAGAGACTTGACTCACAAATCACATACAAATCCCAAGAAAACTAACTTTTTACATTATTTTCGGAGGAAATTTAGTTAATTTCAGTTTTGTGCTGAACTATTTTTATTCTGTATTTGCCATCCATTTCTGTCTAGTTGAAATAATTGATAAGTTAGATTTAAAAGACCTCATTTGTGTTGTTTCTTTCCTTAGGCCATATATGCAATGTGCAGATGTTAAATAAGCAGAATCCAAGGATTTTTAACATGTTTTCAGGAAAATAACACCGTGGTCTTTCTATCTTCCCTCTACAACATGAAGTCGATGTAATTAACGAGTCTCTCCACAGTTTCACATTTTAATTGCTCCTGCCAGCTGATGTCTCGAGCGCCTCTCAGGGTGTGAAAATCATAAAAAATATATTCTGTGCAGTTTGTGCTTTCTGTTGTCCTCTTATATGGACAGTTTTTTCTGTGTTGTTAGTTTAGTTATTAATCCAAACAGAGACTTTGTGAAGTTGGTTTGTGTTGCGGCATCGCTGATGGAGGCGGAAGAGACCCGTCGGCCGTTCATTACCACATCCGGACGTCTGAATGGAGAATAATGAACTCTAATGTCCCGTGTAGCTCATCAGCTGTGCGTCTCCTCATGCTCGAATCGCAGTGACCCACGGTTTCTCTGTGAATAATGAGAGGTTGGTCGCCCGAGCTCGGTGGGGTTGTTCTCACTAATCACGCGGGTGTGAGAGTCCAGGACGGCCTACCTGCGTGAGCTCTGTTATTAAGACTGCTCGCTTGATGACTAAGCAGGGTCTGTCCCTACACACATACGTGTCCCATAATGCACCTCTCAAAGCCCTTCACCCACTCTCAACGGGTCAAACGACCCGCTGCTCCAGTAACCTCCTTATGAATCTCTTCCCACATGCTCCTAATGAATTAGTTCATGCATTCGGTTTCTGTTCTGAACTATAATATTCTCTGAGGAAAGCATGTTTTAAATAAAAATTCAGTCATCACTTATTTTGGGAACACTTTACAATAAGTAACATTACATGAAGTTAGTTATAGTCAGTAGAACGTCTGTTGAGGAGCAGACAGCCGACTAACATGTAGTTGACACAAAACCGTGAGTTTTTCACTCTATATTCTGACTGGATGAGACGCATTTGAAAACGTTAAAATAGCTGATATACAAACACCTGCGATTGCAAATTCATTTAGTATTACTTGTGGTAAATGCTAAACATGCTTGTTTGGAATCATATGTCGCATGTGCTCACCTATTTTCATGAAGTTCTGAGATTTCGTTTAGGAGTTATAGGCTTTTGTGTGCATTTGGCCATTGCCATTTTATAAATTACCCTGTTATAGCTACCCAAAGCGTAAAGTTCAAACAAAAAAAATTATAATTTTTGATCTAGAGAGAATTGTACTGCACTGGTTTTATTGAGGTTGAGTGAAAAACCTAGGTCTAATTCGCAAAAGTAGGTTTTTTACTTAATCACAAATATTTAATGAATAATTTGATTGACAGCAGTGGTTCTTGAGGCAAAGTTCTACCATGCGGTGTGAATGTTGTGGACGTGTACCAAAAACCGTGTGGTATACAATCCTTTACGCATGTAAAAAATGTGAAGATGCCCCCCAGGTGGCCGATTTCTTTCGAATTTCTCACAGGCCCAGTGAGTTTTGTTCCTATTGGCCTCTGTTAACCTTGTCTGACAGCCGCCAGAATGTCCTTAAAGGCAGTCTTGGCACCTTGGTAGAAGACACCGCATACCAAATTACAAATCAATCAGACTTAGGGTTGCGTAGTTATAGCTATTTTTAAGTTTTTTCCATGTTATAGCGCCACCAAGTGGCCAGTCGTCGCATGCTTTTTCACACGACCACAGAATGAGCTCTTACATATGTGCGCCAAATTTGGAGAAATAATCTCATTCCGTTCACAAGTTATAGCCATTTTAGTAAAAGTGGCTCCTCCCACTTTGAACGTTTTGGCAGCCCTTAGAGACCATGAATCGAAATTTCAACTTTATTTTGATAATTATTGACAATCAGACTCCAGGGAATCTTGCTGCTCTGGTTTGGTTCCGATCGGGGAAAAAACCTAGGACTAGTTTGCAAAAGTACTTTTTTATTTCATAATCACTAATATTTAATGAACGATTTGATTGACAGCAGTGGTTCATGAGGCAAAGTTGTTCAGAATGAGGAGTTCTACCATGCGGTATGAATGTCATGGGCGTGTACCAAAAACCATGCGGTATACAATCCTTTACGCACGTGAAAAACATGAAGATGACCCCCAGGTGGCCGACTTCTTTCAAATTTCTCACAGGCCCAGCGAGTTTCGTTCCTACTGGCCTCCGTTAACCTTGTCTGACAGCCACTTAAACTTCATTGGTCGCCGGCCGCGTTTCTCGAGATACGCGAATGTCCTCAAAGGCAGTCTTGGCACCTTGGTAGAAGACACCGCATACCAATTTATAAATCAATCAGACTTAGGGTTGCGTAGTTATAGCCATTTTAAAGTTTTTTCCATGTTATAGCTCCACCAAGTGGCCAGTCATCGCATGCTTTTTCACACGACCACAGAATGAGCTCTTACATATGTGCACCAAATTTGGTGAAAATATCTCATTCCGTTCACAAGTTATAGCCATTTTAGTAAAAGTGGCTCCTCCCACTCTGAACGTTTTGGCGGCCCTTAGAAACCGTGAATCAAAATTTTAACTTTATTTTGATAATTATTGACAATCAGACTCCAGGAAATCTTGCTGCTCTGGTTTGGTTCCGATCGGGCAAAAAACCTAGGACTAGTTCGCAAAAGTAGGTTTTTTGAAAAATCCAAAATACTCAAAATGTAATGTCCGTCGTGAGCCAAGGACTCCAACGATATAAGACAATTGAGCATTTACGGTTAATGGTTTAGGAGTTATAAGCCATTACATACTTTTGACCGATTGCGGCAAGCTTTGGTGACGTTGTATGCGGTGTGAGTACTACCATCCCTCAAAGTTTCAAATCTCTACGGTTTAGGCGTACAGTTTGGTCTGCCCAATCATTTTTAGGTGAGAATGCTGATCCTTGGAAATTCTAACAATTACAATAGAGTTTCAGTGCAACACTCTTGAACCCCTAAATACACTCCAAACAGACACACCTTAATTTAGTCTTTGCCTTGATTTGTTTAGCCATTTTTCCACATTATTTCATGTATTCTAGGGTGTTCGAAGGAAGGTGAAGAGCTCACAGCCTCACGTTCGTTAGTCAGATTACATGTGGTGTCTAACATGAGTCACGTCCACAGAGGGACGAGGACATGAGCTTTCTTCCCTAGAGAAAACCAGTATACTCCAGCACCCGCTGCATTAAACTTTTACAAAGGTTACAATCAGTGTAGAGACTCCAGGGATCCTCTGTGTGTGTGTGTGTGTGTGTGTGTTCTGCCCAACCTCTATTCTGTTGGTTTTTAGGGCTGTGGTTGTAAAACTGTGTTTGTGACTGTGTTTTTGCCCCCGTGTGGAGTCCAGCAATGAGACGGTGGTGCGAGGAGCACAAGTCAAGTGTCTGACTGAGATTTGGTGGAAGCGAGTGTAAGATGATGGTGATTCGCTCCACAGGGAGCGCGGCAGAGACGGTCTCTGGTGGAAATCTCAGCACGCCTGCTATCTGTAGAGAGCATCTTTGACTTGATGATCCTGCTCATCGCTGATGTCGACACTCTCTCTCTCTCTCTCTCTCTCTCGCCCCCCAGAGAGCTCGCTGCTACCTGTCACTGTTTCTGCCTGCAGGCAGCTGAACCAGGGAAGGGGAGGGGGACCCGGCTGTCACTGTGCCCGCTGGAAGAGTCACCTTTCTGGGATATGAATCCTAATGAGGTGGGGGGGAAGCCAAGACAGATGGGGAGAAGTGGAGGTCTGACAGGCCAGCGTACCGCTGAGCTGCCAGATTATTTTTGGTCATTTATAACTATAGTTACTTAAAAATACTGTGCTATGAATCCAGCAGAGGCACAACAGAGGCTCGGTCAAAAACCTCCTGACACGCATTCATCTGAGGACTTGTGATGGAAATATTGTATCACTTTAATTATAATATATAATCAAATATATATATATATATATATATATATATATATATATATACAGTAGGGTTTGTAAATGTTTTAATGTTTCTAAAAGAGTCTCATTTATCTGATCATAAATACAGTAAAACATAAATACAGTGAAATATGACTCCAGTGTAAATCAGCTGTTCTCTATGTGAATATATAGTAAAGTGTAATTTATTCCTGTGATCAAAGCTGAATTTATCATCATTACTCCAGTCTTCAGTGTCACATGATCCTTCACACATCATTCTCATATGAGGATTTGATGCTCAACAAACATTTATGATTATTATCAGTGTTGAACAGTTTTATATATGAACGGTCTCATGATTATTTTCTTGTTGTAAAGTGAAAACTCACTTAACTTGTTTTTGACTCCATATTCTGATTGGATGAGATGCATTTGAAGGTGCTAAAATAGCTGATATACAAACACCTGCGATTGCAAATTTATTGTGTTTTAATGTGGTGTGAAGCTATTCTGCAACCTTAAACAAATGAGTTCATGTACATTTAAATGTAAACTATTTTCTAACCTTTAATAACTAGCCATTTGCCTTGAGTTTTTCACTTTTTTCACATTTTTCCTAGTTTCAATGTATCATGCATTAAATTATTAATATAATTATTAAAATATATGTAATTATTAAAATGTATATAAAAAGAGTGGTTGGGCAAATTCTTTAAATATATTATTTTAATTAAGTTATTTAATAGGTTACTATTTATATTATGTTACTATTATATACAGTATATAGCACAGTGGTTGCTCAAGGATCCATAAGGTTGGTCTATACCTGCTGTAAATCTGCAGTCTGTGAAGCTCTGCTTCTTGAAGATTCACTCTGAAACACATGGAAGTATCACCGATTAATGAGAAAAAATTGTGCAGAAATCACTTCTCTCTCCTGTCAGCGCGATATAATATAATCTCATTCCTCTACTTCTACCTGACACCCATTACATGTCTGTCTCTCAGCCAGTGATATATCGGCCTGAATCGCATTAAAATGACAAAGATATAATCATAATTCCTCTAAACATCCCAGTCCTGCAGTACAGCGCTCCGACGAATCCATCTGAACAAACACAACTATATGACAGGCTCTCCAATCATATTAGTCGGTCGTATAGCAGGATGAATACACACAAGAAACACACATGGCCAGCGGGGGAAATGAGGGTTTTACACAAACAAAAGCTCTCGTTAGAGATGTGTGGCCTGTGTCACCTCATCATGGGAATGTTTCTGAGCCTGGAGACACACATTCTAGCCAACACAGACATACTGTATATACATGCATCAGCGCTGTAGACTTTACAACTGGACTAGTACGTTCTGTGAAGTCTCGTGCATGAGTGTGTTTGAGCTTTTCCAGATTTTTCAATCAGATAGTTGTTTTCTATGGGAGTTTGTTTCTGCCACGGAATAAAACAATTTAAAAGATAATTGCAATATTTTTGTCTCACAGTTACAAGATATAAAGTCGGAATTGTGTGATATAAAGTCGGAATTGAGTGATATAAAGTCAGAATTGTGTGATATAAAGTCGGAATTGAGTGATATAAAGTCAGAATTGAGTGATATAAAGTCAGAATTGAGTGATATAAAGTCGGAATTGAGTGATATAAAGTCGGAATTGTGTGATATAAAGTCAGAATTGTGTGATATAAAGTCAGAATTGAGAGATATAAAGTCGGAATTGAGTGATATAAAATCGGAATTGAGTGATATAAAGTCAGAATTGAGTGATATAAAGTCGGAATTGAGTGATATAAAATCGGAATTGAGTGATATAAAGTCAGAATTGAGTGATATAAAGTCAGAATTGTGAGAAATAAAGTCAGAATTGTGTGATATAAAGTCAGAATTGAGTGATATAAAGTCGGAATTGTGTGATATAAAGTCAGAATTGAGAGATATAAAGTCGGAATTGTGTGATATAAAGTCAGAATTGAGTGATATAAAGTCAGAATTGAGTGATATAAAGTCAGAATTGAGAGATATAAAGTCGGAATTGTGTGATATAAAGTCGGAATTGAGTGATATAAAGTCGGAATTGAGTGATATAAAGTCAGAATTGAGAGATATAAAGTCAGAATTGAGTGATATAAAGTCAGAATTGAGTGATATAAAGTCGGAATTGTGAGATATAAAGTCGGAATTGAGTGATATAAAGTCAGAATTGTGAGAAATAAAGTCAGAATTGTGTGATATAAAGTCAGAATTGAGTGATATAAAGTCGGAATTGTGTGATATAAAGTCAGAATTGAGAGATATAAAGTCGGAATTGAGTGATATAAAGTCGGAATTGAGTGATATAAAGTCAGAATTGAGTGATATAAAGTCAGAATTGAGAGATATAAAGTCGGAATTGTGTGATATAAAGTCGGAATTGAGTGATATAAAGTCGGAATTGAGTGATATAAAGTCGGAATTGAGAGATATAAAGTCGGAATTGTGTGATATAAAGTCGGAATTGAGTGATATAAAGTCGGAATTGAGTGATATAAAGTCAGAATTGAGTGATATAAAGTCGGAATTGAGTGATATAAAGTCGGAATTGAGTGATATAAAGTCGGAATTGAGTGATATAAAGTCGGAATTGAGTGATATAAAGTCCGAATTGAGTGATATAAAGTCAGAATTGAGAGATATAAAGTCAGAATTGTGTGATATAAAGTCCGAATTGAGTGATA
The DNA here is from genome assembly GCA_039654625.1 of Rhinogobio ventralis. NCBI lineage: Eukaryota > Metazoa > Chordata > Actinopteri > Cypriniformes > Gobionidae > Rhinogobio > Rhinogobio ventralis. Next base: position 974,553 of record CM077205.1, on the reverse strand, counting down.
TAAAGTCAGAATTGAGAGATATAAAGTCAGAATTGTGTGATATAAAGTCCGAATTGAGTGATATAAAGTCAGAATTGAGAGATATAAAGTCCGAATTGAGTGATATAAAGTCCGAATTGAGTGATATAAAGTCAGAATTGAGAGATATAAAGTCCGAATTGAGTGATATAAAGTCCGAATTGAGTGATATAAAGTCAGAATTGAGAGATATAAAGTCCGAATTGAGTGATATAAAGTCGGAATTGAGTGATATAAAGTCGGAATTGAGTGATATAAAGTCAGAATTGAGAGATATAAAGTCAGAATTGAGTGATATAAAGTCAGAATTGAGAGATATAAAGTCGGAATTGAGTGATATAAAGTCGGAATTGAGTGATATAAAGTCGGAATTGAGTGATATAAAGTCAGAATTGAGTGATATAAAGTCAGAATTGAGAGATATAAAGTCAGAATTGAGAGATATAAAGTCAGAATTGAGTGATATAAAGTCGGAATTGAGTGATATAAAGTCAGAATTGAGAGATATAAAGTCCGAATTGAGTGATATAAAATCGAAATTGAGTGATATAAAGTCAGAATTGAGTGATATAAAGTCAGAATTGAGTGATATAAAGTCAGAATTGAGAGATATAAAGTCAGAATTGAGTGATATAAAGTCGGAATTGAGTGATATAAAGTCAGAATTGAGTGATATAAAGTCAGAATTGAGAGATATAAAGTCCGAATTGAGTGATATAAAATCGAAATTGAGTGATATAAAGTCAGAATTGAGTGATATAAAGTCGGAATTGAGTGATATAAAGTCAGAATTGAGTGATATAAAGTCAGAATTGAGAGATATAAAGTCAGAATTGAGTGATATAAAGTCAGAATTGAGTGATATAAAGTCGGAATTGTGTGATATAAAGTCGGAATTGAGTGATATAAAGTCAGAATTGAGTGATATAAAGTCAGAATTGAGTGATATAAAGTCCGAATTGAGTGATATAAAGTCAGAATTGAGTGATATAAAGTCAGAATTGAGAGATATAAAGTCGGAATTGAGAGATATAAAGTCGGAATTGAGTGATATAAAGTCCGAATTGAGAGATATAAAGTCCGAATTGAGTGATATAAAGTCAGAATTGTGTGATATAAAGTCCGAATTGAGAGATATAAAGTCCGAATTGAGAGATATAAAGTCAGAATTGTGTGATATAAAGTCAGAATTGAGAGATATAAAGTCGGAATTGAGAGATATAAAGTCGGAATTGAGTGATATAAAGTCCGAATTGAGAGATATAAAGTCCGAATTGAGTGATATAAAGTCAGAATTGAGAGATATAAAGTCGGAATTGTGTGATATAAAGTCGGAATTGAGTGATATAAAGTCAGAATTGAGAGATATAAAGTCGGAATTGTGTGATATAAAGTCGGAATTGAGTGATATAAAGTCAGAATTGAGAGATATAAAGTCCGAATTGAGTGATATAAAGTCAGAATTGAGTGATATAAAGTCAGAATTGAGAGATATAAAGTAAGAATTGAGTGATATAAAGTCGGAATTGTGTGATATAAAGTCGGAATTGTGTGATATAAAGTCGGAATTGAGAGATATAAAGTCAGAATTGTGTGATATAAAGTCGGAATTGTGTGATATAAAGTCGGAATTGAGTGATATAAAGTCAGAATTGTGTGATATAAAGTCGGAATTGAGAGATATAAAGTCAGAATTGAGTGATATAAAGTCGAAATTGAATGATATAAAGTCAGAATTGAGTGATATAAAGTCAGAATTGAGTGATATAAAGTCAGAATTGAGAGATATAAAGTCAGAATTGAGTGATATAAAGTCAGAATTGAGTGATATAAAGTCGGAATTGAGTGATATAAAGTCGGAATTGAGTGATATAAAGTCGGAATTGAGAGATATAAAGTCAGAATTGAGAGATATAAAATCAGAATTGAGTGATATAAAATCGAAATTGAGTGATATAAAGTCAGAATTGAGTGATATAAAGTCAGAATTGAGTGATATAAAGTCAGAATTGAGTGATATAAAGTCAGAATTGTGAGATATAAAGTCAGAATTGAGTGATATAAAGTCAGAATTGAGTGATATAAAGTCAGAATTGTGAGATATAAAGTCGGAATTGAGTGATATAAAGTCAGAATTGAGAGATATAAAGTCGGAATTGAGTGATATAAAGTCGGAATTGAGTGATATAAAGTCAGAATTGATTGATATAAAGTCAGAATTGAGTGATATAAAGTCAGAATTGAGTGATATAAAGTCAGAATTGAGAGATATAAAGTCAGAATTGAGTGATATAAAGTCAGAATTGAGTGATATAAAGTCGGAATTGAGTGATATAAAGTCAGAATTGAGAGATATAAAGTCCGAATTGAGTGATATAAAGTCAGAATTGAGAGATATAAAGTCCGAATTGAGTGATATAAAGTCAGAATTGAGTGATATAAAGTCAGAATTGAGAGATATAAAGTCGGAATTGTGTGATATAAAGTCGGAATTGAGTGATATAAAGTCGGAATTGAGTGATATAAAGTCAGAATTGAGAGATATAAAGTCCGAATTGAGTGATATAAAGTCAGAATTGAGTGATATAAAGTCAGAATTGAGAGATATAAAGTCAGAATTGAGTGATATAAAGTCAGAATTGAGTGATATAAAGTCAGAATTGAATGATATAAAGTCGGAATTGTGTGATATAAAGTCAGAATTGTGAGATATAAAATCAGAATTGAGTGATATAAAGTCAGAATTGAATGATATAAAGTCGGAATTGTGAGATATAAAGTCAGAATTGAGTGATATAAAGTCGGAATTGAGTGATATAAAGTCAGAATTGAGAGATATAAAGTCGGAATTGAGTGATATAAAGTCAGAATTGAGAGATATAAAGTCCGAATTGAGCGATATAAAGTCAGAATTGAGTGATATAAAGTCAGAATTGAGAGATATAAAGTCAGAATTGAGTGATATAAAGTCAGAATTGAGTGATATAAAGTCAGAATTGAATGATATAAAGTCAGAATTGAGTGATATAAAGTCAGAATTGAATGATATAAAGTCGGAATTGTGTGATATAAAGTCAGAATTGAGTGATATAAAGTCGGAATTGAGTGATATAAAGTCAGAATTGAGTGATATAAAGTCGGAATTGTGTGATATAAAGTCAGAATTGAGAGATATAAAGTCCGAATTGAGTGATATAAAATCGAAATTGAGTGATATAAAGTCGGAATTGAGTGATATAAAGTCAGAATTGAGAGATATAAAGTCGGAATTGTGTGATATAAAGTCGGAATTGAGTGATATAAAGTCAGAATTGAGTGATATAAAGTCAGAATTGTGTGATATAAAATCGAAATTGAGTGATATAAAGTCGGAATTGAGTGATATAAAGTCGGAATTGAGTGATATAAAGTCAGAATTGTGTGATATAAAATCGAAATTGAGTGATATAAAGTCGGAATTGAGTGATATAAAGTCGGAATTGAGTGATATAAAGTCAGAATTGAGAGATATAAAGTCGGAATTGTGTGATATAAAGTCGGAATTGAGTGATATAAAGTCAGAATTGAGTGATATAAAGTCAGAATTGAGTGATATAAAGTCAGAATTGAGTGATATAAAGTCAGAATTGAGAGATATAAAGTCGGAATTGAGTGATATAAAGTCCGAATTGAGTGATATAAAGTCAGAATTGAGAGATATAAAGTCGGAATTGAGGGATATAAAGTCAGAATTGAGTGATATAAAGTCAGAATTGAGAGATATAAAGTCGGAATTGTATGATATAAAGTCGGAATTGAGTGATATAAAGTCGGAATTGAGTGATATAAAGTCAGAATTGAGAGATATAAAGTCCGAATTGAGTGATATAAAGTCAGAATTGAGTGATATAAAGTCAGAATTGAGTGATATAAAGTCAGAATTGAGTGATATAAAGTCAGAATTGAGTGATATAAAGTCAGAATTGTGAGATATAAAGTCGGAATTGAGTGATATAAAGTCAGAATTGAGAGATATAAAGTCAAAATTGAGAGATATAAAGTCCGAATTGAGTGATATAAAGTCAGAATTGAGAGATATAAAGTCAGAATTGAGTGATATAAAGTCAGAATTGAGTGATATAAAGTCAGAATTGAGAGATATAAAGTCGGAATTGTGTGATATAAAGTCGGAATTGAGTGATATAAAGTCGGAATTGAGTGATATAAAGTCAGAATTGAGAGATATAAAGTCCGAATTGAGTGATATAAAGTCAGAATTGAGTGATATAAAGTCAGAATTGAGAGATATAAAGTCAGAATTGAGTGATATAAAGTCAGAATTGAGTGATATAAAGTCAGAATTGAATGATATAAAGTCAGAATTGAGTGATATAAAGTCGGAATTGTGTGATATAAAGTCGGAATTGAGTGATATAAAGTCAGAATTGTGTGATATAAAGTCGGAATTGAGAGATATAAAGTCAGAATTGAGTGATATAAAGTCGAAATTGAATGATATAAAGTCAGAATTGAGTGATATAAAGTCAGAATTGAGTGATATAAAGTCAGAATTGAGAGATATAAAGTCAGAATTGAGTGATATAAAGTCAGAATTGAGTGATATAAAGTCGGAATTGAGTGATATAAAGTCGGAATTGAGTGATATAAAGTCGGAATTGAGAGATATAAAGTCAGAATTGAGAGATATAAAATCAGAATTGAGTGATATAAAATCGAAATTGAGTGATATAAAGTCAGAATTGAGTGATATAAAGTCAGAATTGAGTGATATAAAGTCAGAATTGAGTGATATAAAGTCAGAATTGTGAGATATAAAGTCAGAATTGAGTGATATAAAGTCAGAATTGAGTGATATAAAGTCAGAATTGTGAGATATAAAGTCGGAATTCAGTGATATAAAGTCAGAATTGAGAGATATAAAGTCGGAATTGAGTGATATAAAGTCGGAATTGAGTGATATAAAGTCAGAATTGATTGATATAAAGTCAGAATTGAGTGATATAAAGTCAGAATTGAGTGATATAAAGTCAGAATTGAGAGATATAAAGTCAGAATTGAGTGATATAAAGTCAGAATTGAGTGATATAAAGTCGGAATTGAGTGATATAAAGTCAGAATTGAGAGATATAAAGTCCGAATTGAGTGATATAAAGTCAGAATTGAGAGATATAAAGTCCGAATTGAGTGATATAAAGTCAGAATTGAGTGATATAAAGTCAGAATTGAGAGATATAAAGTCGGAATTGTGTGATATAAAGTCGGAATTGAGTGATATAAAGTCGGAATTGAGTGATATAAAGTCAGAATTGAGAGATATAAAGTCCGAATTGAGTGATATAAAGTCAGAATTGAGTGATATAAAGTCAGAATTGAGAGATATAAAGTCAGAATTGAGTGATATAAAGTCAGAATTGAGTGATATAAAGTCAGAATTGAATGATATAAAGTCGGAATTGTGTGATATAAAGTCAGAATTGTGAGATATAAAATCAGAATTGAGTGATATAAAGTCAGAATTGAATGATATAAAGTCGGAATTGTGAGATATAAAGTCAGAATTGAGTGATATAAAGTCGGAATTGAGTGATATAAAGTCAGAATTGAGAGATATAAAGTCGGAATTGAGTGATATAAAGTCAGAATGAGAGATATAAAGTCCGAATTGAGTGATATAAAGTCAGAATTGAGTGATATAAAGTCAGAATTGAGAGATATAAAGTCAGAATTGAGTGATATAAAGTCAGAATTGAGTGATATAAAGTCAGAATTGAATGATATAAAGTCAGAATTGAGTGATATAAAGTCAGAATTGAATGATATAAAGTCGGAATTGTGTGATATAAAGTCAGAATTGAGTGAATTGAGTGATATAAAGTCGGAATTGAGTGATATAAAGTCAGAATTGAGTGATATAAAGTCTGAATTGTGTGATATAAAGTCAGAATTGAGAGATATAAAAGTCCGAATTGAGTGATATAAAATCGAAATTGAGTGATATAAAGTCGGAATTTGAGTGATATAAAGTCAGAATTGAGAGATATAAAGTCAGAATTGTGTGATATAAAATCGAAATTGAGTGATATAAAGTCGGAATTGAGTGATATAAAGTCGGAATTGAGTGATATAAAGTCAGAATTGAGAGATATAAAGTCGAATTGTGTGATATAAAGTCGAATTGAGTGATATAAAGTCAGAATTGAGTGATATAAAGTCAGAATTGAGAGATATAAAGTCAGAATTGAGATATAAAGTCAGAATTGAGAGATATAAAGTCGGAATTGAGTGATATAAAGTCGAATTGAGTGATATAAAGTCAGAATTGAGAGATATAAAGTCTGGAATTGAGTGATATAAAGTCAGAATTGAGTGATATAAAGTCAGAATTGAGAGATATAAAGTCGGAATTGTGTGATATAAAGTCGAATTGAGTGATATAAAGTCGAATTGATGATATAAAGTCAGAATTGAGTGATATAAAGTCCGAATTGAGTGATATAAAGTCAGAATTGAGTGATATAAGTCGAATTGAGTGATATAAAGTCAGAATTGAGTGATATAAAGTCAGAATTGTGAGATAAAAGTCGGAATTGAGTGATATAAAGTCAGAATTGAGAGATATAAAGTCAAAATTGAGAGATATAAAGTCGAATTGAGTGATATAAAGTCAGAATTGAGAGATATAAAGTCAAAATTGAGAGATATAAAGTCCGAATTGAGTGATATAAAGTCAGAATTGAGTGATATAAAGTCAGAATTGAGAGATATAAAGTCAGAATTGAGAGATATAAAGTCAGAATTGAGTGATATAAAGTCAGAATTGAGAGATATAAAGTCAGAATTGAGTGATATAAAGTCAGAATTGAGTGATATAAAGTCAGAATTGTGAGATATAAAGTCGGAATTGAGTGATATAAAGTCAGAATTGAGAGATATAAAGTCAAAATTGAGAGATATAAAGTCCGAATTGAGTGATATAAAGTCAGAATTGAGTGATATAAAGTCAGAATTGAGAGATATAAAGTCGGAATTGTGTGATATAAAGTCGGAATTGAGTGATATAAAGTCGGAATTGAGTGATATAAAGTCAGAATTAAGAGATATAAAGTCCGAATTGAGTGATATAAAGTCAGAATTGAGTGATATAAAGTCAGAATTGAGAGATATAAAGTCAGAATTGAGTGATATAAAGTCAGAATTGAGTGATATAAAGTCAGAATTGAATGATATAAAGTCAGAATTGAGTGATATAAAGTCAGAATTGAATGATATAAAGTCGGAATTGTGTGATATAAAGTCAGAATTGAGTGATATAAAGTCGGAATTGAGTGATATAAAGTCAGAATTGAGTGATATAAAGTCGAATTGTGTGATATAAAGTCAGAATTGAGAGATATAAAGTCCGAATTGAGTGATATAAAATCGAAATTGAGTGATATAAAGTCGGAATTGAGTGATATAAAGTCAGAATTGAGAGATATAAAGTCAGAATTGTGTGATATAAAATCGAAATTGAGTGATATAAAGTCGGAATTGAGTGATATAAAGTCGGAATTGAGTGATATAAAGTCAGAATTGAGAGATATAAAGTCGGAATTGTGTGATATAAAGTCGGAATTGAGTGATATAAAGTCAGAATTGAGTGATATAAAGTCAGAATTGAGTGATATAAAGTCAGAATTGAGTGATATAAAGTCAGAATTGAGAGATATAAAGTCGGAATTGAGTGATATAAAGTCCGAATTGAGTGATATAAAGTCAGAATTGAGAGATATAAAGTCGGAATTGAGGGATATAAAGTCAGAATTGTGAGATATAAAGTCCGAATTGAGTGATATAAAGTCAGAATTGAGTGATATAAAGTCAGAATTGAGAGATATAAAGTCGGAATTGTGTGATATAAAGTCGGAATTGAGTGATATAAAGTCGGAATTGAGTGATATAAAGTCAGAATTGAGAGATATAAAGTCCGAATTGAGTGATATAAAGTCAGAATTGAGAGATATAAAGTCAGAATTGAGTGATATAAAGTCAGAATTGAATGATATAAAGTCGGAATTGTGAGATATAAAGTCAGAATTGAGTGATATAAAGTCAGAATTGAGTGATATAAAGTCGGAATTGTGTGATATAAAGTCGGAATTGTGTGATATAAAGTCGGAATTGTGTGATATAAAATCAGAATTGAGTGATATAAAGTCAGAATTGAATGATATAAAGTCGGAATTGTGAGATATAAAGTCAGAATTGAGTGATATAAAGTCAGAATTGAGTGATATAAAGTCAGAATTGAATGATATAAAGTCGAATTGTGTGATATAAAGTCAGAATTGTGAGATATAAAATCAGAATTGAGTGATATAAAGTCAGAATTGAATGATATAAAGTCGGAATTGTGAGATATAAAGTCAGAATTGAGTGATATAAAGTCAGAATTGAGTGATATAAAGTCAGAATTGTGAGATATAAAATCAGAATTGAGTGATATAAAGTCAGAATTGAATGATATAAAGTCAGAATTGTGAGATATAAAGTCAGAATTGAGTGATATAAAGTCAGAATTGAGTGATATAAAGTCAGAATTGAGAGATATAAAGTCAGAATTGAGTCATAAAAAAAAGTCAGAATTGAATGATATAAAGTCGGAATTGTGTGATATAAAGTCAGAATTGAGTGATATAAAGTCAGAATTGAATGATATAAAGTCGGAATTGTGAGATATAAAGTCAGAATTGAGTGATATAAAGTCAGAATTGAGTGATATAAAGTCGGAATTGTGTGATATAAAGTCAGAATTGAGTGATATAAAGTCAGAATTGAGTGATATAAAGTCAGAATTGAGTGATATAAAGTCGGAATTGTGTGATATAAAGTCGGAATTGTGTGATATAAAGTCGGAATTGTGTGATATAAAGTCGGAATTGAGTGATATAAAGTCAGAATTGAGTGATATAAAGTCAGAATTGAGTGATATAAAGTCGGAATTGAGAGATATAAAGTCAGAATTGTGTGATATAAAGTCAGAATTGAGTGATATAAAGTCGGAATTGTGTGATATAAAGTCGGAATTGTGTGATATAAAGTCGGAATTGAGTGATATAAAGTCAGAATTGAGTGATATAAAGTCAGAATTGAGTGATATAAAGTCAGAATTGTGTGATATAAAGTCAGAATTGAGTGATATAAAGTCGGAATTGAGAGATATAAAGTCAGAATTGTGTGATATAAAGTCAGAATTGAGTGATATAAAGTCGGAATTGTGTGATATAAAGTCGGAATTGTGTGATATAAAGTCGGAATTGAGTGATATAAAGTCAGAATTGAGTGATATAAAGTCGAATTGAGTGATATAAAGTCAGAATTGAGTGATATAAAGTCAGAATTGTGTGATATAAAGTCGGATAGTCGAATTGAGTGATATAAAGTCGGAATTGTGTGATATAAAGTCAGAATTGAGTGATATAAAGTCAGAATTGAGTGATATAAAGTCGGAATTGTGTGATATAAAGTCGGAATTGTGTGATATAAAGTCGGAATTGTGTGATATAAAGTCGGAATTGAGTGATATAAAGTCGGAATTGTGTGATATAAAGTCAGAATTGAGTGATATAAAGTCAGAATTGAGTGATATAAAGTCGGAATTTTGTGATATAACGTCGGAATTGTGTGATATAAAGTCGGAATTGTGTGATATAAAGTCGGAATTGTGTGATATAAAGTCGGAATTGAGTGATATAAAGTCGGAATTGTGTGATATAAAGTCAGAATTGAGTGATATAAAGTCAGAATTGAGTGATATAAAGTCGGAATTGTGTGATATAACGTCGGAATTGTGTGATATAAAGTCGGAATTGTGTGATATACACTCACCTAAAGGATTATTAGGAACACCTGTTCAATTTCTCATTAATGCAATTATCTAATCAACCAATCACATGGCAGTTGCTTCAATGCATTTAGGGGTGTGGTCCTGGTCAAGACAATCTCCTGAACTCCAAACTGAATGTCAGAATGGGAAAGAAAGGTGATTTAAGCAATTTTGAGCGTGGCATGGTTGTTGGTGCCAGACGGGCCGGTCTGAGTATTTCACAATCTGCTCAGTTACTGGGATTTTCACGCACAACCATTTCTAGAGTTTACAAAGAAAGGTGTGAAAAGGGAAAAACATCCAGTATGCGGCAGTCCTGTGGGCGAAAATGCCTTGTTGATGCTAGAGGTCAGAGGAGAATGGGCCGACTGATTCAAGCTGATAGAAGAGCAACTTTGACTGAAATAACCACTCGTTACAACCGAGGTATGCAGCAAAGCATTTGTAAAGCCACAACACGCACAACCTTGAGGCGGATGGGCTACAACAGCAGAAGACCCCACCGGGTACCACTCATCTCCACTACAAATAGGAAAAAGAGGCTACAATTTGCACGAGCTCACCAAAATTGGACAGTTGAAGACTGGAAAAATTTTCCCTGGTCTGTTGAGTCTCAATTTCTGTTGAGACATTCAGTTGGTAGAGTCAGAATTTGGCGTAAACAGAATGAGAACATGGATCCATCATGCCTTGTTACCACTGTGCAGGCTGGTGGTGGTGGTGTAATGGTGTGGGGGATGTTTTCTTGGCACACTTTAGGCCCCTTAGTGCCAATTGGGCATCGTTTAAATGCCACGGCCTACCTGAGCATTGTTTCTGACCATATCCATCCCTTTATGACCACCATGTACCCATCCTCTGATGGCTACTTCCAGCAGGATAATGCACCATGTCACAAAGCTCGAATCATTTCAAATTGGTTTCTTGAACATGACAATGAGTTCACTGTACTAAAATGGCCCCCACAGTCACCAGATCTCAACCCAATAGAGCATCTTTGGGATGTGGTGGAACGGGAGCTTCGTGCCCTGGATGTGCATCCCACAAATCTCCATCAACTGCAAGATGCTATCCTATCAATATGGGCCAACATTTCTAAAGAATGCTTTCAGCACCTTGTTGAATCAATGCCACGTAGAATTAAGGCAGTTCTGAAGGCAAAAGGGGGTCAAACACAGTAATAGTATGGTGTTCCTAATAATCATTTAGGTGAGTGTAAAGTCGGAATTGTGTGATATAAAGTCAGAATTGAGAGATATAAAGTCGGAATTGAGTGATATAAAGTCAGAATTGAGTGATATAAAGTCAGAATTGTGAGATATAAAATCAGAATTGAGTGATATAAAGTCAGAATTGAATGATATAAAGTCGGAATTGTGTGATATAAAGTCAGAATTGAGTGATATAAAGTCGGAATTGTGTGATATAAAGTCAGAATTGAGTGATATAAAGTCAGAATTGAGTGATATAAAGTCAGAATTGTGAGATATAAAGTCAGAATTGAGTGATATAAAGTCAGAATTGAGTGATATAAAGTCAGAATTGAGTGATATAAAGTCGGAATTGTGTGATATAAAGTCGGAAATGTGTGATATAAAGTCGGAATTGTGTGATATAAAGTCGGAATTGTGTGATATAAAGTCAGAATTGAGAGATATAAAGTCAGAATTGAGTGATATAAAGTCGGAATTGAGTGATATAAAGTCGGAATTGAGTGATATAATGTCAGAATTGAGAGATATAAAGTCGGAATTGTGTGATATAAAGTCGGAATTGAGAGATATAAAGTCAGAATTGTGTGATATAAAGTCGGAATTGTGTGATATAAAGTCGGAATTGAGTGATATAAAGTCAGAATTGTGTCATATAAAGTCGGAATTGAGAGATATAAAGTCAGAATTGAGTGATATAAAGTCGGAATTGAGTGATATATAGTCGGAATTGAGTGATAAAAAGTCAGAATTGTGTGATATAAAGTCAGAATTGAGAGATATAAAGTCAAAATTGAGTGATATAAAGTCGGAATTGAGTGATATAAAGTCGGAATTGAGTGATATAAAGTCCGAATTGAGTGATATAAAGTCGGAATTGTGTGATATAAAGTCAGAATTGAGTGATATAAAGTCAGAATTGTGTGATATAAAGTCAGAATTGAGTGATATAAAGTCCGAATTGAGTGATATAAAGTCGGAATTGAGTGATATAAAGTCAGAATTGAGTGATATAAAGTCAGAATTGAGAGATATAAAGTCCGAATTGAGTGATATAAAGTCAGAATTGAGTGACATAAAGTCAGAATTGAGTGATATAAAGTCAGAATTGAGTGATATAAAGTCGGAATTGAGTGATATAAAGTCAGAATTGAGTGATATAAAGTCAGAATGGAGTGATATAAAGTCAGAATTGAGTGATATAAAGTCAGAATTGAGAGATATAAAGTCAGAATTGTGTGATATAAAGTCAGAATTGAGTGATATAAAGTCAGAATTGAGAGATATAAAGTCAGAATTGAGTGATATAAAGTCAGAATTGAGAGATATAAAGTCAGAATTGAGTGATATAAAGTCAGAATTGAGTGATATAAAGTCGGAATTGAGTGATATAAAGTCGGAATTGAGTGATATAAAGTCAGAATTGTGTGATATAAAGTCAGAATTGAGAGATATAAAGTCAAAATTTAGTGATATAAAGTCGGAATTGAGTGATATAAAGTCGGAATTGAGTGATATAAAGTCCGAATTGAGTGATATAAAGTCGGAATTGTGTGATATAAAGTCAGAATTGAGTGATATAAAGTCAGAATTGTGTGATATAAAGTCCGAATTGAGAGATATAAAGTCGGAATTGTGTGATATAAAGTCAGAATTGTATGATATAAAGTCAGAATTGAGTGATATAAAGTCAGAATTGAGTGATATAAAGTCAGAATTGAGTGATATAAAGTCAGAATTGTGTGATATAAAGTCAGAATTGAGTGATATAAACTCAGAATTGAGAGATATAAAGTCGGAATTGTGTGATATAAAGTCAGAATTGAGTGATATAAAGTCAGAATTGAGAGATATAAAGTCGGAATTGTGTGATATAAAGTCAGAATTGAGTGATATAAAGTCGGAATTGAGTGATATAAAGTCAGAATTGAGAGATATAAAGTCGGAATTGTGTGATATAAAGTCAGAATTGAGTGATATAAAGTCCGAATTGAGTGATATAAAGTCCGAATTGAGAGATATAAAGTCGGAATTGTGTGATATAAAGTCCGAATTGTATGATATAAAGTCAGAATTGAGTGATATAAAGTCGGAATTGTGTGATATAAAGTCAGAATTGAGTGATATAAAGTCGGAATTGAGTGATATAAAGTCCGAATTGAGTGATATAAAGTCCGAATTGAGTGATATAAAGTCAGAATTGAGTGATATAAAGTCGGAATTGTGTGATATAAAGTCAGAATTGAGTGATATAAAGTAGGAATTGAGTGATATAAAGTCGGAATTGAGTGATATAAAGTCAGAATTGAGTGATATAAAGTCAGAATTGCGAGATATAAAGTCCGAATTGAGTGATATAAAGTCAGAATTGAGTGATATAAAGTCAGAATTGAGAGATATAAAGTCAGAATTGAGTGATATAAAGTCGGAATTGAGTGATATAAAGTCAGAATTGAGTGATATAAAGTCAGAATTGAGTGACATAAAGTCAGAATTGAGTGACATAAAGTCAGAATTGAGTGATATAAAGTCGGAATTGAGTGATATAAAGTCAGAATTGAGTGATATAAAGTCAGAATTGAGTGATATAAAGTCAGAATTGAGTGATATAAAGTCAGAATTGAGAGATATAAAGTCGGAATTGTGTGATATAAAGTCAGAATTGAGTGATATGAAGTCAGAATTGAGTGATATAAAGTCAGAATTGTGAGATATAAAGTCAGAATTGAGTGATATAAAGTCAGAATTGAGTGATATAAAGTCAGAATTGAGTGATATAAAGTCGGAATTGTGTGATATAAAGTCGGAAATGTGTGATATAAAGTCGGAATTGTGTGATATAAAGTCGGAATTGTGTGATATAAAGTCAGAATTGAGAGATATAAAGTCAGAATTGAGTGATATAAAGTCGGAATTGAGTGATATAAAGTCGGAATTGAGTGATATAAAGTCAGAATTGAGAGATATAAAGTCGGAATTGTGTGATATAAAGTCGGAATTGAGAGATATAAAGTCAGAATTGTGTGATATAAAGTCGGAATTGTGTGATATAAAGTCGGAATTGAGTGATATAAAGTCAGAATTGTGTCATATAAAGTCGGAATTGAGAGATATAAAGTCAGAATTGAGTGATATAAAGTCGGAATTGAGTGATATAAAGTCGGAATTGAGTGATAAAAAGTCAGAATTGTGTGATATAAAGTCAGAATTGAGAGATATAAAGTCAAAATTGAGTGATATAAAGTCAGAATTGAGTGATATAAAGTCGGAATTGAGTGATATAAAGTCCGAATTGAGTGATATAAAGTCGGAATTGTGTGATATAAAGTCAGAATTGAGTGATATAAAGTCAGAATTGTGTGATATAAAAGTCAGAATTGAGTGATATAAAGTCCGAATTGAGTGATATAAAGTCGGAATTGAGTGATATAAAGTCAGAATTGAGTGATATAAAGTCAGAATTGAGAGATATAAAGTCCGAATTGAGTGATATAAAGTCAGAATTGAGTGATATAAAGTCAGAATTGAGAGATATAAAGTCAGAATTGAGTGATATAAAGTCGGAATTGAGTGAATATAAAGTCAGAATTGAGTGATATAAAGTCAGAATTGAGTGACATAAAGTCAGAATTGAGTGACATAAAGTCAGAATTGAGTGATATAAAGTCAGAATTGAGTGATATAAAGTCAGAATTGAGTGATATAAAGTCAGAATTGAGTGATATAAAGTCAGAATGGAGTGATATAAAGTCAGAATTGAGTGATATAAAGTCAGAATTGAGAGATATAAAGTCAGAATTGAGTGATATAAAGTCAGAATTGAGTGATATAAAGTCAGAATTGAGAGATATAAGTCAGAATTGAGTGATATAAGTCAGAATTGAGAGATATAAAGTCAGAATTGAGTGATATAAAGTCAGAATTGAGTGATATAAAGTCGGAATTGAGTGATATAAAGTCGGAATTGAGTGATATAAAGTCAGAATTGTGTGATATAAAGTCAGAATTGAGAGATATAAAGTCAAAATTTAGTGATATAAAGTCGGAATTGAGTGATATAAAGTCGGAATTGAGTGATATAAAGTCCGAATTGAGTGATATAAAGTCGGAATTGTGTGATATAAAGTCAGAATTGAGTGATATAAAGTCAGAATTGTGTGATATAAAGTCCGAATTGAGAGATATAAAGTCGGAATTGTGTGATATAAAGTCAGAATTGTATGATATAAAGTCAGAATTGAGTGATATAAAGTCAGAATTGAGTGATATAAAGTCAGAATTGAGTGATATAAAGTCAGAATTGTGTGATATAAAGTCAGAATTGAGTGATATAAAGTCAGAATTGAGAGATATAAAGTCGGAATTGTGTGATATAAAGTCAGAATTGAGTGATATAAAGTCAGAATTGAGAGATATAAAGTCGGAATTGTGTGATATAAAGTCAGAATTGAGTGATATAAAGTCGGAATTGAGTGATATAAAGTCAGAATTGAGAGATATAAAGTCGGAATTGTGTGATATAAAGTCAGAATTGAGTGATATAAAGTCCGAATTGAGTGATATAAAGTCCGAATTGAGAGATATAAAGTCGGAATTGTGTGATATAAAGTCCGAATTGTATGATATAAAGTCAGAATTGAGTGATATAAAGTCGGAATTGTGTGATATAAAGTCAGAATTGAGTGATATAAAGTCGGAATTGAGTGATATAAAGTCCGAATTGAGTGATATAAAGTCCGAATTGAGTGATATAAAGTCAGAATTGAGTGACATAAAGTCAGAATTGAGTGATATAAAGTCGGAATTGAGTGATATAAAGTCAGAATTGAGTGATATAAAGTCAGAATTGTGTGATATAAAGTCAGAATTGAGAGATATAAAGTCAAAATTTAGTGATATAAAGTCGGAATTGAGTGATATAAAGTCGGAATTGAGTGATATAAAGTCAGAATTGAGTGATATAAAGTCAGAATTGAGTGATATAAAGTCAGAATTGAGTGATATAAAGTCCGAATTGAGTGATATAAAGTCGGAATTGTGTGATATAAAGTCAGAATTGAGTGATATAAAGTCAGAATTGTGTGATATAAAGTCCGAATTGAGAGATATAAAGTCGGAATTGTGTGATATAAAGTCAGAATTGTATGATATAAAGTCAGAATTGAGTGATATAAAGTCAGAATTGAGTGATATAAAGTCAGAATTGAGTGATATAAAGTCAGAATTGTGTGATATAAAGTCAGAATTGAGTGATATAAAGTCAGAATTGAGAGATATAAAGTCGGAATTGTGTGATATAAAGTCAGAATTGAGTGATATAAAGTCAGAATTGAGAGATATAAAGTCGGAATTGTGTGATATAAAGTCAGAATTGAGTGATATAAAGTCGGAATTGAGTGATATAAAGTCAGAATTGAGAGATATAAAGTCGGAATTGTGTGATATAAAGTCGGAATTGTGTGATATAAAGTCAGAATTGCGAGATATAAAGTCGGAATTGAGTGATATAAAGTCAGAATTGAGTGATATAAAGTCAGAATTGAGTGACATAAAGTCAGAATTGAGTGACATAAAGTCAGAATTGAGTGATATAAAGTCGGAATTGAGTGATATAAAGTCAGAATTGAGTGATATAAAGTCAGAATTGAGTGATATAAAGTCAGAATTGAGTGATATAAAGTCAGAATTGAGAGATATAAAGTCAGAATTGTGTGATATAAAGTCAGAATTGAGTGATATAAAGTCAGAATTGAGAGATATAAAGTCAGAATTGAGTGATATAAAGTCAGAATTGAGAGATATAAAGTCCGAATTGAGTGATATAAAGTCAGAATTGTGTGATATAAAGTCAGAATTGAGAGATATAAAGTCAAAATTTAGTGATATAAAGTCGGAATTGAGTGATATAAAGTCGGAATTGAGTGATATAAAGTCAGAATTGAGTGATATAAAGTCAGAATTGAGTGATATAAAGTCAGAATTGAGTGATATAAAGTCCGAATTGAGTGATATAAAGTCGGAATTGTGTGATATAAAGTCAGAATTGAGTGATATAAAGTCAGAATTGTGTGATATAAAGTCCGAATTGAGAGATATAAAGTCGGAATTGTGTGATATAAAGTCAGAATTGTATGATATAAAGTCAGAATTGAGTGATATAAAGTCAGAATTGAGTGATATAAAGTCAGAATTGAGTGATATAAAGTCAGAATTGTGTGATATAAAGTCAGAATTGAGTGATATAAAGTCAGAATTGAGAGATATAAAGTCGGAATTGTGTGATATAAAGTCAGAATTGAGTGATATAAAGTCAGAATTGAGAGATATAAAGTCGGAATTGTGTGATATAAAGTCAGAATTGAGTGATATAAAGTCGGAATTGAGTGATATAAAGTCAGAATTGAGAGATATAAAGTCGGAATTGTGTGATATAAAGTCGGAATTGAGTGATATAAAGTCGGAATTGAGAGATATAAAGTCGGAATTGTGTGATATAAAGTCCGAATTGAGTGATATAAAGTCCGAATTGAGAGATATAAAGTCGGAATTGTGTGATATAAAGTCAGAATTGTATGATATAAAGTCAGAATTGAGTGATATAAAGTCGGAATTGTGTGATATAAAGTCAAAATTGAGTGATATAAAGTCGGAATTGAGTGATATAAAGTCCGAATTGAGTGATATAAAGTCCGAATTGAGTGATATAAAGTCAGAATTGAGTGATATAAAGTCGGAATTGTGTGATATAAAGTCAGAATTGAGTGATATAAAGTAGGAATTGAGTGATATAAAGTCGGAATTGAGTGATATAAAGTCAGAATTGAGTGATATAAAGTCAGAATTGCGAGATATAAAGTCCGAATTGAGTGATATAAAGTCAGAATTGAGTGATATAAAGTCAGAATTGAGAGATATAAAGTCAGAATTGAGTGATATAAAGTCGGAATTGAGTGATATAAAGTCAGAATTGAGTGATATAAAGTCAGAATTGAGAGATATAAAGTCCGAATTGAGTGATATAAAGTCAGAATTGAGTGACATAAAGTCAGAATTGAGTGATATAAAGTCAGAATTGAGTGATATAAAGTCGGAATTGAGTGATATAAAGTCAGAATTGAGTGATATAAAGTCAGAATGGAGTGATATAAAGTCAGAATTGAGTGATATAAAGTCAGAATTGAGAGATATAAAGTCAGAATTGTGTGATATAAAGTCAGAATTGAGTGATATAAAGTCAGAATTGAGAGATATAAAGTCAGAATTGAGTGATATAAAGTCAGAATTGAGAGATATAAAGTCAGAATTGAGTGATATAAAGTCAGAATTGAGTGATATAAAGTCGGAATTGAGTGATATAAAGTCGGAATTGAGTGATATAAAGTCAGAATTGTGTGATATAAAGTCAGAATTGAGAGATATAAAGTCAAAATTTAGTGATATAAAGTCGGAATTGAGTGATATAAAGTCGGAATTGAGTGATATAAAGTCCGAATTGAGTGATATAAAGTCGGAATTGTGTGATATAAAGTCAGAATTGAGTGATATAAAGTCAGAATTGTGTGATATAAAGTCCGAATTGAGAGATATAAAGTCGGAATTGTGTGATATAAAGTCAGAATTGTATGATATAAAGTCAGAATTGAGTGATATAAAGTCAGAATTGAGTGATATAAAGTCAGAATTGAGTGATATAAAGTCAGAATTGTGTGATATAAAGTCAGAATTGAGTGATATAAAGTCAGAATTGAGAGATATAAAGTCGGAATTGTGTGATATAAAGTCAGAATTGAGAGATATAAAGTCGGAATTGTGTGATATAAAGTCAGAATTGAGTGATATAAAGTCGGAATTGAGTGATATAAAGTCAGAATTGAGAGATATAAAGTCGGAATTGTGTGATATAAAGTCAGAATTGAGTGATATAAAGTCCGAATTGAGTGA
The DNA here is from genome assembly GCA_039654625.1 of Rhinogobio ventralis. Taxonomy (NCBI): domain Eukaryota; kingdom Metazoa; phylum Chordata; class Actinopteri; order Cypriniformes; family Gobionidae; genus Rhinogobio; species Rhinogobio ventralis. The sequence goes on along the minus strand of CM077205.1, from coordinate 955,518 downwards.
TATAAAGTCCGAATTGAGAGATATAAAGTCGGAATTGTGTGATATAAAGTCCGAATTGTATGATATAAAGTCAGAATTGAGTGATATAAAGTCGGAATTGTGTGATATAAAGTCCGAATTGTATGATATAAAGTCAGAATTGAGTGATATAAAGTCGGAATTGTGTGATATAAAGTCCGAATTGTATGATATAAAGTCAGAATTGAGAGATATAAAGTCGGAATTGTGTGATATAAAGTCAGAATTGAGTGATATGAAGTCAGAATTGAGTGATATAAAGTCAGAATTGTGAGATATAAAGTCAGAATTGAGTGATATAAAGTCAGAATTGAGTGATATAAAGTCAGAATTGAGTGATATAAAGTCGGAATTGTGTGATATAAAGTCGGAAATGTGTGATATAAAGTCGGAATTGTGTGATATAAAGTCGGAATTGTGTGATATAAAGTCAGAATTGAGAGATATAAAGTCAGAATTGAGTGATATAAAGTCGGAATTGAGTGATATAAAGTCGGAATTGAGTGATATAAAGTCAGAATTGAGAGATATAAAGTCGGAATTGTGTGATATAAAGTCGGAATTGAGAGATATAAAGTCAGAATTGTGTGATATAAAGTCGGAATTGTGTGATATAAAGTCGGAATTGAGTGATATAAAGTCAGAATTGTGTCATATAAAGTCGGAATTGAGAGATATAAAGTCAGAATTGAGTGATATAAAGTCGGAATTGAGTGATATAAAGTCGGAATTGAGTGATAAAAAGTCAGAATTGTGTGATATAAAGTCAGAATTGAGAGATATAAAGTCAAAATTGAGTGATATAAAGTCGGAATTGAGTGATATAAAGTCGGAATTGAGTGATATAAAGTCCGAATTGAGTGATATAAAGTCGGAATTGTGTGATATAAAGTCAGAATTGAGTGATATAAAGTCAGAATTGTGTGATATAAAGTCAGAATTGAGTGATATAAAGTCCGAATTGAGTGATATAAAGTCGGAATTGAGTGATATAAAGTCAGAATTGAGTGATATAAAGTCAGAATTGAGAGATATAAAGTCCGAATTGAGTGATATAAAGTCAGAATTGAGTGATATAAAGTCAGAATTGAGAGATATAAAGTCAGAATTGAGTGATATAAAGTCAGAATTGAGTGATATAAAGTCAGAATTGAGTGACATAAAGTCAGAATTGAGTGACATAAAGTCAGAATTGAGTGATATAAAGTCAGAATTGAGTGATATAAAGTCGGAATTGAGTGATATAAAGTCAGAATTGAGTGATATAAAGTCAGAATGGAGTGATATAAAGTCAGAATTGAGTGATATAAAGTCAGAATTGAGAGATATAAAGTCAGAATTGAGTGATATAAAGTCAGAATTGAGTGATATAAAGTCAGAATTGAGAGATATAAAGTCAGAATTGAGTGATATAAAGTCAGAATTGAGAGATATAAAGTCAGAATTGAGTGATATAAAGTCAGAATTGAGTGATATAAAGTCGGAATTGAGTGATATAAAGTCGGAATTGAGTGATATAAAGTCAGAATTGTGTGATATAAAGTCAGAATTGAGAGATATAAAGTCAAAATTTAGTGATATAAAGTCGGAATTGAGTGATATAAAGTCGGAATTGAGTGATATAAAGTCCGAATTGAGTGATATAAAGTCGGAATTGTGTGATATAAAGTCAGAATTGAGTGATATAAAGTCAGAATTGTGTGATATAAAGTCCGAATTGAGAGATATAAAGTCGGAATTGTGTGATATAAAGTCAGAATTGTATGATATAAAGTCAGAATTGAGTGATATAAAGTCAGAATTGAGTGATATAAAGTCAGAATTGAGTGATATAAAGTCAGAATTGTGTGATATAAAGTCAGAATTGAGTGATATAAAGTCAGAATTGAGAGATATAAAGTCGGAATTGTGTGATATAAAGTCAGAATTGAGTGATATAAAGTCAGAATTGAGAGATATAAAGTCGGAATTGTGTGATATAAAGTCAGAATTGAGTGATATAAAGTCGGAATTGAGTGATATAAAGTCAGAATTGAGAGATATAAAGTCGGAATTGTGTGATATAAAGTCAGAATTGAGTGATATAAAGTCCGAATTGAGTGATATAAAGTCCGAATTGAGAGATATAAAGTCGGAATTGTGTGATATAAAGTCCGAATTGTATGATATAAAGTCAGAATTGAGTGATATAAAGTCGGAATTGTGTGATATAAAGTCAGAATTGAGTGATATAAAGTCGGAATTGAGTGATATAAAGTCCGAATTGAGTGATATAAAGTCCGAATTGAGTGATATAAAGTCAGAATTGAGTGATATAAAGTCGGAATTGTGTGATATAAAGTCAGAATTGAGTGATATAAAGTAGGAATTGAGTGATATAAAGTCGGAATTGAGTGATATATAGTCAGAATTGAGTGATATAAAGTCAGAATTGCGAGATATAAAGTCCGAATTGAGTGATATAAAGTCAGAATTGAGTGATATAAAGTCAGAATTGAGAGATATAAAGTCAGAATTGAGTGATATAAAGTCGGAATTGAGTGATATAAAGTCAGAATTGAGTGATATAAAGTCAGAATTGAGTGACATAAAGTCAGAATTGAGTGACATAAAGTCAGAATTGAGTGATATAAAGTCGGAATTGAGTGATATAAAGTCAGAATTGAGTGATATAAAGTCAGAATTGAGTGATATAAAGTCAGAATTGAGTGATATAAAGTCAGAATTGAGAGATATAAAGTCAGAATTGTGTGATATAAAGTCAGAATTGAGTGATATAAAGTCAGAATTGAGAGATATAAAGTCAGAATTGAGTGATATAAAGTCAGAATTGAGAGATATAAAGTCCGAATTGAGTGATATAAAGTCAGAATTGTGTGATATAAAGTCAGAATTGAGAGATATAAAGTCAAAATTTAGTGATATAAAGTCGGAATTGAGTGATATAAAGTCGGAATTGAGTGATATAAAGTCAGAATTGAGTGATATAAAGTCAGAATTGAGTGATATAAAGTCAGAATTGAGTGATATAAAGTCCGAATTGAGTGATATAAAGTCGGAATTGTGTGATATAAAGTCAGAATTGAGTGATATAAAGTCAGAATTGTGTGATATAAAGTCCGAATTGAGAGATATAAAGTCGGAATTGTGTGATATAAAGTCAGAATTGTATGATATAAAGTCAGAATTGAGTGATATAAAGTCAGAATTGAGTGATATAAAGTCAGAATTGAGTGATATAAAGTCAGAATTGTGTGATATAAAGTCAGAATTGAGTGATATAAAGTCAGAATTGAGAGATATAAAGTCGGAATTGTGTGATATAAAGTCAGAATTGAGTGATATAAAGTCAGAATTGAGAGATATAAAGTCGGAATTGTGTGATATAAAGTCAGAATTGAGTGATATAAAGTCGGAATTGAGTGATATAAAGTCAGAATTGAGAGATATAAAGTCGGAATTGTGTGATATAAAGTCGGAATTGAGTGATATAAAGTCGGAATTGAGAGATATAAAGTCGGAATTGTGTGATATAAAGTCCGAATTGAGTGATATAAAGTCCGAATTGAGAGATATAAAGTCGGAATTGTGTGATATAAAGTCAGAATTGTATGATATAAAGTCAGAATTGAGTGATATAAAGTCGGAATTGTGTGATATAAAGTCAAAATTGAGTGATATAAAGTCGGAATTGAGTGATATAAAGTCCGAATTGAGTGATATAAAGTCCGAATTGAGTGATATAAAGTCAGAATTGAGTGATATAAAGTCGGAATTGTGTGATATAAAGTCAGAATTGAGTGATATAAAGTAGGAATTGAGTGATATAAAGTCGGAATTGAGTGATATAAAGTCAGAATTGAGTGATATAAAGTCAGAATTGCGAGATATAAAGTCCGAATTGAGTGATATAAAGTCAGAATTGAGTGATATAAAGTCAGAATTGAGAGATATAAAGTCAGAATTGAGTGATATAAAGTCGGAATTGAGTGATATAAAGTCAGAATTGAGTGATATAAAGTCAGAATTGAGTGACATAAAGTCAGAATTGAGTGACATAAAGTCAGAATTGAGTGATATAAAGTCGGAATTGAGTGATATAAAGTCAGAATTGAGTGATATAAAGTCAGAATTGAGTGATATAAAGTCAGAATTGAGTGATATAAAGTCAGAATTGAGAGATATAAAGTCAGAATTGTGTGATATAAAGTCAGAATTGAGTGATATAAAGTCAGAATTGAGAGATATAAAGTCAGAATTGAGTGATATAAAGTCAGAATTGAGAGATATAAAGTCCGAATTGAGTGATATAAAGTCGGAATTGAGTGATATAAAGTCAGAATTGAGTGATATAAAGTCAGAATTGAGAGATATAAAGTCAGAATTGAGTGATATAAAGTCAGAATTGAGTGATATAAAGTCAGAATTGAGAGATATAAAGTCAGAATTGAGTGATATAAAGTCAGAATTGAGTGACATAAAGTCCGAATTGAGAGATATAAAGTCGGAATTGTGTGATATAAAGTCAGAATTGAGTGATATAAAGTCGGAATTGAGTGATATAAAGTCAGAATTGAGAGATATAAAGTCGGAATTGTGTGATATAAAGTCAGAATTGAGTGATATAAAGTCAGAATTGAGTGACATAAAGTCAGAATTGAGTGACATAAAGTCAGAATTGAGTGATATAAAGTCGGAATTGAGTGATATAAAGTCAGAATTGAGTGATATAAAGTCAGAATTGAGTGATATAAAGTCAGAATTGAGTGATATAAAGTCAGAATTGAGAGATATAAAGTCAGAATTGTGTGATATAAAGTCAGAATTGAGTGATATAAAGTCGGAATTGAGTGATATAAAGTCAGAATTGAGTGATATAAAGTCAGAATTGAGTGACATAAAGTCAGAATTGAGTGACATAAAGTCAGAATTGAGTGATATAAAGTCGGAATTGAGTGATATAAAGTCAGAATTGAGTGATATAAAGTCAGAATTGAGTGATATAAAGTCAGAATTGAGTGATATAAAGTCAGAATTGAGAGATATAAAGTCAGAATTGTGTGATATAAAGTCAGAATTGAGTGATATAAAGTCAGAATTGAGAGATATAAAGTCAGAATTGAGTGATATAAAGTCAGAATTGAGAGATATAAAGTCCGAATTGAGTGATATAAAGTCAGAATTGAGTGATATAAAGTCGGAATTGAGTGATATAAAGTCAGAATTGAGTGATATAAAGTCAGAATTGAGAGATATAAAGTCAGAATTGAGTGATATAAAGTCAGAATTGAGTGATATAAAGTCAGAATTGAGAGATATAAAGTCAGAATTGAGTGATATAAAGTCAGAATTGAGTGACATAAAGTCCGAATTGAGAGATATAAAGTCGGAATTGAGTGATATAAAGTCAGAATTGAGAGATATAAAGTCGGAATTGTGTGATATAAAGTCAGAATTGAGTGATATAAAGTCCGAATTGAGTGATATAAAGTCCGAATTGAGAGATATAAAGTCGGAATTGTGTGATATAAAGTCAGAATTGTGTGATATAAAGTCAGAATTGAGTGATATAAAGTCGGAATTGTGTGATATAAAGTCAGAATTGAGTGATATAAAGTCGGAATTGAGTGATATAAAGTCAGAATTGAGTGATATAAAGTCCGAATTGAGTGATATAAAGTCAGAATTGAGTGATATAAAGTCGGAATTGTGTGATATAAAGTCAGAATTGAGTGATATAAAGTCAGAATTGAGAGATATAAAGTCGGAATTGTGTGATATAAAGTCAGAATTGAGTGATATAAAGTCGGAATTGAGTGATATAAAGTCAGAATTGAGAGATATAAAGTCGGAATTGTGTGATATAAAGTCAGAATTGAGTGATATAAAGTCAGAATTGAGTGATATAAAGTCCGAATTGAGAGATATAAAGTCGGAATTGTGTGATATAAAGTCAGAATTGAGTGATATAAAGTCGGAATTGTGTGATATAAAGTCAGAATTGAGTGATATAAAGTCCGAATTGTATGAAATAAAGTCAGAATTGAGTGATATAAAGTCGGAATTGTGTGATATAAAGTCAGAATTGAGTGATATAAAGTCGGAATTGAGTGATATAAAGTCAGAATTGAATGATATAAAGTCCGAATTGAGTGATATAAAGTCAGAATTGAGTGATATAAAGTCGGAATTGTGTGATATAAAGTCAGAATTGAGTGATATAAAGTAGGAATTGAGTGATATAAAGTCGGAATTGAGTGATATAAAGTCGGAATTGAGTGATATAAAGTCAGAATTGCGAGATATAAAGTCCGAATTGAGTGATATAAAGTCAGAATTATGTGATATAAAGTCAGAATTGAGAGATATAAAGTCAGAATTGAGTGATATAAAGTCGGAATTGAGTGATATAAAGTCAGAATTGAGTGATATAAAGTCAGAATTGAGTGACATAAAGTCAGAATTGAGTGACATAAAGTCAGAATTGAGTGATATAAAGTCGGAATTGAGTGATATAAAGTCAGAATTGAGTGATATAAAGTCAGAATTGAGTGATATAAAGTCAGAATTGAGTGATATAAAGTCAGAATTGAGAGATATAAAGTCAGAATTGTGTGATATAAAGTCAGAATTGAGTGATATAAAGTCAGAATTGAGTGATATAAAGTCCGAATTGAGTGATATAAAGTCCGAATTGAGTGATATAAAGTCAGAATTGAGAGATATAAAGTCAGAATTGAGTGATATAAAGTCAGAATTGAGTGATATAAAGTCAGAATTGAGAGATATAAAGTCAGAATTGAGTGATATAAAGTCAGAATTGAGTGACATAAAGTCCGAATTGAGAGATATAAAGTCGGAATTGTGTGATATAAAGTCAGAATTGAGTGATATAAAGTCGGAATTGAGTGATATAAAGTCAGAATTGAGAGATATAAAGTCGGAATTGTGTGATATAAAGTCAGAATTGAGTGATATAAAGTCCGAATTGAGTGATATAAAGTCCGAATTGAGAGATATAAAGTCGGAATTGTGTGATATAAAGTCAGAATTGTGTGATATAAAGTCAGAATTGAGTGATATAAAGTCGGAATTGTGTGATATAAAGTCAGAATTGAGTGATATAAAGTCGGAATTGAGTGATATAAAGTCAGAATTGAGTGATATAAAGTCCGAATTGAGTGATATAAAGTCAGAATTGAGTGATATAAAGTCGGAATTGTGTGATATAAAGTCAGAATTGAGTGGTATAAAGTAGGAATTGAGTGATATAAAGTCGGAATTGAGTGATATAAAGTCAGAATTTAGTGATATAAAGTCAGAATTGAGAGATATAAAGTCCGAATTGAGTGATATAAAGTCGGAATTGAGTGATATAAAGTCAGAATTGAGTGATATAAAGTCAGAATTGAGTGATATAAAGTCGGAATTGAGAGATATAAAGTCCGAATTGAGTGATATAAAGTCAGAATTGAGAGATATAAAGTCAGAATTGAGTGATATAAAGTCAGAATTGAGTGATATAAAGTCAGAATTTAGTGATATAAAGTCAGAATTGAGAGATATAAAGTCCGAATTGAGTGATATAAAGTCAGAATTGAGAGATATAAAGTCAGAATTGAGTGATATAAAGTCAGAATTGAGTGATATAAAGTCAGAATTGAGAGATATAAAGTCAGAATTGAGTGATATAAAGTCGGAATTGAGTGATATGAAGTCAGAATTGAGTGATATAAAGTCAGAATTGAGAGATATAAAGTCAGAATTGAGTGATATAAAGTCGGAATTGAGTGATATAAAGTCAGAATTGAGTGATATAAAGTCAGAATTGAGTGACATAAAGTCAGAATTGAGTGATATAAAGTCAGAATTGAGAGATATAAAGTCAGAATTGTGTGATATAAAGTCAGAATTGAGTGATATAAAGTCGGAATTGTGTGATATAAAGTCAGAATTGAGTGATATAAAGTCGGAATTGAGTGATATAAAGTCGGAATTGTGTGATATAAAGTCAGAATTGAGTGATATAAAGTCAGAATTGAGTGATATAAAGTCGGAATTGAGTGATATAAAGTCGGAATTGTGTGATATAAAGTCAGAATTGTGAGATATAAAGTCAGAATTGAGTGATATAAAGTCGGAATTGAGTGATATAAAGTCGGAATTGAGTGATATAAAGTCAGAATTGAGTGATATAAAGTCAGAATTGAGTGATATAAAGTCGGAATTGAGTGATATAAAGTCGGAATTGTGAGATATAAAGTCGGAATTGAGTGATATAAAGTCGGAATTGAGTGATATAAAGTCAGAATTGAGTGATATAAAGTCAGAATTGAGTGATATAAAGTCAGAATTGAGAGATATAAAGACAGAATTGAGTGATATAAAGTCAGAATTGAGTGATATAAAGTCAGAATTGTGAGATTTAAAGTCAGAATTGTGAGATATAAAGTCAGAATTGAGTGATATAAAGTCAGAATTGAGTGATATAAAGTCAGAATTGAGTGATATAAAGTCAGAATTGAGTGATATAAAGTCAGAATTGTGAGATATAAAGTCAGAATTGTGTGATTTTTTTATGGAATATTGCAGTGTTTATTCTAAATGATTTATCATTATTGTGTTAATAATCTTGAATCAGAATAACAGCTCATCTCTTCTCTGATGACGATTTGTTCTTGTTTCAGAAGCTTCACTTGTATATACGGCACAATAGAGGAGAAAAGACGAGTGCAACTTTAAAAATCTTAACATTTAAAATAGTACATATATCTTAACTTGGGAATTTTTTTAAAGGTGAAAGCGCATCTCGGCTGAACATCGGTTCACAAAAATTGAGAATTGTATGATTCTGAACTCGCCGTTTGTCCAATAACAGCCCAGAGGAAAGTGTATATTAAACTGTTTTTATTCTGCAAACAAATTAAATGAACTGCGCAACAACTTGCAGTGTTGTTCTCTTTCCTAATCGATAATGCTGATAGTTTATATTATCATAAGTTAAAGGTCAGCAAAATGCTAATGTAAGTTTCTCATCAAAACTGAGCAGGCGTGCAGAATCACAAAACCATTTATTTTATTTGACTTCAGGTGTAAAGAACATTAATGTTTATCAAGGATTTGCCTCTGAGATTCCAGTTACTCTGTTCAAACTTTCATCTGTGTTTGTTCCTCCACGACATCTGCAAACCAAATTAGTGACTTGAAGATCTCAGCACGTTATATATGGAAAATTCTAGCAATCTGGGTTATTTGACAGGCCGAGTAGATTTTAGGGACACTGTACACTCTCTGATTTGTGTTCTTCTAAAGTGAATCTGGCTCGTTCTGTTTTTAAATTGTGCTGATGTAATTAGCAATTTAGCTTTGTCATTGTGATTTACTGTGTGTTGCTCTCTCTCTGCTGGCGACAGTGGAAGTCTAAACAAAGAATCTTTACCACAGTGTAATTTTCTATTAACAAACGACAGAATCTAAGCTCCTTCAGCACTGCACTAATGGTGAATAAGTCGATACATGCATGGATGTTCCGTTGTTCAATTAAATTAACTTTTTTCCCCTTGTCACATTATTATTTATTTATATCTATAATAATATTCTTAAAGCTGTCCCAGCTAACAGGGAACGTTCTCAGAATGTTTTTTGAAGGTTCTCTTGCTCTTCAAGTGATGTAAATAGAAAGTTCATTTAAAGTTATCTGGTCTTTAGTAACGTTCTCAAAACATTTGCATAAAAAATTTATTCATTAACAATATAATTTGTTTTCTCGTTTTACTAAATTGTCTGTACGATATAATAATCCGTTCCCTGTTTTACTAAATCGTACGTACAATATAATAATCCATTCCCTGTTTTACTAAATCATACGTATGATATAATAATCCGTTCCCTGTTTTACTAAATCATACGTATGATATAATAATCCGTTCCCTGTTTTACTAAATCGTCCGTACGATATTATAATCTGTTCCCTGTTTTACTGAATTGTCTGTATGATATAATAATCCGTTCCCTGTTTTACTAACTCATACGTACAGGATAATAATCCGTTCCCTGTTTTACTAAATCATACGTACGGTATAATAATCCGTTCCCTGTTTTACTAAATTGTCTGTATGATATAATAATCCGTTCCCTGTTTTACTAAATCATACGTACGGTATAATAATCCGTTCCCTGTTTTACTAAATCTTATGTACGATATAATAATCCGTTCCCTGTTTTACTAAATCATACGTACGATATAATAATATGTTCCCTGTTTTACTAAATTGTCTGTATGATATAATAATCCGTTCCCTGTTTTACTAAATCTTACGTACAATATAATAATCCGTTCCCTGTTTTACTAAATCTTACGTACAATATAACAATCCGTTCCCTGTTTTACTAAATCATAAGTACGGTATAATAATATGTTCCCTGTTTTACTAAATTGTCTGTATGATATAATAATCCGTTCCCTGTTTTACTAAATCTTACGTACAATATAATAATCCGTTCCCTGTTTTACTAAATCTTACGTACAATATAACAATCCGTTCCCTGTTTTACTAAATCATACGTACGGTATAATAATCCGTTCCCTGTTTTACTAAATCTTACGACAATATAACAATCTGTTCCCTGTTTTACTAAATCTTACGTACAATATAATAATCCGTTCCCTGTTTTACTAAATTGTCTGTATGATATAATAATCCGTTCCCTGTTTTACTAAATCTTACGTACGATATAATAATCCGTTCCCTGTTTTACTAAATTGTCTGTATGATATAATAATCCGTTCCCTGTTTTACTAAATCATACGTACGGTATAATAATCCGTTCCCTGTTTTACTAAATCTTACGACAATATAACAATCTGTTCCCTGTTTTACTAAATCTTACATACAATATAATAATCCGTTCCCTGTTTTACTAAATTGTCTGTATTATATAATAATCCGTTCCCTGTTTTACTAAATCTTACGTACGATATAATAATCCGTTCCCTGTTTTACTAAATTGTCTGTATGATATAATAATCTGTTCCCTGTTTTACTGAATTGTCTGTATGATATAATAATCCGTTCCCTGTTTTACTAAATTGTCTGTATGATATAATAATCCGTTCCCTGTTTTACTAAATCTTACGTACGATATAATAATCCGTTCCCTGTTTTACTAAATTGTCTGTATGATATAATAATCCGTTCCCTGTTTTACTAAATCATACGTACGGTATAATAATCCGTTCCCTGTTTTACTAAATCTTACGACAATATAACAATCTGTTCCCTGTTTTACTAAATCTTACGTACGATATAATAATCCGTTCCCTGTTTTACTAAATTGTCTGTATTATATAATAATCCGTTCCCTGTTTTACTAAATCTTACGTACGATATAATAATCCGTTCCCTGTTTTACTAAATTGTCTGTATGATATAATAATCTGTTCCCTGTTTTACTGAATTGTCTGTATGATATAATAATCCGTTCCCTGTTTTACTTAATCGTCCGTACGATATTATAATCCGTTCCCTGTTTTACTTAATTGTCCGTACGATATAACAATCTGTTCCCTGTTTTACTGAATTGTCTGTATGATATAATAATCCATTCCCTGTTTTACTAAATCATACGTACGGAATAAAAATCCGTTCCCTGTTTTACTAAATCATACGTACGGTATAATAATCCGTTCCCTGTTTTACTAAATTCGCTGTATGATATAATTATCCGTTCCCTTTTTTACTAAATTGTCTGTATGATATAACAATCCGTTCCCTGTTTTACTAAATCATACGTACGGTATAATAATCCGTTCCCTGTTTTACTAAATCTTACGACAATATAACAATCTGTTCCCTGTTTTACTAAATCTTACGTACAATATAATAATCCGTTCCCTGTTTTACTAAATCATACGTACGATATAATAATATGTTCCCTGTTTTACTAAATTGTCTGTATGATATAATAATCCGTTCCCTGTTTTACTAAATCTTACGTACAATATAATAATCCGTTCCCTGTTTTACTAAATCATACGTACGATATAATAATATGTTCCCTGTTTTACTAAATTGTCTGTATGATATATTTATCCGTTCCCTTTTTTACTAAATTGTCTGTATGATATAATAATCTGTTCCCTGTTTTACTAAATCATACGTACGGTATAATAATCCGTTCCCTGTTTTACTAAATCTTACGTACAATATAATAATCCGTTCCCTGTTTTACTAAATTGTCTGTATGATATAATTATCTGTTCCCTTTTTTACTAAATTGTCTGTATGATATAATAATCCGTTTCCTGTTTTACTAAATCATACGTACGGTATAATAATCCGTTCCCTGTTTTACTAAATCTTACGTACAATATAATAATCCGTTCCCTGTTTTACTAAATCTTACATACAATATAACAATCCATTCCCTGTTTTACTAAATCTTACGTACAATATAACAATCCGTTCCCTGTTTTACTAAATCATACGTACGGTATAATAATCCGTTCCCTGTTTTACTAAATCTTACGACAATATAACAATCCGTTCCCTGTTTTACTAAATCTTACGTACAATATAATAATCCGTTCCCTGTTTTACTAAATTGTCTGTATGATATAATAATCCGTTCCCTGTTTTACTAAATCTTACGTACGATATAATAATCCGTTCCCTGTTTTACTAAATTGTCTGTATGATATAATAATCTGTTCCCTGTTTTACTAAATCATACGTACGATATAATAATATGTTCCCTGTTTTACTAAATTGTCTGTATGATATAATAATCCGTTCCCTGTTTTACTAAATCTTACGTACAATATAATAATCCGTTCCCTGTTTTACTAAATCTTACGACAATATAACAATCTGTTCCCTGTTTTACTAAATCATACGTACGGTATAATAATCCGTTCCCTGTTTTACTAAATCTTACGTACAATATAATAATCCGTTCCCTGTTTTACTAAATTGTCTGTATGATATAATAATCCGTTCCCTGTTTTACTAAATCTTACGTACAATATAATAATCCGTTCCCTGTTTTACTAAATCTTACGACAATATAACAATCTGTTCCCTGTTTTACTAAATCATACGTACGGTATAATAATCCGTTCCCTGTTTTACTAAATCTTACGTACAATATAATAATCCGTTCCCTGTTTTACTAAATTGTCTGTATGATATAATAATCCTTTCCCTGTTTTACTAAATCTTATGTTCGATATAATAATCCATTCCCTGTTTTACTAAATTGTCTGTATGATATAATAATCCGTTCCCTGTTTTACTAAATTTTACGTACAATATAATAATCCATTCCCTGTTTTACTAAATCTTACGTACAATATAATAATCCGTTCCCTGTTTTACTAAATCTTACGTACGATATAATAATCCGTTCCCTGTTTTACTAAATCATACGTACAATATAATAACATGTTTTCTGTTTTACTAAATTGTCTGTATGATATAATAATCCGTTCCCTGTTTTACTAAATCGTCCGTATAATATAATAATCCGTTCCCTGTTTTACTAAATCTTACGTACAATATAATAATCTGTTCCCTGTTTTACTAAATCTTACGTACGATATAATAATATGTTCCCTGTTTTACTAAATTGTCTGTATGATATAATAATCTGTTCCCTGTTTTACTAAATCTTACATACAATATAATAATCCGTTCCCTGTTTTACTAAATCTTACGTACAATATAATAATCCGTTCCCTGTTTTACTAAATCATACGTACAATATAATAACATGTTCCCTGTTTTACTAAGTTGTCTGTATGATATAATAATCTGTTTCCTGTTTTACTAAATTGTCTGTATGATATAATAATCCGTTCCCTGTTTTACTAAATCGTCCGTATAATATAATAATCCGTTCCCTGTTTTACTAAATCTTACGTACAATATAATAATCTGTTCCCTGTTTTACTAAATCTTACGTACGATATAATAATATGTTCCCTGTTTTACTAAATTGTCTGTATGATATAATAATCTGTTCCCTGTTTTACTAAATCTTACATACAATATAATAATCCGTTCCCTGTTTTACTAAATCTTACGTACAATATAATAATCCGTTCCCTGTTTTACTAAATCTTACGTACGATATAATAATCCGTTCCCTGTTTTACTAAATCATACGTACGATATAATAATATGTTCCCTGTTTTACTAAATTGTCTGTATGATATAATAATCCGTTCCCTGTTTTACTAAATCATACGTACGATATAATAATCCGTTTCCTGTTTTACTAAATCTTACGTACAATATAATAATCCGTTCCCTGTTTTACTAAATCTTACGTACAATATAACAATCCTTTCCCTGTTTTACTAAATCTTACGTACAAAATAACAATCCGTTCCCTGTTTTACTAAATCTTACGTACAATATAATAATCCGCTCTCTGTTTTACTAAATCATACGTACGCTATAATAATCCGTTCCCTGTTTTACTAAATTGTCTGTATGATATAATAATCTGTTCCCTGTTTTACTAAATCTTACATACAATATAATAATCCGTTCCCTGTTTTACTAAATCTTACGTACAATATAATAATCCGTTCCCTGTTTTACTAAATCATACGTACAATATAATAACATGTTCCCTGTTTTACTAAATTGTCTGTATGATATAATAATCTGTTTCCTGTTTTACTAAATTGTCTGTATGATATAATAATCCGTTCCCTGTTTTACTAAATCGTCCGTATAATATAATAATCCGTTCCCTGTTTTACTAAATCTTACGTACAATATAATAATCTGTTCCCTGTTTTACTAAATCTTACGTACGATATAATAATATGTTCCCTGTTTTACTAAATTGTCTGTATGATATAATAATCTGTTCCCTGTTTTACTAAATCTTACATACAATATAATAATCCGTTCCCTGTTTTACTAAATCTTACGTACAATATAATAATCCGTTCCCTGTTTTACTAAATCTTACGTACGATATAATAATCTGTTCCCTGTTTTACTAAATCATACGTACGATATAATAATATGTTCCCTGTTTTACTAAATTGTCTGTATGATATAATAATCCGTTCCCTGTTTTACTAAATCATACGTACGATATAATAATCCGTTCCCTGTTTTACTAAATCTTACGTACAATATAATAATCCGTTCCCTGTTTTACTAAATCTTACGTACAATATAACAATCCTTTCCCTGTTTTACTAAATCTTACGTACAAAATAACAATCCGTTCCCTGTTTTACTAAATCTTACGTACAATATAATAATCCGCTCTCTGTTTTACTAAATCATACGTACGCTATAATAATCCGTTCCCTGTTTTACTAAATCATACGTACGATATAATAATCCGTTCCCTGTTTTACTGAATTGTCTGTATGATATAATAATCCATTCCCTGTTTTACTAAATCATACGTACGATATAACAATCCTTTCCCTGTTTTACTAAATCTTACGTACAAAATAACAATCCGTTCCCTGTTTTACTAAATCTTACGTACAATATAATAATCCGCTCTCTGTTTTACTAAATCATACGTACGCTATAATAATCCGTTCCCTGTTTTACTAAATCTTACGTACAATATAATAATCCGTTCCGTTTTACTAAATCTTACGTACGATATAATAATCCGTTCCCTGTTTTACTGAATTGTCTGTATGATATAATAATCCGTTCCCTGTTTTACTAAATCATACGTACGATATAATAATCCGTTCCCTGTTTTACTGAATCGAACGTACAATATAATAATCTGTTCCCTGTTTTGCTAAATCTTACGTACAATATAATAATCCGTTCCCTGTTTTACTAAATCTTACGTACGATATAATAATCTGTTCCCTGTTTTACTGAATTGTCTGTATGATATAATAATCCGTTCCCATTTTTACTAAATCGTCTGTACGGTATAATAATCCGTTCCCTGCTTTACTTAATTGTCCGTACGAAATAAAATTCCGTTCCCTGTTTTACTGAATCTTACGTACAATATAATAATCCGTTCCCTGCTTTACTAAATCTTACGTACAATATAATAATCTGTTCCCTGTTTTACTAAATTGTCTGTATGATATAATAATCCGTTCCCTGTTTTACTAAATCATACGTACGATATAATAATCCGTTCCCTGTTTTACTAAATCTTATGTACAATATAACAATCCGCTCCCTGTTTTACTAAATCATACGTACGATATAATAATCCGTTCCCTGTTTTACTAAATCATACGTACGATATAATAATCCGTTCCCTGTTTTACTGAATCGAACGTACAATATAATAATCCGTTCCCTGTTTTACTAAATCTTACGTACAATATAATAATCCGTTCCCTGTTTTACTAAATCTTACGTACAATATAATAATCTGTTCCCTGTTTTACTGAATTGTCCGTATGATATAATAATCCGTTCCCTGTTTTACTGAATCGAACGTACAATATAATAATCCGTTCCCTGTTTTACTTAATCTTATGTACAATATAACAATCCGTTCCCTGTTTTACTAAATCTTACGTACAATATAACAATCCGTTCCCTGTTTTACTAAATCTTACGTACAATATAATAATCCGCTCCCTGTTTTACTAAATCATACGTACGATATAATAATCCGTTCCCTGTTTTACTAAATCATACGTACGATATAATAATCCGTTCCCTGTTTTACTGAATCGAACGTACAATATAATAATCCGTTCCCTGTTTTACTAAATCTTACGTACAATATAATAATCCGTTCCCTGTTTTACTAAATCTTACGTACAATATAATAATCTGTTCCCTGTTTTACTGAATTGTCCGTATGATATAATAATCCGTTCCCTGTTTTACTGAATCGAACGTACAATATAATAATCCGTTCCCTGTTTTACTAAATTTTACGTACAATATAACAATCCGTTCCCTGTTTTACTAAATCTTACGTACAATATAACAATCCGTTCCCTGTTTTACTAAATCATACGTACGCTATAATAATCCGTTCCCTGTTTTACTAAATCATACGTACGATATAATAATCCGTTCCCTGTTTTACTGAATCGAACGTACAATATAATAATCCGTTCCCTGTTTTACTAAATCTTACGTACAATATAACAATCCGTTCCCTGTTTTACTAAATCTTACGTACGCTATAATAATCCGTTCCCTGTTTTACTAAATCATACGTACGATATAATAATCCGTTCCCTGTTTTACTGAATCGAACGTACAATATAATAATCCGTTCCCTGTTTTACTAAATCATACGTACGCTATAATAATCCGTTCCCTGTTTTACTAAATCTTACGTACAATATAACAATCCGTTCCCTGTTTTACTAAATCATACGTACGCTATAATAATCCGTTCCCTGTTTTACTGAATCGAATGTACAATATAATAATCCGTTCCCTGTTTTACTAAATCTTACGTACGATATAATAATCCGTTCCCTGTTTTACTGAATTGTCTGTATGATATAATAATCCGTTCCCATTTTTACTAAATCATACGTACGGTATAATAATCCGTTCCCTGTTTTACTAAATTGTCCGTACGATATAATAATCCGTTCCCTGTTTTACTGAATCGAACGTACAATATAATAATCCGTTCCCTGTTTTACTGAATTGTCTGTATGATATAATAATCCGTTCCCTGTTTTACTAAATTGTCTGTATGATATAATAATCCGTTCCCTGTTTTACTGAATTATCCGTATGATATAATAATCCGTTCCCTGTTTTACTTTTTGTGTGCACGATGTAATCTTTTGTTCCCTCAATTTAGTAAATTGTGGCCATGTTGTACTAATTCTTTAGCAGTGACTGTATGGTAATGCTGGTGGATTGATTATAGATGAACAATATCAGGAAGTAGAATGAAGTGTAAAGGTTTATCTTACACTTTACTTTGGGATCTTGATTCACTGACCTGTACAGATTCTGTACACACTTGACCTTCTACTGTCACTGACATTTAGATTTTAAGTGCAAATACAATTCAAATAGCATTTTTATGATGACAAACTATCAAAACGTGTATGTTTGCTGCTTTTGTTCACAGCTGCTGGCTCTAGATTTCAAAGGTACAAAAATCAAATGCGCTTTCCATGACGTGGATTATTTGTGCGTAAATATGGTGATGTCAGAAATGTTCAGTATTTGTCTGTTCATATATTCGCCCATTAGTTCGTGTGATAGAGGCGAACTCTCTCCTCTTGTTGATTTGCAGAGAAGAAGAGGTGCGAAGTGGAAAGATGAGTGGATATGGAAGAAAATTACGCTCATTTTCCCCGGGCATGTTCATTCATTTGTGCTAAAGCGCGCGTAGTTCTCTGAGAAATAGAAAACGCGCGCTTTACCAGCCGGCCAAATTCACCTGCCAACTTCAATTCTGCACCAGCCGCCGGATCACAATGGAAACGAAACCAGCGGAACATTTATTTCGATGGTCCAAACAATATGTATCCCATGAAGGCAATTTGCTCAAATTGTGCAAGTGTGGAAGATTTTCTTGTTCTCGGTTGCATTCTGCTTTAATGCACATTTTAGTTCCTCTTTACATGTTGTCCTTTGAGTTGATCCATCAATCATTTTACCACACAATTAATTATGCATAACAGTCCCGCGGTCATTTAATTGCAAGTCGACATGCAGATGTTTTCTTTCAGTCTTTCGCAAGGGGGCGATGAGGGGTTGCCATCTAATATCTGCCATCTACCAGATGCACGCGCGACGAACTCCGAGGCGTCGCTGAATTGTTGCTGTGTGTTACTATATCCCCTCTCCCATCCGAGCAAGATTGTATGCATTCTGGTGAAAAAGATTGCATGCATTCTCTCTGTTCCTGCACGTGTGTGTGTTTAAGCGATGTTAAAAATAAGAAAAAGAAAAGTCAAGATGCACTTTAAAGACGCTCACTCTTTCATGCTCTTTGCACATCGCTTTCTGAACAGATTGGAACAATGTCGCCTGGATTTTAAAACCCAGGAAACTTTTTACCCAATGCAAAATAATAGTAATGGGGATATGAGAGGTGCGCCAACTTTTGGCACCGCGCGCGCATGTGATAAAAAGACGCACGGGAGGTTTTAAATGGTAAGCCATGATGGAATAAAGGCTTTTTATATTTTTTTAAAAACCCCGAGTGCCTTGGCCTGATATATTTTTTGTGTGATTTGGATCGTCCCTACCCAGAGAGCACTGGGATACAGTTTTTACACCCCTTGAAGCACTTTTTTTTTTTGCATTTTTGCTTTACGCATGGGAGGTTGTTTGACCTGTTGGCTTTTGAAATCGATATTCACACGTTCAGCTGTAAAGCGAGAGAGAGAGAGAGAGAGAGAGAGAGAGGGGGGGGGGGACAAGACGCAAAGTCTACACTGCGCGCGCGCTTTCGAGTGAGAGAACGCAACACAGTTTCTTTTTTAAACACCAAACGGGTGCGGTAATGAGGGCATTAGGCGCGATCGCCAGCTGACAGCAGAAGTTGCCACCGTTCGTTCCCACACCAACTTTTCACCTCCGTAACACCCGAAACCCGCGAATGGATGTGCACTTCACTAATGACAAGGACTCCGAGAGCTGAGCCTCCGCGTTGCCTTAATAACTCCGAGAGCGCGGGCGTATTGCTCCAGTCTGTGAGAGCACCTGCCTCGAGCTCTTCCCCCTCGGATGGTTTTGGGTCGGTGGTGTGTGTCCGGTATATGTTCACTCAACGGGACTAGTGTTCTCTAGGAACGGTGCGATGAGGCTGCTCTGCTGGAGCCTTCTGCTGCTCATCCAATGGATTCTGAGAAAGGTATGAAGCTCGTTTTTTATGAGTTTAGCATCTGTAAATGTGACCAAAACAACGGATAGATTTCTGTAAACTTGAGATGAAGCGCTGTGTGATGCGTTACAAATCAGCAATTGCGCGTGAACTGATTGTATCTGCTCTGTTCTTTAAAAAAAAAAAAAAAAAATCTGTGATTTCAGGTGATGCTGAATGCATGCGCTGAAATGCAAAAATCTCCCAATAACTTTAACATTCAGAGGATATAATTGACTTAAGCTCTTAAAAACAAAGTTTCTATATTGGCATCAATGGTTGCATGAAGAACCTTTAACAACCTTTGCATTGCACTAAAGGTTCTTCACAACATAAAACTGATCACTGAAAGATCACACAAAATGATCCTTCTATGGCATCGCCCTTTTGCAACCTTAAATATTCTTCATATTCATATTTATATAGCACAGAGTGCACATCCTGTATCTAAAGTGCATGTGTGCATTAGAGCAAATTGAGGTGTTGAGATGTGAATCTCTCTTGGAAGCACAGTATCAAAAAAATAATTCACATTCTTACCCAGAATGATGTCTGTTCTTTGTGTGTAATATATATTAAAGTCTGTGTGAGCAGTAACACACACCTCTCACTGGCTTGTGAAGAATACATAAAAAGGCGACTTCTATATTTATTTAGCTTGTGAACGGCTGTTTAGAAATGAAATGAAATCACGCTGCTGCTGATAATAACATCATTCTTTTGTGAAGACAGGTAATGTGACGGCCTTTTGATGTGGGTTACCTGAAATAAAACATTTGATGATGAGGTTTCGTCATCTGATGTTAACACACACTGTCTGGAGACTTAAAACCATGTTGAAAAGGCCACACTTTCCTGTTTAGGATCCGGCTTGTGTAACACTTATTCACTGAGGAGTCAAACACACAATCGGCTGTTAAATCACACAACAGAGACGCCTGGAGGGAGAAGGCCGGGGTTTGGGGTTGGGTGTGTGCAGTTTATTAGGGGTATTTTTATAAGATGGCAAGCGCCATCTTATTGATGATCCCATTACCACCCTCTGTAAGTGTGATCATGTCATAATGACCCGACTGTAAATCACAGTCTTGCAGACAGAGCGCAGAAATATGGCTTTTATGCTTGCACGCTTTATTAATGCCTTTATTCTCTTCTCCACTTTTGTCCAATATAATCTCATTTTTTAATGTGACTCATTTTTAGGGATCATGCACTGAGTGATTATTAAAGCATATTTTACTTTAGCCTACATTTTTATGGCAGCGTATGTACGTCGAGAGGCTGTAAAATCCATCTCTTGATGTTTGTTCCCTTCAAATGCGATGTGCATATAAAATGTCTTAGTATTTTAAGCTGGTTTTCATATGTCATAAGTGTGCTCAGTGGAACGGTGTGTGAGTGCATTGTGAAATTAATGCTGTCTTATCCGCTCCTAATAAATGGATCCAATTTACAAAGCTGCATGTATTTAAAAAAAAGTTGCACCAGCAGGAGGTTCTTCTCACCCACCCGTTCAAACCCCACCCGCTTTACTTGTGTAATCCATCATATTAATGATAAAGGCAGTCGTATTACTGACTCCAGCCAGAGTGCTGCCTTTATTGCAGGGTTTAATGTCTAATCTTTGATGATTGATATGATAAGAGGATATTGTGTTCCTATTAAAGAGCAGTGCTTAATGCAGTCATGTTTTGGGCGTTTATTTAGTGCACAAGACAACTCTATCTGATTGACAGGTGACTGAAGCTGAATGCTTGTGATGGTTAAAGCACAATGACGATGATATGATTTAAGGCTGTACTAAAGAGGTGTCGTTTTGCATGCATGTTTGTGTATATGTGCACATTTATCATTATGCATGCATTAAGAAAAAACAGTAATTCTTTAATGGCATCACTGGTTTGTTGGATCTTTGAAGGAAATATTAGTGTGTTATTCACTAATGATGATGTGTGGTCTGATTGACAGAGTCTCGAGGTTAATGAATGCACTGAATAAACAGATCTCAGTTGACTGAAGCCTGCAATTAAAGTGAATTATTGGGGAAGCCCTACGCTGCGGTTTTCATATTGACGCAGCAGTTAAGTCTTTATGTGGATTTGTCTCACTTAAACCGCGTCCTAACCAGGCGTGACACGACAAGTAATTCATCTGTCCACTCTGAAATCCATTAGCCGATGTGTCGGAGAGCGCAACCGTGACCGAACCACTCATGAAGCATCATTTATGACGTAATCAAAGCAGCTGCAATTAAAAAGCCTTTTATTATAATAATAAAAATGTGACAACATTTGTACAATGCATATGTGTTTTTATAATATATTTAAATATTCATGCAAATTTTGTCATATTTTTATTCTTATAATAAATGGCTTAAAATTAATAGTTTAATTTTTATTTTTTATACCGGTGTTGAGAGATTACATCATACGCAGTCATTCATGGTCACATGCTCTATATAGACACAACAGTCGGGTTCCAGAAGTAAAAACTCGATTTTTAATGATAACTTATAAATGTTTTAAGACAGCCTTACTGTGAGCTACAAGGTTGTTAATCGATGGTATTTGCTTCTGTTGAAACGGTTAGCCTGCATTATTTCAACTTAGTTGTGAATTTGTGGTGAAAAACTACGTTACCCATGATGCTCATGAAAATTCGAAACAAGAAGAACGCAACAAAAGAGCTCTTTAGCTCCGCCCACTCCCATGAAGCTCCTCGATTTACGCTTTCAAAATATTATTGCAATAATCTTAAAATATTTAGTTTTTATATACGTTATCAACATTTTAATTCGGTTATACTGTTGGCAATACTTCATGGGATTTGTAGTTCTTTCCCTCACTACACAGTCTAGTACATTTGAATAATATTTTTTTTGCTTTAAATCAAAGTTTTTAGTGTTATGATTCACCTTGTAGCTTGGTTCATGGCTTTTAATGCTTTTATAAAGACTTTCTGGAATGAGAAATTAATTTTAAAAATACTTCCGGACTTGAAGAAGTGGGCGAGGACTGTTGCACTCTATAGTCATGTGGAGCCGGATTATGGACCAATGAGAATTCAGTCAGTATGAATCCGTGGTGAAAAACTACATTACCCATGATGCTGTACAGAAAATTCCACCAGAGTCAAAACAAGCAGAAGGCGCCAAAAGAGCACTTTAGCTCCGCCCACTCACATGAAGCACTGCGAATGACGTAATCGAGTCAATCGCCCTACGCTCTCAAAATACTTAAATATTTGCATTTTTTGCAATAATCTTAAAACATTTTGTTTTTAAATACAAAATATAATTTTTTTAAATGAGTTGGTTTAAATTTCTGCATCATTTTTAATTTGATTATGCTTCATTGGATTTGTAGTTCTCTTCTAGGTCTTGTACATTTGTTTGCATTTTTTGCTTCAAATCAAAGTTTGTAGTGTTATGATTCACCTCGTAGCTTGGTTCATGTCTTTTAATGCTTTTATCAAAACTTTTTAATTAATTCGAAATTAATTTAAAAAATACTCCTGGAATTGAAGAATTGGGCGGGGACTGTTGCACGGTACAGTCATGTGGAGTCATACTATGAACCAATGAGAGTTCAGTCAGTATGACTGCGTAAATAGACTGTTGCAGGTTAGGACAGACCTCAGATTTACATAAAAGAGTCATGGCTGGTTAGTGTTTGGTGTTCGTATCATTTCAGATGATTTAGGAGCACAGTTGAGGTTTTAAATATACATACAGCGAGCTCTTGTCACATCACTTCAGCTGTAGAGTAACAAGCATAACTGTGATTTCTTCTGTTCATTACATTATTTATTGCACGTCTACCTCATCAATAAATAAGACCAAGGCAAGTGATATAAATCGCCATGTTCGCAGCAACATTTTTTAAAGATTTGAAGTTGAGTTAAAAATACAGAAATGAATAATGATGGGTACGTTTACAAGCCCTCTTGAAGCGAAGCTGCCCAAGGTCTTTCTCAGCGCCCACTTTATTCATCAAACCTCCCGTCTGCATGACTGATGGTGAGTGAAGCTGCAGGAAAAGCTCCAGATTTCCTCAGCTAACCTCTGCTTCTGTCTCCCCTAACGTGACCTTTACAGCAGAGCCAATCTGACGCTAAGTTATGCGCTAACTGCCCAATCAGGTGCCAGCAATTACCTCGGCCCGCCCACCAGCTGCCCGAGCGAACAGATGCACGTATGTTTCAGAGGAGGTAAATCAGATCTCCCCAGAGCAGGAGCGAGTGAGACGAAAGCACTGGGCTCGACATCAGACCTCCTGCGCGTGCCAGGATCGGCCCGGTCCAGCTGCTGCCCAGCGCTGCGAGAGATCGGCCTCTCACTCTGTGTGCCGTCCAGCAGACTCGGCCTTTCATCAGACCAGCTCCAGAATCCTTTCTTCACAGGCTCTGCTCCAAACCAGGAGGATCTTCTGACAATATTTCAGGGAATAGATTTGATTTCTGTAGAATTAGTTAGTGGTTGACCGCTGGGGGTTTCACAGTGGCCAGTGTTGAGATATATAGAGATATATATAACTGATTCTATGTAATCTGGATTACAAAAAATAAATACTTGTAATATTGCATTTCAAAATACTTGTAATCTACAGTTACTTTTTTTGTTGATTACTTAATATTCACAAAATGGCAGTATTTTATCCAGAATTCCATATTCCATATTTTATCCAGATTTTCCATAATTCTTCTTTTTTAATTTTTAAATCTTCCTTTCTCAAAAGTTTTGTTGAATTGCACACACAGATTGACTTCTAGTCAGGCGATTATACTGTAATTACATGGGAAATTAAGAGGCCGCACATCATAAACAAATATAATTTTTTTTATTGTTTTTATTTATTTCTTATAATATTTTTTTTTTTTAGGATTTAATTAATTCAGATTTTCATACATTTATGAACCACCTGTAGGGTTTGGGAAATGATTTGCAATGTTTAATTCACTTTATTTAGAATAATTTTTCTTTCTCTTTGTTTTTGTCTTTATCAATATGGTACTTATGGTGATAAAATTATAATATTCAAATCAATGTTACAAACAAGTTGGGTCAAAAGTATTCTAAAAGTAATCAAAAAGTAGTCTAAAATATGAAAATAGATTAATAGTATTTCACATTTATATACATTTGGCAGATGCTTTTATTCAAAGCGACTTACGTTGCATTCAATTTACATTTGATCAGTTCTGGTGTTCCCGGGACTCGAACCCTTGAGCTTGGTGTTGCAAGCGCCACGCTCTATACTGTTCTTTCTTGTAAAACATAATCTATTTATGTATACGAGCAGAAACACAGTTATTGATAACGCAAATGATCTCAAGAAGGCCAAACGTCATCTAATTAATCAGCGCTAATAGAATGCAGCATTTCTCATTCTGTACACGTCTTAACACATCACCTGTGGATTAATAAACCAGCCCGTGTGTGTGTGTGTGTGTGTGTGTTTTCACCTCACCGCCGTTCGCTCACATGTCAAAAGTCACGGCACAACTCATAACGGATGATACTGTTATGTTGAATTGTTGGTTTTGCTGGCTCAAGCTTCTTGCACATTACATCTTCCAGACAAAGAGGGAGGAGATGCTAATAGATTATAATGTCTAAATGGGAATCAATTTGGAAATATTCCCAGCTACACTTCTAGCCTACAAAATAAAGTGTGCAACACGCTGTGTGTTTGAAGATACACTGTAAAAACCTAAAAGTTTCACTCAAATATCTCTGAAATAACATTATATTAAGCAGAACTTGAACTGAATTAGTAATAGAATTTCTGTTATTTTAACTACAATTTAGTTCATTAATATGTATGTGTGTGTGTGTGTGTGTGTGTGTATTTTATATGTTATAATTGGTAGTTTTTAAAAAAATGTATTTATTCCTGTGATCAAAGCTGAATTTGCAGCATCATTGGAAACTGACACATTTTATTTCTCAGGATTCTTTGATGAATAGAAAGTTCAAAAGAACAGCTTTTATTAGGAATAGAATCTTTTGTAACATTATAAAAGTCTTTACTGTCACTTTTGTTCAATTTAATGCATCCTTGATGAATAAATGTATTATTTCCTCTCTTTTTTAATTTTTTTTATTTACCACAAATGTTTGAATGGTATGCCGGTTTACAAAAAAATATGAACTGTTTTCAATATTAATAATAATCATAAATGTTTGTTGAGCATCAAATCCTCACATGAGAATGATTTGTGAAGGATCATGTGACACTGAAGACTGGAGTAATGATGATAAATTCAGCTTTGATCACAGGAATAAATTACACTTTACTATATATTCACATAGAGAACAGCTGATTTACACTGGAGTCATATTTCAGTTTTACTGTAGTTATGATCAGATTAACACAGCTTTGCTTCTAAATCTGAGCTTCAGTCTCTGTGAAATGAGTCCTAGACTCTTCTCGACTGCATGTGTCATATATATTCTTAATATATTTATGATTTTTGGACTGGCAATGAAATACTGAAGTGTCTGTGGATATTGCAATGATATCTTAATGCGTTTTTGGCTATTAAACATGTTAAGATTTTAACTTTAGTGGCAATAACAGCATTACAGTTGGGAAGTTTGATTAATGTTCATGAATCAGTGCAGTCGAATCGATTCTGATTGCATCATCACCAAAAAAAACAAGTTTGTGGAAGCCAAAATATTTGTATTTTTTTACTAGCATTTAAAATGTTATTTTACAGTTTTTGATAACAATGGATGTGTGGTGAAAATAAAAGAGTGAATATTATCTACACTTAAAAATAAAGACGTTTTTTTTTGCACTGATGCTATAAAAAAATATTTTTTTCTCAGTGTTAAGAACATTTAAAAAATCTAAAAAAGCTTTTTGTGCAACTGAAAGATTCCACCGATGTTAAAGGTTTGTCATGAAACCAGTAAAGAACCTTTATTTTTAAGAGTGTAAAGGCTGAAGAATATTGCGATATAATTGTTTCATCAGCCTCAGTAACTCCAGACACGCCTGCGAAGTGCAGAAACAAAAGGCGAAGGCGTTCACAGTTTAGCAGGTGGCGTCTTGTCACGTCGCTTACCAGATGAATAAAGGAGGACAAAGACTCCCATTACTGCACAATTACCAGCGTAGAGCTTCTGCCACCGCGACCAGAGCTTCGTGCATGAAGCGTAACTCACGCTCATACGTCGAGAAAGGAATATGCTGGTGTGAAGGTCTCAGTCTGCGATTGTCTCGGCGTGAGACGTTGATTCGAGTCTTTGTGTCTGTTTTGCATGTGATAATGAAGCCACAGGGAGAACGGAAGAGGAACAGGGGGTGAGGTGAGACAACGATTGGCCAGCGACCAAAAGAAACGGCGAGGTGGTACATAGACACATCCCAAGACGTGCGATGAGCGCGAAAATGAAGAGAGGGGTAGAGATGGAGATGATCTGTAGAGATGGTCAGTCCACATTAACCTCAATCTCTCATTACCACTGAATATTTTTGTCAACTTGTTTTCTTTAACATGCACAGGTTCTGTATTTCCTTTTGTAACTGTTTCATTGATCTGAGCTCATGCACATTCGTTTTTGAATGAAAAAAAGTCACTCAAGCTCTGATCAATGGAAAAGGAAAAGGAAATTGAAAGAAAACAAAGATTGAATCCAATATTTGGCATAACGAGAGATTTAACTGCTGCTTTTTTGTAGGCCGGTCATTTTTGACCCGGGAACAGCAAATGTGCTACAAGGTGGGGGGGAATTATACAAACAATATAAAAAAAATTATCATTTGGGAAGTTGTTATACCCTGTGTGAGTAAAGTCAGTAAGTTTTAATCCAATGCAATAACATTAACTGGCGTTTTCAGGAAACAGAAAATCCTCTGTGGGTCAAAATGATCGAAACGCAATGTGAGGGTTAAGATTGCATCGCTGCCCTAGTTAGCAAGTCATCAGAGATACGGGCGGATTGGCATCAGTTTGTTTTCCTTTTTAACACACACACACACACACACTCGCAAGCAGGAAAATAGTTCACATCAGCAGGGAGGCACATGTGCTGAACCGCATGTATGCGAGCGTCCTCGTCCACGAGTCTGACAGCGTGCCGAATCTGCACTAAACAGCGACCCGTCAACAGAAGCACGAGTGTTTCCCATCACCCCCATTAAGTTATGAAAACATTATGTTCTCTGAGCGTTACTTTTGAATGTTCTCTGAGCGTTACTTTTGAATGTTCTCTGAACGTTACTTTTGAATGTTCTCTGAGCGTTACTTTTGAATGTTCTCTGAACGTTACTTTTGAATGTTCTCTGAGCGTTACTTTTGAATGTTCTCTGAACGTTACTTTTGAATGTTCTCTGAGCATTACTTTTGAACGTTCTCTGAACGTTACTTTTGAATTTTCTCTGAGCGTTACTTTTGAATGTTCTCTGAACGTTACTTTTGAATGTTCTCTGAGCGTTACTTTTGAATGTTCTCTGAACGTTACTTTTGAATGTTCTCCGAACGTTACTTTTGAATGTTCTCTGAACGTTACTTTTGAATGTTCTCTGAACGTTACTTTTGAATGTTCTCCGAACGTTACTTTTGAATGTTCTCCGAGCGTTACTTTTGAATGTTCTCTGAACGTTACTTTTGAATGTTCTCTGAGCGTTACTTTTGAATGTTCTCTGAGCGTTACTTTTGAATGTTCTCTGAACGTTACTTTTGAATGTTCTCTGAACGTTACTTTTGAATGTTCTCTGAACGTTACTTTTGAATGTTCTCTGAACGTTACTTTAGAATGTTCTCTGAACGTTACTTTTGAATGTTCTCTGAACGTTACTTTTGAATGTTCTCTGAACGTTACTTTTGAACGTTCTCTGAACGTTACTTTTGAACGTTCTTTGAACGTTACTTTTGAATGTTCTCTGAACGTTACTTTTGAATGTTCTCTGAACGTTACTTTTGAATGTTCTCTGAGCGTTACTTTTGAATGTTCTCCGAGCGTTACTTTTGAATGTTCTCTGAACATTACTTTTGAATGTTCTCTGAGCGTTACTTTTGAATGTTCTCTGAACGTTACTTTTGAATGTTCTCTGAGCGTTACTTTTGAATGTTCTCTGAGCGTTACTTTTGAACGTTCCCTGAACGTTACTTTTGAACGTTCTCTGAGCGTTACTTTTGAACGTTCTCTGAGCGTTACTTTTGAATGTTCTCGGAGCGTTACTCTTGAATGTTCTCTGAGCGTTACTTTTGAACGTTCCCTGAACGTTACTTTTGAATGTTCTCTGAACGTTACTTTTGAATGTTCTCTGAGCGTTACTTTTGAATGTTCTCTGAGCGTTACTTTTGAACGTTCCCTGAACGTTACTTTTGAACGTTCTCTGAGCGTTACTTTTGAACGTTCTCTGAGCGTTACTTTTGAATGTTCTCTGAGCGTTACTCTTGAATGTTCTCTGAGCGTTACTTTTGAATGTTCCCTGAACGTTACTTTTGAATGTTCTCTGAGCGTTACTTTTGAATGTTCTCTGAACGTTACTTTTGAATGTTCTCTGAGCGTTACTTTTGAATGTTCCCTGAACGTTACTTTTGAACGTTCTCTGAGCGTTACTTTTGAACGTTCTCTGAGCGTTACTTTTGAATGTTCTCTGAACGTTACTTTTGAATGTTCTCTGAACGTTACTTTTGAATGTTCTCTGAACGTTACTTTTGAATGTTCTCTGAACGTTACTTTTGAATGTTCTCTGAGCGTTACTTTTGAATGTTCTCTGAACGTTACTTTTGAATGTTCTCTGAGCGTTACTTTTGAATGTTCTCTGAACGTTACTTTTGAATTTTCTCTGAGCGTTACTTTTGAATGTTCTCTGAACGTTACTTTTGAATGTTCTCTGAGCGTTACTTTTGAATGTTCTCTGAACGTTACTTTTGAATGTTCTCCGAACGTTACTTTTGAATGTTCTCTGAACGTTACTTTTGAATGTTCTCCGAACGTTACTTTTGAATGTTCTCCGAACGTTACTTTTGAATGTTCTCCGAGCGTTACTTTTGAATGTTCTCTGAACGTTACTTTTGAATGTTCTCTGAGCGTTACTTTTGAATGTTCTCTGAGCGTTACTTTTGAATGTTCTCTGAACGTTACTTTTGAATGTTCTCTGAACGTTACTTTTGAATGTTCTCTGAACGTTACTTTTGAATGTTCTCTGAACGTTACTTTAGAATGTTCTCTGAACGTTACTTTTGAATGTTCTCTGAACGTTACTTTTGAACGTTCTCTGAACGTTACTTTTGAACGTTCTTTGAACGTTACTTTTGAATGTTCTCTGAACGTTACTTTTGAATGTTCTCTGAACGTTACTTTTGAATGTTCTCTGAACGTTACTTTTGAATGTTCTCTGAACGTTACTTTTGAATGTTCTCTGAACGTTACTTTTGAATGTTCTCCGAGCGTTACTTTTGAATGTTCTCTGAACATTACTTTTGAATGTTCTCTGAGCGTTACTTTTGAATGTTCTCTGAACGTTACTTTTGAATGTTCTCTGAGCGTTACTTTTGAATGTTCTCTGAGCGTTACTTTTGAACGTTCCCTGAACGTTACTTTTGAACGTTCTCTGAGCGTTACTTTTGAACGTTCTCTGAGCGTTACTTTTGAATGTTCTCGGAGCGTTACTTTTGAACGTTCCCTGAACGTTACTTTTGAATGTTCTCTGAACGTTACTTTTGAATGTTCTCTGAGCGTTACTTTTGAATGTTCTCTGAGCGTTACTTTTGAACGTTCCCTGAACGTTACTTTTGAACGTTCTCTGAGCGTTACTTTTGAACGTTCTCTGAGCGTTACTTTTGAATGTTCTCTGAGCGTTACTCTTGAATGTTCTCTGAGCGTTACTTTTGAATGTTCCCTGAACGTTACTTTTGAATGTTCTCTGAGCGTTACTTTTGAATGTTCTCTGAACGTTACTTTTGAATGTTCTCTGAGCGTTACTTTTGAATGTTCCCTGAACGTTACTTTTGAACGTTCTCTGAGCGTTACTTTTGAACGTTCTCTGAGCGTTACTTTTGAATGTTCTCTGAACGTTACTTTTGAATGTTCTCTGAACGTTACTTTTGAATGTTCTCTGAACGTTACTTTTGAATGTTCTCTGAACGTTACTTTAGAATGTTCTCTGAACGTTACTTTTGAATGTTCTCTGAACGTTACTTTTGAACGTTCTCTGAACGTTACTTTTGAACGTTCTTTGAACGTTACTTTTGAATGCTCTCTGAACGTTACTTTTGAATGTTCTCTGAACGTTACTTTTGAATGTTCTCTGAACGTTACTTTTGAATGTTCTCTGAACATTACTTTTGAATGTTCCCTGAACGTTACTTTTGAATGTTCTCTGAGCGTTACTTTTGAATGTTCCCTGAACATTACTTTTGAATGTTCCCTGAACGTTACTTTTGAATGTTCTCTGAGCGTTACTTTTGAACGTTCCCTGAACGTTACTTTTGAACGTTCTCTGAGCGTTACTTTTGAACGTTCTCTGAGCGTTACTTTTGAATGTTCTCGGAGCGTTACTCTTGAATGTTCTCTGAGCGTTACTTTTGAATGTTCCCTGAACGTTACTTTTGAATGTTCTCTGAGCGTTACTTTTGAACGTTCCCTGAACGTTACTTTTGAACGTTCTCTGAGCGTTACTTTTGAATGTTCTCTGAACGTTACTTTTAAATGTTCTCTGAGCGTTACTTTTGAATGTTCCCCGAACGTTACTTTTGAATGTTCCCTGAACGTTACTTTTGAATGTTCCCTGACTGTTCTGAAACAAGTAGCAACATTTCAGAAGCACGATCATGTTTTCCATCATCACCTTGTGTTTCTGCATTTGTGTTGACGGCAGTGTTTTAGACGCGTTTGCATGCTGTGCAGGTTCATGCATGCGTCCTTGTTTTCTCTGGCCGGCCGTGGTGGACTCGCAGACCTCAGTGATTAATAACGACACACCTGTGCTAGATATATGACTGTGGATTTTGTGCGTGTAATGAAATATTATGGAGTAATCCGAGCGATGTTCAGCACTATAACACGAGTGTGTTCAGGGTCAGAGTGGCGCGCACCACCTCAACATCAAGGATTAGTTTTTATCATTTTTTTAATATCTCTCCCATGGCTTGTAATACATTAATTTAGACACACATTGAATTTATTGGAGAGGGGGTGAAGGGAAAAAAGGGAATAGTCTTTTTTTTCTGAAATAATGATCTGTGTAGGCTGTGCCTCTGGACAAAAAAGAACTATAATAATAATGACAAATAGAAGGATGAAAATCGGCCCTAAATCCTGCCGACGTACATGAGTATTAGGGCTTTTATTAAAATTTTTAATATCAAAGCCCTTGTACCACCCGAATCAAATTATAATTTGAAAGAAGGATGAATAAAATGGAACACAAGAAAAGAAGTGTTGACATTGTGTCGTTTGAGATGGAATTGGCCTGGATCTTCCTCCGATCTGAGAGGGGTTTCATTCGGTGACGTCTCCTTCACACTGCCAGTGTTTTGCTTTTAAGGGAATATTAAAGGCTATTCAGGTCAGGAAGGAAGAGGAACACTCGCATTGATTTCATCATGAAGTTGAAAACTGTTGAGCTGCTTCATAATGTTTAATTAAATTAATCAAAAATGACATTTATAATGTCCATTTCAAATTAATGCTGTTTTTTTCTTAAAGAATCCTGAAAAATAAAATGTATCATGGTTTCCACAAAAATCTTAAACACTGATAATAATCATAAATGTTTGTTGAGCATCAAATCATCATATTAAAATGATTTCTGAAGGATCATGTGACACTGAAAACAGCTGTTTTACACTGGAGTAATATTTCACTGTTTTACTGTATTTTTGATCAAATAAATGCAGCCTTGGTATTGTCACAATCACCAGTGAGAGTGCCCCGTGGTTACCACCAGAAGGCACTCCACCCCGGACTGTCACTCCATCGAAGACTACATTACCCATAACCCTTTGCCCGGACTCATCATCACTCATTGTTTACACCTGTGTCTCGTTTACCTTATTATCTCTGCCTATATTTAGCCTGTTCACCCTGTCATTCTTTGCTAAGTCTTG
The DNA here is from genome assembly GCA_039654625.1 of Rhinogobio ventralis. Classification (NCBI taxonomy): domain Eukaryota; kingdom Metazoa; phylum Chordata; class Actinopteri; order Cypriniformes; family Gobionidae; genus Rhinogobio; species Rhinogobio ventralis. Next base: position 922,605 of record CM077205.1, on the reverse strand, counting down.
TTTAGTGTAACAACTGTAATTTTGAGCACTCTTCCTGGTTTCTTGTGTCTTGTCTCTTGGTCTTGGATTATTTTGGATTATTTGCCTGTTCCGTGGATTACCCTTTTGCCTGTCTCTCCTGCCTTGTTTGCCTGTTTGGACTGCTTGCCTGTGTATGACCTTCTGCCTTGTTTTGACTTCTCATACGAACTGCTCTGAGGCCTGAAGTTTGAGGATCCAAATGCAGTATTTATTGAAGGGGTAATCCACAATCGTAGTCAAAACAAGGCAGAAGGTCATACACAGGCAAGCAGTCCAAACAGGAAAACAAGGCAGGAGAGACCGGCAAAAGGGTAATCCACGGAACATGCAAATAATCCAAGACCAAGAGACAAGAAACCAGGAAGAGCGCTCCGAATTGCAGTTGTTACACTAAACAAGACTTAGCAAAGACCGACAGGGTGAACAGGCTAGATATAGGCAGAGGTAATAAGGTAAACGAGACACAGGTGTAAACAATGAGTGATGATGAGTCCGGGCAAAGGGTTATGGGTAATGTAGTCTTTGATGGAGTGACAGTCCGGGGTGGAGTGCCCTCTGGTGGTAACCACAGGGCACTCTCACTGGTGATTGTGACAGGTATAAAACAGCTATTTTAAATTGTACTAATATTTCACAATTTTACTGTATTTTTGATCAAATAAATGCAGCCTTGGTATAAAACAGCTATTTTAAATTGTAATAATATTTCACAATTTTTACTGTATTTTTGATCAAATAAATGCAGCCTTGGTATAAAACAGCTATTTTAAATTGTAATAATATTTCACAATTTTACTGTATTTTTGATCAAATAAATGCAGCCTTGGTATAAAACAGCTATTTTAAATTGTAATAATATTTCACAATTTTTACTGTATTTTTGATCAAATAAATGCAGCCTTGGTATAAAACAGCTATTTTAAATTGTAATAATATTTCACAATTTTTACTGTATTTTTGATCAAATAAATGCAGCCTTGGTATAAAACAGCTATTTTAAATTGTAATAATATTTCACAATTTTACTGTATTTTTGATCAAATAAATGCAGCCTTGTTGAGCAGAAAAAACTTCTTTTAAAAACTTTTGACCACAAAATGCAGTTTTTCTCTTTTGGCATGCACAGATTTTTGTCCAATCAGATGCTGTTTTTCATATGAAAACACATATTGTTTGCTACATTATAGACTTGTGAATGTTGTTCGATGTTGACTTTAAAATACTCATATATTTCCAGATGTAATTTTCCCAGGAGAATCTCGTCTTTTCTTCCTGCATTAGGACAGACTTCATCATCTTTCTGTATCTCCATCTTCCTCTTCAGCATCCTTCCTCCACCCCGTCTCTCTCTTCCTCTTCCTCCTCCCTTCTTTGATACCGTCTCCGTTCCTCGGGCCTCGCTGCTGCCCCTGATTAAAATGGAGCCCTTGTCGGGCAGAATAATAAATGTGAGACGGATTCCATGTCTTACGGCCTGAAGTTTGTGCATGAAGCTCTGGCTGCACTGGCCATGTTGAAGCCCTCGATGTGTGTGTGTGTGTGTGTGTTTTGAGGTCTTTGGTGGCTGTTCTTGGACGGCAGACAGCAGCCTGAAGTGTTGAATAATATAGATGCTCAGCTTGGGTTGTTCTTAATTAGACTGAAGGCGTCATCACGCTCCTTTAACTGTGTCCAACTTCACCCGGAGGAAACTCGTAGAGACAGACACACACAGCACCCGTCTCACATCGCTCATTGTGACTCCGCTTCACACCGGCCTCTTTAGCGCTTTCATTTTGTATTTAATTTCTGACATTCATTGTCATCTGATGTGACCATTAGTATCAGATCTGAACTGGAATGGTTGTAGTGCTTTGGAACACAGACCTAAAGTTGGTCTCTTTTTAAACAGATTCAAACACACTTAAAAAATTTAAAGTTAATAAAGTTATCAAAGTTGAAGTTTACTGTAAAGCATATATTCTGAGCTAAACATTTTTTATTTTATACAAAATATATGTTTTACAAAATAATTTGGCCTCTAAAAGTTCTATCAAATCAAAGCCATATGACTAACCAAGTTGTGTTCCAAATTTGTGCTTGAACTTGAACTTGATATCACAAGAATTGAGCCGCTAAAATGTTTTAAAGTAGCGTTTCCATGTCCAATTTCAAAACGGCTTTCACAGGATGAATTTTGAGGGTTTAAGCTTTCAATTACTAAAATATGTTATATGGACAAAAACAGTGGTGTTTTTACTTTGTTACTGCCTTTTTTCAAGTATCTGTACTTTATTAGAGTGTTTTGGGAAATCTTTCCTTTTATTTCACTACATTCCAATTCATAATATCATACTTTTTACTCCACTACAGAACATTGTACCTCATTTTTTTTAACTAAAGAAGTCTCCACCCCCTATGAGACGCAAGATAACACTGAACGATTCATTCACGAATTATTGGACTGATCCAGATGTAACTGTTCTTGAGACAAAAACTCATTGATTCAATGATCCGGTTAAAATGATCCAAGAACAATCGTAAGAGCTTATATTAATATTAGAAAATATAAAAGCATTTTGTCCCATGGGAACATTTTATTGTAAATAACTCACTCATAAAGACTCACTTGTTTCATTACTGGATGAATCAGTGTTTTTGAACGAATCTCTTGAACGAATGATTCAATGACTCACACATAAAGACTTCACTTGTTTCATTACTGGATGAATCAGTGTTTTTGAACGAATCTCTTGAGTGAATGATTCAATGACTCACTCATAAAGACTCACTTGTTTCATTACTGGATGAATCAGTGTTTTTGAATGAATCTCTTGAGTGAATGATTCAATGACTCACTCATAAAGACTTCACTTGTTTCATTACTGGATGAATCAGTATTTTTGAATAAATCTCGAGTGAATGATTCAATGACTCACTCATAAAGACTTCACTTGTTTCATTACTAGATGAATCAGTGTTTTTGAATGAATCTCTTGAGTGAATGATTCAATGACTCACTCATAAAGACTTCACTTGTTTCATTACTGGATGAATCAGTATTTTTGAATGAATCTCGAGTGAATGATTCAATGACTCACTCATAAAGACTTCACTTGTTTCATTACTGGATGAATCAGCATTTTTGAACGAATCTCGAGTGAATGATTCAATGACTCACTCATAAAGACTTCACTTGTTTCATTACTGGATGAATCAGCATTTTTGAACGAATCTCTTGAGTGAATGATTCAATGACTCACTCATAAAGACTTCACTTGTTTCATTACTGGATGAATCAGTATTTTTGAATAAATCTCGAGTGAATGATTCAATGACTCACTCATAAAGACTTCACTTGTTTCATTACTAGATGAATCAGTGTTTTTGAATGAATCTCTTGAGTGAATGATTCAATGACTCACTCATAAAGACTTCACTTGTTTCATTACTGGATGAATCAGTATTTTTGAATGAATCTCGAGTGAATGATTCAATGACTCACTCATAAAGACTTCACTTGTTTCATTACTGGATGAATCAGCATTTTTGAACGAATCTCGAGTGAATGATTCAATGACTCACTCATAAAGACTTCACTTGTTTCATTACTGGATGAATCAGCATTTTTGAACGAATCTCTTGAGTGAATGATTCAATGACTCACTCATAAAGACTTCACTTGTTTCATTACTGGATGAATCAGCATTTTTGAACGAATCTCGAGTGAATGATTCAATGACTCACTCATAAAGACTTCACTTGTTTCATTACTGGATGAATCAGCATTTTTGAACGAATCTCTTGAGTGAATGATTCAATGACTCACTCATAAAGACT
>CM077205.1:908765-913765 GCA_039654625.1 Rhinogobio ventralis | reverse complement strand
GTGTGTGTGTGTGTGTGAGAGAGTGTCTGTGTGTGTGTTTGTGTGTGTGTGATTGTGTGTGTGTGTGTGTGTTTGTGTGTGTGTGTGAGTGTGTGTGCGTATGAGTGTGTGTGTGTGTGTGTGAGTGTCTGTGTGTGTGTGTGCATTAGAGCAGTGGTTTTCAAACCCTGACTTAAAAAATGGGTTGCCAGGATGCTTTAAGGAAAATGGAGTTACATTAAAAAAAAATTGTTTTAATGTTTTTATAAAATCAGTCTATAGGCCTATATAAACGAATAAATATGCCAAATATATCTGACTTAAATAACTAACAGATTAACAAAAAGAAAGAAAAACTGTGCGACAGGAAACCCAGACACAGAAAGCACATCTTGTTTTCTTTATTTTACAATAGCACAATGTAAGTAAACACTTTGCAATTTTGAACGATGACCTACTCTTATGATCTGTATGACCAAGTTTCCTCTGTTGGATCGCGCCGGCGCCTCACGTGCGCACAACATATTCCAGCATTGCAAACTTGACATCGCAGCCGGTTCATTATCAACATAAAATAGTCAACCTAACATATAAAGTTACACCGCTCAGTTTAAATAGTCAGTAGTAGCCTACAATCCGTGCCATTCAGTGTGAGCACCGTCGCTGTGCTGTTTCCAAGCACATTTTTGCGCATGTGCAAAGGATGATTTTTTCCATCAATATTGGGACGCGAGTGAAGTACAAAGCCTGTAATAAATAATGGTTTAGCATCCAAATACATTGCGAGTATGGAAACATTTGGATTGGAATGAGAGCGTTAGGCTACGTGAGCCCAACGCTGGTTACTTTCAGTTTCTCATTAAATTATTTCGTTTTGGCTTTATAGTTATAGCCTATTTTTTTCATTCTTGATCTGTTCTGAATACCGTTACATTTAAAGGATTTGTTGTGGAGTGAGGGGAACTAAAATAACCTGTGTTTGTAGTGTTTATAATGTTAACATTTCGCTTTATTTACCGGTATTATTTCTGAATGCAATCAAATGCGACTTATACGTGACTTAGCAGTTTTTTTTCTCTCCCAAAAGCTTAACAAAAAAATGTATATTTGTAGTGTATTTGTAGTGAAGCATGCAGCCAACGATTAATTGAAATAAATAATTTTTGGTTAACGGTTAACCAGTTAATTAGCGTCCCATAGGCCTAGCTATCAAATTAGTGCAGAATCAACTTTGCGTTGCGAACGCGTCAAGGATCAAAAGCGGTTGTGTGGAAAAGTCAAGTGGTACTCACTGCAGAGTCAAATAACATTCAGCTCCTCCTCTGGGGTGGAGGGAGAGTTGTGGGTAGGGTTAGGGTGTGGTTGGATATTCTAGCTCCACCCATTAGGCACAAGTATTCTTATGCTTGGCTTGACTTGTTTGAATGTAAACGGTTGTAGGCCTATATATGTGTCACGACAACAACAACAAAAAAGAGGGTCGCTCTTAAAAAAGTTTGAAAACCACTGCATTAGAGCTTCGTGACTCTTCAGAACAGCAGTATTTCTGTACTATAGCATCTATATTGTGCTCAGTATATGAATTTTCTGCATGCATGAAGTACATTTGAACTTCCAGTTTGACAAATGAACTGGAATTACAGCCACAAAAAGCGTCTATTTTTATTCATCATTTATTTCATAGTTATTAGTAATTTAGTATTACTTTTATTTCAGTTTTAGGCATTAGTTATGTAATTATATATTATATTATTATTATTATTATGATAAAAAAAAAGTTTTGGTAATATATTTTGTGTGTTTGTCATTTTATTAGTTATTGTTTTTTTATATGTCTATAAATTGTGTATTTATTTTTATTCCAGTTTTAATGACTAGTTATTTATTTGTTTTAGTACAAAATGAGAAATGTTGCTTTGGCAACTATAATAAATAAATAAGTTTGATTCTATATTTTAATTTATTTATTTAACCTGCGCGAGGACGCCGACGCACTGAAGCTTTCTTTGTTTAAATTAGCTCAAAATTACTGTCAGTAATTACCTTGACAAACTATACATCATTAAAAAGATCTCAAGTTTACATTTTTTACCTCTGTTGTATTCTCAAAATCTTATAGTGACCGTAATTTGTTAATATGTGTGAGGAGTTATGAATATGAAAACCGGCATCGTACCTTTTGATTGAAATATGAGCGTCAGCTGCTCCCATTCAGAAAAACAACATCCCTCAGGGCTTTTAAAAGTGTGCAGGTGTGGAGAACTATTGATAGATTCTCATATGTCTGTGTCAAATGTCTATACAGAGAATAGTATAGACAATCCTTCCCCAAAATGCGCAGATGTAATCATTATGAGCGCTGGATACTCTGATGTGCGCTCTGTGCACATGCAGTCCATATATGGCACGCATGAAGAAGAGGCAGACCATGTGACATTCCAGGAAGTCCCTGAGCTTCCAGAGATCGCTATAACATGCAGATAGACAAGTTTGAAGACAATAAACACACAATCGCGACGATGTATGGTTTATCTGTGTTCTTCATGCCATGTTGGGTGTTTTCATAATATATTTATAATGCAATGCTGTTCGACATAGCTTTTATCATTGTGCAGAATACTGTAAAATTATACATTTTCTGTCTGATTTTTGACCCGAAGCCACATGAGATCACAGAAGGTTATTTAAAAACACTCGACTTGTGATTTAAAGTAAGTTTGGAGTAAAAACATGGTTTTAATCTCATAAATTGTTGTGTATTGATGCTAGCATGCTAGCTTGCCCTAAGATGCACCTGCCACCTGAGCAAATACATTACTTTTATGAATAATTTTGAATAGTAAAACTCACTGAAATGTTTCTATTTTCAAGAAGGGCATTTGATACAGTTTAGAAGGTGAAGTGAGAAGTTTGATCAATAGAGAGTCGTCAGTAATTACAATGAAGACAAAGGAATAATAATTAGAGCCATAACCCGGCCGGAGAGGTGTGAATGTGTGCTGGGGAGACTGAACTGAATGGGGCAGTTTGCTCCTCAAAACAATACAGACAATACACTGAGAGACATTTGAGCATTTGAGAGACTTATCAAAATAAAATCACATGACATGATCTTTGAATAACATTTCATAAAATTCTGAGTTTTAGACTTGTCATCTTCAGATTTGAAATATAACATGGTCAGACTTGTGGCTTTAGCTGCAGGGCATTTCTAGATTGCAACAAGGCCAACTTCAATTTTACTTTTATAAAGATATTTCATAAAAATACATTTCTAATAACTTTACAAAACTTTGAAGCTTATTATAGCTATTTTTTTTCATTATGAAAATAATTCATTTTGACTTTACATAAACTGCCAAGTGTCTGCTTTCAAATGAGACCACACTTATGCTTTTAGTGCAGAGGATTCGTGAACTGTATCTGCCATTTCTTGGGATTTTTTCAAAAGCGGGGGTGCTGGCTAACAGGTTTAACATAACAAAACGTAAACTAAACACAACATAAAATCCAGGCCTGGTCCTCGCTCGTCCTTCACTGTCGTCGCTCCTCCTTTTATGCGTCCGAGCTCCTCCGTGAGAGATCCGAGATCACGGCTCTCGCTCGCCCGGCTCGTCACATTGTAGTTTTAGGGAACTGTACTATTCAAATTCAAAATTGCTTTATTGGCATGAATGTAAATAATACAATGCTGGCAGATATAATATCTCATGTGTGATATGATGATGTGACAACAATACAGCATCAACTGTTTGGAATGTTTATTGTGGAATAAAGCATATTGTTTGTGCAGTGCAGTGCTCATAAAGTCATAAACCCTCGTATGTTTTACATGTAATTCTCCTACATCATCTCCGGCTGTGTTCAGATATGAGCAATAAACAATGAATGACGACAAATGAAGCCTCACATGAGCGAGCAAACACAGAGTGTGAGTGTGTGAACCCTGATCCCTGAGAGAGAGAGAGAGAGAGAGAGAGAGAGAGAGAGAGAGAGAGAGACAGAGAGAGAGAGAGAGAGAGAGAGAGAGAGAGAGAGAGAGAGACAGAGAGAGAGAGACAGAGAGAGACAGAGAGAGAGAGAGAGAGACAGAGAGAGACAGAGAGAGAGAGAGACAGAAGAGAGAGAGAGAGAGAGAGAGACAGAGAGAGAGAGACAGAGAGAGAGAGACACAGAGAGAGACAGACAGAGAGGCAGAGAGAGAGACAGAGAGAGAGGCAGAGAGAGAGACAGAGAGAGACAGAGAGAGAGAGAGAGAGAGACAGAGAGAGAGAGAGACAGAGAGAGAGAGAGAGAGAGAGAGAGAGAGAGAGAGAGAGAGAGAGAGAGAGAGAGAGAGAGAGACACAGAGAGAGAGAGAGAGACAGAGAGAGAGAGACAGAGAGACAGAGAGAGACACAGAGAGAGACAGACAGAGAGGCAGAGAGAGAGAGAGACAGAGAGAGAGAGACAGAGAGAGAGAGAGACAGAGAGAGAGAGAGAGAAGGGGAAAATAATAATCTCAGGCAAAATTAAAAACATCCCAAAATGAAATAAAGATGAGTGTGGTGTTGGGTCCCAGCCGGCGGAATATAAAAGACAGAGTATGAAATATATATACGGCACGGGAGGCAAAGTGAATGCTAAGGCGGCTGTACCTGTGCGGACGCGGGAGATCAAGCCCTGTCTGTCCTCTCCTGTCTCTCTCACACACACACGCTTTTAATAAGATTCCCTGTTATTTTCCCACTCCTGTAATGCTTTTATTATTGCAGATTCACTCGCAGGTGAAGCATATTGATCACAAGGCCATGAGAGAGAGAGAAATGTGCATGCTTTCATAAATCAGAGAGCTAGACGAGCGACAGAAATGAAATTTGCCCGAGAATCTATACTAACTTTTTGCTGTCTAATCCACGTCTGATGCACACGAGAGAAATGCTTTCTGATGAAAAACAATGCAGTAATGCACGTTTCTGGCATTATGATGAATGTTTCATCAGTGCAAAACATGCGATGATGTTTCCCTCTGAATTCAGTTG
>CM077205.1:876265-903765 GCA_039654625.1 Rhinogobio ventralis | reverse complement strand
TCATTGTTTTTCTGCTTGATAACCATTGCTCTCGCTGCAAACAATCTAATATTTATACATTTGCGAGACTCTTTTATCCAAAGCAACTCACATTCAATGCATTTTTATCAGTTCATGCATTCCCTGGGAATCGAACCCACGACCTTGGTGTTGCAGTGCATCTGTTTATGTTACGCATGTATCTGATGTATATTTCAGTCTTCTTTTGCTTAAAAAAGCTTGGATTTTTGCATGCGATGCATGAGATTTCATATGTCTTTCTCTGTTTTTCATTTACTGATGATGAATAGAGGAAGTTTTTAATATAAGAACAGCAAAATAAAGAGGATTAGGTGTGTAACTGATGCTTAAAGGAAATATATTATGCAAAATGCACTTTTATAAGGTGTTTGAACACAGACGTGTGTCCACAGTGTGTGTAAACAACCAGCCTATGATGGTAAAAATCCACACAATACTTTTTTTATAATCCCCATCAATCATTATCAATCTCTCATATTTCCCTCTACTCCTGCGTAAGAGTAGGGAAGCCCCGCCCATGACTGCTGATGATTGGTCCCTTTAGCATAGACACGCCCCTGAGTGAGAAGCACAGAGACGCCATTTCTGTTACTCGCTGTACGGCTAATATGGCTAAAGTTAGCATCGTCTCTGACTGTATTCACACAGACTAGAGCTGTGCCGTTAGTTTTACATAAGTGATCCACTAACCATTCAGTGTAAAAGTGTCGAGCTCTTCCTGAGTCTCTCGTCAGTGTCGACTCCGGCTCAAACATGTGCGGCTGCTCCACAACTGCTTATTTCTGACATTTTGTCTGAGTGAGATTGGCCTGTTTTGTTGTTGACGGAGTATCTGAAGCTCGTGTAAAGGATCCGCCCTCTTCTCGAAGGGGGGGGGGGGGGAGCAGCAGCCAGAGCTTCAGACTGACGGCAGAAGGTCTGGACTCCATCGCAGCTTTCATTGGTCAAGGACCGCCCAAGAGGACGTTTGACTGACATGTAACGCAACCAATCACAGTTCGTTTTGTTCCATGTCATGTTTAGGGGTGTGAAAATGTAAAGTGAATGTCCCTGCAATAACAGACCGGCGTCTATGAATTATTCATTCAAGAACGTTGTTCAAGTTTACTGCAACAATGGAGCCGCGAACTTCACATGCTTTTGAAATCCAGCGTTTAGTTGATCCTGTAGGCGCTCACTGTCACGGTTGTAAACACGGCGGCGTTCTTCTTCCACGAGGGAGTTTGGAGTCGCGGCATATGTTTCCAGGCGGACCGTTAAAGAACGCAACACACACGTCTCGCGGACATCCTGTAGAATTCAACCAATCAGACGACGACTTCCAAACTCCTGAAGAGTTTACAGATAAGTGTGCCATATGCGTCAGACGCTCAGCCAGCGGTCCGCAGCTGGTTTTTGCTGAAAACCAAATAGGGGCAAATTTGACCAGCTATAATAAATTATATGGGGGTATTTTGAGCTGAAACTTCACAGACACACATTCTGGGGACACCAGAGATTTATAATACATCTTGTGAAAAGGGGTATAATATGTCCCCTTTAATATGAGTATGTTGTCATTTTTGTGGCAGGTTGACTGTAGTTGGACGGTCCTTCAGTCGCTGGAGTCGCATGTCCTCTCGTCCTCATCGCTCATTCTTAATTTGCTGCACTTGTGCGGCGAAAGGTCAACTCAGAAACTCCTCGTCTTTCATTCCCTGTCCTCTTCCCGAGAGAGAAACTCCTGGTTTATTTGCCCAGGTCATGGTAAACATTCATTTAGCTACATGCGGGTCTCTTCATCTCGGACCTGCTGTTCTGATCAGAATCGACAGTAGCGGCGTGTGGCTTTGCAATCAGTGGATGTGAGGCCTGTGGTATCAGGAGTCCATTAGGTGTAACGCTGTGTTGCTTCAGGCTCTGTCGGACTATTTCATCAGTAACTGAGCTGCAGATGTGACTCGTCACGTTTTTTATACACTGAATAATGCCGACCCTCATTTGAAAACAGCGGGAGGGTTTTGTGGTGTTTGTCTGGCATGTATGAGTGTTTGGTGTGTGTGTGTGTGCTGTTTGTGTAGTGGTTGTGCTGCCAGCTGTCAGAACTGTTTCCCGCAGGTCAGGTGACCTGAGCAGGAGTGGCACGACCGCCCATCTGGCACACACATACACACACACTACCTGAGATTTTTCTCACTGAGCAAAACCTGTTTCTATTGAGCAAACTCTGTCTCAATTTTTTTATATATATAAATAAATTATCCCCAGTTTCACAGTCTCAGACTAAAATGCATGTTTGAGCTGTTTCAACTAAAGCACATCTCAAAATATGTCAGTAATGATTTTATTCTAAGGCAGGTTTATAAAAGCTACTTAAATACTCTAATGAACGAAGGCCTAATCCTGGGGCACGTTCAAGCTCAAACCGGTGCGCAATGTTTTGCTACGGTTTCCATGTTGAACGGCATGTTTCCTGGAAACGGTGTGCAACGGGGTTTGAGATACGTTTTCTCTTGTTTGGTGGGTGTGTCAAAAATGTCAGACCAATCAGCAGCAACCACGCGGTATTAAAAAGACAGCTTGCACAATGGGTTAGCAACCGCCTAGCAACGCCCTAGCAACCACACAGAATACCATAGCAACCGCCTAGCAACCGCCCAGAACAACATAGCAACACCCTAGCAACCACCCATGCCACCCTAGCAACCACCTAGAAACACCTTAGCAACCACCCATGCCACCCAGGCAACCACCTAGAAACACCCTAGCAACTTGGTGCCGAGTTTTGCCACTGCAAGCACCACTCACATTTACTTCAGGAAATGTACATTCTAGAGAATAATGATAAGCCTAATACTCACAATAAAAATAATAAGGTCATATAGATCATAACAGTCTCAGAGGTAAGAAGAAAAATCCGTTAACTCGATTGGGATGTTCTCTTTTATTCTGGACGGCAAGGGCAGTGACTGTAACATCGAGCGTGTTTTGCAGTATTAAACACGTATTTATACCGATTTCATCAGGCTCCGGCAATTCTTCAAAAAGAACACAAAGAATGTCCTTCTCTTGCGTCATCAGAACAGGGTGCTCAACGCACCAAAAACGTTTTGCATTGTTGCATTTGTTTAATCTAAACCCTGCTTGTGGAACCAGACCCAAATATAATTCACATCCCAGTTAACCTTTTTTTTACATCTATACCAAAATAATAAATGGCAGTAACAATTAAAATTGTTTTATTTTATTTGCAAACTGATGTTCAGCTTTTCCTTTTAATACTCAACTTATTTTCATCAGTCATCATGTTTTCAGTCTATTTTATTGTATTTTTTTCTTCATTAAATGCTCATCAATGGTTGTATATCATGAGCAGGGACACGTGACGTTTGTGTGATTTCACCGGAAAGAATAGAGAGGAGACACACTCGACCAGGGTTAGGGAGTAACGGAATACATGTGACTGAGTTACGTATTTAAAATACAACATTTAAGTAAAAATATTTCATTACAGTTGCATTTTAAATGGGGGGTAATCAAATTACAGTTACATCCGAAAAGTATTTTAGATTACCAAAGTGATTACAAAAAGTTGCATGTTACTTTTATTTAGTCCTGTCCTGAATAAGCCATTTCACATAATTACATGACAAAATGACTGAATTTATAGAAATTGCCACATTCAAAAACGACCCTTGAATCTGAATCTGTCATTCCCTGATGATCCACGACTGTTCTCATAATTCATGTTCAGTCATTTGTTTAGGTAACTGCGACTTTTTATCTCACAATTCTGACTTCTTTTCTGAGAACTGTGAGATATAAACTCGGAATTGCGAGTTATAATGTCCAATTATGAGAGGGGAAAACACTGACGCTTTTTCTCAGAATTGCGACTTTATTAAAAAAAATAAAAAAATATAATAGCAACTTTTTTTTTATAACTCGCAATTCTGAGGGAAAAAAAGTCAGAATTGTGAGATAAAAAGTCACATTTTTTATTTCCCAGAAAAATAAGTACAATTTACCCTGTTAAAAATGCATTTCATTACAAATATCTTCATTTGTGTTTCAAAGATGAATGAAAGTCAGTCAAATTTTATTTAACTATTAAAGCAGAGTCCAGAAAATTGAAAAAATAAATAAAGCAGATTTCATAAGGCCCTAAATGTAATCGCATGCACGGCAGAAATGCTGGAATGATGTTCTTCCTCAGGATTTTTGTTTTCCAGCACAAATATCAAAACATCCTTAAATCAGGACACATTTAATGACATGCAGAATGAAGAAATGAAGTCTTGTTTTCTGAGAACTGAACAGAATTAAGAGTTTATGCTTAAAACAAGAACAGATATCTGTCATTGGGTATGAAAATGACTTGCATTGGAATGAAGCTGATTTTTATGAACACATTGGCAGATATTTGTTCTTGTTTAAAAGATTTCTTATCGCAAACTTTAAGCTATTTCTTTGTAAAAATGAATTAAAAAGTTATGGAGATTTGTTGGAAATTGTATTTTCAAACTTTGTGTCACAAATACAACTCACTGTGTGCTTTAGAGAACATATTCTTCAATTTATCCCTTAAATATTCTTTAATTGGTCCTAAAAAGGTCTTAAATTTACATTCATAAAACCTGCAGAAGCCCTGTTGTATTCCAGGTCGTTTCAAAGCAGAAAATTCATGTTTCAGTCATACGGTTTCAAAGCTGCTACTTTTTTCTTCTTTGGAACATAAAGTTCTTGATTATGAAATATTAGTAGTTCTTAGTGACCACATTTGTCAAGCTCAAAAATAAAAATTAAATCACAGTAACCCAGTAAACAGCAGGATCCATAAGTTCATTCATAATTCATAAATGTCACAAATACAACTCATTGTGTGCTTAGACATTTGCATTAGAGAACATATTGATGTATTTTCCCTTCAATTTATCCCTTACATTGTCTTTAATTGGTCTTAAATTCACTTTCATAAAATCTGCAGAAAGCCTAATATATACTATGATGAGCCAAAACATTATGACCAGTCACAGATGAAGCAAATATTATTGATCATCTCCTAACAAGGCTACATATTAACGTCAGGTAGATTAGATGATAAGCAAATTATCATAATCAATGTGTTGGATGCAGGACAAATGTCCAGGAATAAAGATCTGAGCGACTCTGACCAGAGCCAAACTGGTATGGCAAGGCAACTGGGTCAGAATATCTCTGAACGAGGCTTGTGTGTCGCTCCCGGTCAGCAGTGGTCAGAATTACCAACAGTGTCCGAGGATGGACAAACCACAAACCACAGCATATTAATGATTTGTGAAGGATCATGTGACACTGAAGACTGGAGTAATGATGATAAATTCAGCTTTGATCACAGGAATAAATTACACTTTACTATATATTCACATAGAGAACAGCTGATTTACACTGGAGTCATATTTCACTGTTTTACTGTATTTTTGATCAAATAAATGCAGCCTTGGTATAAAACAGCTATTTTAAATTATAATAATATTTCACAATTTGTACTGTATTTTTGATCAAATAAATGCAGCCTTGGTATAAAACAGCTATTTTAAATTATAATAATATTTCATAATTTTTACTGTATTTTTGATCAAATAAATGCAGCCTTGGTATAAAACAGCTATTTTAAATTATAATAATATTTCGTAATTTTTACTGTATTTTTGAATAAATAAATGCAGCCTTGGTATAAAACAGCTATTTTAAATTATAATAATATTTCGTAATTTTTACTGTATTTTTGATCAAATAAATGCAGCCTTGGTATAAAACAGCTATTTTAAATTATAATAATATTTCGCAATTTTTACTGTATTTTTGATCAAATAAATGCAGCCTTGGTATAAAACAGCTATTTTAAATTATAATAATATTTCATAATTTTTACTGTATTTTTGATCAAATAAATGCAGCCTTGGTATAAAACAGCTATTTTAAATTATAATAATATTTCGTAATTTTTACTGTATTTTTGAATAAATAAATGCAGCCTTGGTATAAAACAGCTATTTTAAATTATAATAATATTTCGTAATTTTTACTGTATTTTTGATCAAATAAATGCAGCCTTGGTATAAAACAGCTATTTTAAATTATAATAATATTTCGCAATTTTTACTGTATTTTTGATCAAATAAATGCAGCCTTGGTATAAAACAGCTATTTTAAATTATAATAATATTTCGCAATTTTTACTGTATTTTTGATCAAATAAATGCAGCCTTGGTATAAAACAGTTATTTTAAATTATAATAATATTTTGCAATTTTTACTGTATTTTTTATTTGAGCAGAAGAGACTATTTTTGAGTCTTTTAATAGTTATCTAGAGCCCACGTATTATGGGGGTTTTTTTTCGTAGAGAAAACCTTTGTTATGCCAACTTGTAACCTTGAGAAAGACATCTGTATGGAAACAATCATTATTACAACGGTATGAAGTGTTCCTGTGCCACAAACCAAATAAACCAGCGCTATATTTCAGCACAACTTTAGTTTCAGTTCCAGTTTAGATCTGAATCAAGACATTCTTCCACACACTGCATCATGATCTCAGCCCTGGAGAAACATCTCAGAGTATCTCTACAGTAATGAACCACAATAGCACATCATCCTCATGAAGGCTCTGTTGATGAGCAGGAGCTGGTGATCAGCAGAACTGTCCGCTGATAGCAGATGGTGTGTGTGCTTCTCTCAGCCAGGGGTCTGAACGCGTCGTCCTTGAAGAAGGTTCACATCCACAAATCAGCAACTTGAGCTCCTTTCACTGGCGCTGGGAAGGGAAGTTTGTAGTAATGAAAGCATGAATATTCTTTGAAAGTGCTCACCGAAGGAGAGACGTTTTGATTAATGCTTTTCAGATGATTATTGATTCTTTGTCTGGAGTGAAATTGTGTTTCCTGGTTGTTGTATTTTCACCGGTGGAGGAGAAATGAGGCTCAGTTAGACACTCACCGGCTGTGAGGTGATGCGGGTTATGAACACACACACACTCACACACACACTCTCTCACACACTCTCACACACACACACACACATACACACACACACACACACACACACACACACACTACCTCTCACACACAATCACACACTCACACACAATCACACACACACTCTCACACACAATCACACAATCACACACACTCTCTCACACACACACACACAATCTCACACACACACACACACACTCACACACTCTCTCACACACAATCACACACTCACACACACACACACTCTCACACACAATCACACACTCACACACACACACTCTCTCACACACAATCACAATCACACTTACACACACACACTCACTCACACACTCTCACACACAATCACACACTCTCACACACACTCACTCACTCACATACACACATACACACACACACGCACACACTCACACTCACACTCACTCAGTCACACACACACAAACACACACACTCTCTCACACACACACACACACACTCACTCAGTCACACTCACACACTTTCACACACATACACACACACACACACACGCTAACACACACTCACTCAGTCACACACACACTCATTCATTTAGAATAAACACTGGATTATTCCACAAAAAAAAACAAGTTTTCATGCAGACTTGAAAGTAAAGCACACAGGTGATGTCACGGCTGCTAACGAGAGCGCGCGCGCGGATGCAGCACACACACACACACACACACACACACACTCCTCCCCTGTTCCAGCCCTCTAACCCTCCAGATTCCTCGCCAGCCGCAGTCGCTCCTCGATGTTTCCCTCGGGTGTGTTTTCCTCCCTCCTCTTTTCATTATGTAGATGTGTCTTTGCGCGCTCGTGCTCCTGCTGTCTGCGTTTGCTATATTCCTTTTTTATTTGGTATATTTTTCAGCTGATTTGTCTCGCAGCGGGAGTGGAGAGGGCATCAATCACTGTCACTTAGTGTCGCTCATCTTAAAGACGGGACACTTCTCCCTCTCACCCCGCCACACATCTGAATTTTAAAACTCACTCAATACATAAATCTGCGGAGGGCTCGGGCGCCCGTCGGCAATCTGACTCAAATATATGTTTACACGGTTACAAATGAGGAATGCGCCAGAGCGCCGTCACTTCTGATTCCTGCCGGCCGGCCGGCGCGCCGCCGCTCGGGGCTGGTGGCGCGGGACTCGCGCTGGTGCAGCTCTTATTTAGATGAATGATTAAAGTTACGGCCCAGCCAGGACTCTCAACCCAGCGATCTTATTTAAAGAAGAATGGGGGAGCTGTCATCTTTTGATGCATCGCCTGCCGTCCCGCATGCAAAGCGGAGGCGCGCGCGTTCCCTGACACTGGAACGAGCCCGCAATCATTCCTGGAAGTGACCGCGCTTCCGAGCACGAGCAGCAAAGCCTTCAGAAAAGCCATTCGTCTGCAGTGTTGCCAAAAGTTCTATTTTATGCAAATGAGTTATACAGTTGCATTATGACGTCAACTAATGTCACACTCGTATGAAAACAATGGGCTATGGCAAAGCCAAATTTTGAACAATGCATGAAGGAAGTTATATATGGCACCGATTTATTGTATTATTATTGGAAATAAGAAAGCAAAAAAGTTATATATATATATATATACATGTAATATATAATATTTGTAATCTATCCATCCATCCGATCCATCCATACATCTACACTAGATTGCCAAAAGTTTTGGGACGCCTGCCTTTACATGCACATGAACTTTAATGCCATCCCGTTCTTAATCCGTAGGGTTTAATATGGAGTTGTCCCACCCTTTGCAGCTATAACAGCTTCAACTCTTCTGGGAAGGCTTTCCACAAGGTTTAGGAGTGTGTTTATGGGGATTTTTGACCATTCTTCTAGAAGCGCATTTGTGAGGTCAGGCACTGATGTTGGACGAGAAGGCCTGGCTCGCAGTCTCCGCTCTAATTCATCCCAAAGGTGTTCTATCGGGATGAGGTCAGGACTCTGTGCAGGCCAGTCAAGTTCCTCCACACCAAACTCACTCATCCATGTCTTTATGGACCGACGCTTTGTGCACTGGAGCGCAGTCATGTTGGGACAGGAAGGGGCCGTCCCCAAACTGTTCCCACAAAGTTAGGAGCATGAAATTGTCCAAAATGTCTTGGTATGCTGAAGCATTAAGAGTTCCTTTCACTGGAACTAAGGGGCCAAGCCCAACCCCTGAAAAACAACCCCACCCCATAATCCCCCCTCCACCAAACTTTACACTTGGCACAATGCAGTCAGGCAAGTCCCGTTCCCCTGGCAACCGCCAAACCCAGACTCGTCCATGGGATTGTCAGACAGAGAAGCGTGATTGGTCACTCCAGAGAACACGTCTCACTGCTCTAGAGTCCAGTGGCGGCGTGCTTTACCCCACTGCATCCCACGCTTTGCATTGCTCTTGGTGATGTAAGGCTTGGATGAGCTGCTCGGCCATGGAAACCCATTCCATGAAGCTCTCTACACACTGTTCTTGAGCTCATCTGAAGGCCACAGATCTATCGTTCAATCTATCTATCTGTCTATCTATCTATCTTGCATGCATATATTTTTCAGTAAAGTCATCAATAATAGAACGTCTACTGGAAGTCATGATGGCCAAATAAAAATGAATGTGTGTCTATTATAGACATAGACATTTGTGTGCCTATTACCTCTACAAATTGTTTTCCTGATATTCATTTTGAATTAAATAAATCTAAATTGCATGCACAGCTTTGATGGAAACATAGCTAGTATGAAGGCACGTTCATTTGTTAAACTTGTCTGCTGTGTGAACGGTTTTGTCTGTTTTCATGTGACTCCCAGCGTTATGTTCTCCTCTGTTTTCCCTCACGCTCTCTTTCTCTGTCTTTCTTCACTCTCTCTGAATGATGGATCGCTGTGGGTTTTGTCGGTGTGATGATCCACTCTCCCTCCTCCTGTGGGACGTGCGCGTGTGCCGGTGATCTATGGCCCGTGAAGCTCCTCAGTCCTGGTGGTCGGTAACGGGGCTGTGTATCCTCTGAGGCGCTGTGAGGAGAACGTGCATTATCTGTCGAGTCCTTCAGGGCCAGAGAGGCGAATCAAGCCTGAAATAGAGCTCTCCTCTAAAGCTTAAGCACCAGGCGATGACATAAACAGTTCTTCTCTTCCTTCCCATCAGCGCTTTCCTCCAGTCACACTCAGATGGGACTATCGTCAATTCTCAGCCACAGAATTGCACTTAATAAGCAGCGTTTTACACAAAATTTTGTACCCAATTCGAATTCTTCACTCATTACCTTTAGTGAAATTCATTTTGAGCCTGTGAGTCTCCATGCACTTCAGGTGCAGAATGGCATTGAGCGCCGTGGATTTAGGATGGCATCTCTCTAGATATCGAAACTTTTAGGGCTCTTTTGCTTTGGACCAATTTGCAACCACCTAGCAATGCCCTAGAAACCACTCTGAAGACCCTAGCAATTGCATGGAAATATTCTTGTGCTATAGCATATTTTATAAACATTATTGTTTGGTTTAATGATCTTGATCATATGAAGTTCATCAAGCCCTTCATGCAGCCACAAATACGATAAATAGCTGGTCAGGTTTTTCTAGACCGTGTCCATTATGATGATCTGAGATCTAATGCGTCTTTAGCAATGCCTTTGGCATTACCTAACAAACGGCTTGAAGGTGAAGCTCTTCCAGGTCGTGATCATATTTCAGCAGATGTCTTTATGGACACTCTATGCGGTTAACAGGAAATCAGACGCAGATCATATTATCTCACTTCACTCTGTCGATATGTGCAGCTGTTTATTAGCTCCTAAATCTAATCTTGAGGTTCCAAACCAGCTCATATGCTAAGAATTCAATTGGTCCAGTTGAAGCTATTCTAAGATCACCGTCGAAGTTCTTGTTCTTAGTTCCAGAAAAAAGCTCAAGACTGTGCGTCACTGTGCTTTAGTACTAAAAATTAGGATTTAATTTAGTCCATTGCTCCAGTTTGAAATCTTTGGACACGTACAGTATAACGCTCTCTTATAAATGTGTGCGTGTGATTCCGAATCTGCTCATCTATTGTTTTAGCGTTTATTTTGGTTCATGTTTTGATTATAAAGTATGTTTGTGCATCTGTGTTTACAATCAGTAAAGATATTTTGATATCTAATATATGACATCCAGGACATTTTATGTGTGACTTAAGTGTGTACTAATACAACAGGTTATATAGTTATACACCAGTAGATGGCGACATGACTGACTAATTGATTGATTCATTCAAATGATTCATTTGAAAAATCTAAACATGAAACATGGGCTGTGTCCGAAAGCTTAAAAATGCTGCCCTCGGAGGACGCATTATAAGAAGGCATCAAGGCACGTCTGAATCCAATGTTAGCTTCACTTCCTGTCTCCTGAGATACATTCATCTGATCAGTTTTTTAAGGCAAATGTATAATATTTTCCACTTCTGATGTCATGTAGTAATTAAATTTCCACTCAGTTCTCACCAAAGTTCTCTCTATTTAGCTGTAGATCATTAAACCGTTACGCTGCATGAGTGAGTCATTGAATCATTCACTCAACCAATTCAATCAAAAACACTGATTCATTTCAGGAACAAATCAAGGGATGAGTGAGTCATTGAATCATCCACTCAACCGATTCAATCAAAGACGCTGATTCATTTCAGGAATAAAACAAGAGATGAGTGAGTCATTGAATCATCCTCTCAACCGATTCAATCAAAAACACTGATTCATTTCAGGAACAAAACAAGAGATGAGTGAGTCATTGAATCATCCTCTCAGCCGATTCATTCAAAAACATTGATTCATTTCGGAACAAAACAAGAGATGGGTGAGTCACTGAATCATTCACTCAACCAATTCAATCAAAAACACTGATTCATTTCAGGAACAAATCAAGAGATGAGTGAGTCATTGAATCATCCACTCAACCGATTAATTCAAAAACATTGATTCATTTCGGAACAAAACAAGAGATGAGTGAGTCATTGAATCATCCTCTCAACCGATTCAATCAAAAACACTGATTCATTTCAGGAACAAATCAAGAGATGAGTGAGTCATTGAATCATCCACTCAACCGATTCATTCAAAAACATTGATTCATTTCGGAACAAAACAAGAGATGAGTGAGTCATTGAATCATCCACTCAACCAATTCAGTCAAAAACATTGATTCATTTCAGGAACAAATCAAGAGATGAGTGAGTCATTGAATCATCCACTCAACCGATTTAATCAAAAACACTGATTCATTTCAGGAACAAAACAAGAGATGAGTGAGTCATTGAATCATCCTCTCAACCGATTCAATCAAAAACACTGATTCATTTCGGAACAAAACAAGAGATGAGTGAGTCATTGAATCATCCTCTCAACCGATTCAATCAAAGACGCTGATTCATTTCAAAACAAAACAAGAGATGAGTGAGTCATTGAATCATCCACTCAACCGATTTAATCAAAAACACTGATTCATTTCAGGAACAAAACAAGAGATGAGTGAGTCATTGAATCATCCTCTCAACCGATTCAATCAAAAACACTGATTCATTTCGGAACAAAACAAGAGATGAGTGAGTCATTGAATCATCCTCTCAACCGATTCAATCAAAGACGCTGATTCATTTCAAAACAAAACAAGAGATGAGTGAGTCATTGAATCATCCACTCAACCGATTTAATCAAAAACACTGATTCATTTCAGGAACAAAACAAGAGATGAGTGAGTCATTGAATCATCCTCTCAACCGATTCAATCAAAGACGCTGATTCATTTCGGAACAAAACAAGAGATGAGTGAGTCATTGAATCATCCACTCAACCGATTTAATCAAAAACACTGATTCATTTCAGGAACAAAACAAGAGATGAGTGAGTCATTGAATCATCCTCTCAACCGATTCAATCAAAAACACTGATTCATTTCGGAACAAAACAAGAGATGAGTGAGTCATTGAATCATCCTCTCAACCGATTCAATCAAAGACGCTGATTCATTTCAAAACAAAACAAGAGATGAGTGAGTCATTGAATCATCCTCTCAACCGATTCAATCAAAGACGCTGATTCATTTCGGAACAAAACAAGAGATGAGTGAGTCATTGAATCATCCACTCAACCGATTCAATTAAAAACACTGATTCATTTCGGAACAAAACAAGAGATGAGTGAGTCATTGAATCATCCTCTCAACCGATTCAATTAAAAACACTGATTCATTTCAGGAACAAACCAAGAGATGAGTGAGTCATTGAATCATCCACTCAACCGATTCAATCAAAAACGCTGATTCATTTCAGGAACAAAACAAGAGATGAGTGAGTCATTGAATCATCCACTCAACCGATTCAATCAAAGACGCTGATTCATTTCAGGAATAAAACAAGAGATGAGTGAGTCATTGAATCATCCTCTCAACCGATTCAATCAAAAACACTGATTCATTTCAGGAACAAAACAAGAGATGAGTGAGTCATTGAATCATCCTCTCAGCCGATTCATTCAAAAACATTGATTCATTTCGGAACAAAACAAGAGATGGGTGAGTCACTGAATCATTCACTCAACCAATTCAATCAAAAACACTGATTCATTTCAGGAACAAATCAAGAGATGAGTGAGTCATTGAATCATCCACTCAACCGATTAATTCAAAAACATTGATTCATTTCGGAACAAAACAAGAGATGAGTGAGTCATTGAATCATCCTCTCAACCGATTCAATCAAAAACACTGATTCATTTCAGGAACAAATCAAGAGATGAGTGAGTCATTGAATCATCCACTCAACCGATTCATTCAAAAACATTGATTCATTTCGGAACAAAACAAGAGATGAGTGAGTCATTGAATCATCCACTCAACCAATTCAGTCAAAAACATTGATTCATTTCAGGAACAAATCAAGAGATGAGTGAGTCATTGAATCATCCACTCAACCGATTTAATCAAAAACACTGATTCATTTCAGGAACAAAACAAGAGATGAGTGAGTCATTGAATCATCCTCTCAACCGATTCAATCAAAAACACTGATTCATTTCGGAACAAAACAAGAGATGAGTGAGTCATTGAATCATCCTCTCAACCGATTCAATCAAAGACGCTGATTCATTTCAAAACAAAACAAGAGATGAGTGAGTCATTGAATCATCCACTCAACCGATTTAATCAAAAACACTGATTCATTTCAGGAACAAAACAAGAGATGAGTGAGTCATTGAATCATCCTCTCAACCGATTCAATCAAAAACACTGATTCATTTCGGAACAAAACAAGAGATGAGTGAGTCATTGAATCATCCTCTCAACCGATTCAATCAAAGACGCTGATTCATTTCAAAACAAAACAAGAGATGAGTGAGTCATTGAATCATCCACTCAACCGATTTAATCAAAAACACTGATTCATTTCAGGAACAAAACAAGAGATGAGTGAGTCATTGAATCATCCTCTCAACCGATTCAATCAAAGACGCTGATTCATTTCGGAACAAAACAAGAGATGAGTGAGTCATTGAATCATCCACTCAACCGATTTAATCAAAAACACTGATTCATTTCAGGAACAAAACAAGAGATGAGTGAGTCATTGAATCATCCTCTCAACCGATTCAATCAAAAACACTGATTCATTTCGGAACAAAACAAGAGATGAGTGAGTCATTGAATCATCCTCTCAACCGATTCAATCAAAGACGCTGATTCATTTCAAAACAAAACAAGAGATGAGTGAGTCATTGAATCATCCTCTCAACCGATTCAATCAAAGACGCTGATTCATTTCGGAACAAAACAAGAGATGAGTGAGTCATTGAATCATCCTCTCAACCGATTCAATCAAAAACACTGATTCATTTCGGAACAAAACAAGAGATGAGTGAGTCATTGAATCATCCTCTCAACCGATTCAATCAAAGACGCTGATTCATTTCAAAACAAAACAAGAGATGAGTGAGTCATTGAATCATCCTCTCAACCGATTCAATTAAAAACACTGATTCATTTCAGGAACAAACCAAGAGATGAGTGAGTCATTGAATCATCCACTCAACCGATTCAATCAAAGACGCTGATTCATTTCAGGAATAAAACAAGAGATGAGTGAGTCATTGAATCATCCTCTCAACCGATTCAATCAAAAACACTGATTCTTTTCAGGAACAAAACAAGAGATGAGTGAGTCATTGAATCATCCTCTCAGCCGATTCATTCAAAAACATTGATTCATTTCGGAACAAAACAAGAGATGGGTGAGTCACTGAATCATTCACTCAACCAATTCAATCAAAAACACTGATTCATTTCAGGAACAAATCAAGAGATGAGTGAGTCATTGAATCATCCACTCAACCGATTAATTCAAAAACATTGATTCATTTCGGAACAAAACAAGAGATGAGTGAGTCATTGAATCATCCTCTCAACCGATTCAATCAAAAACACTGATTCATTTCAGGAACAAATCAAGAGATGAGTGAGTCATTGAATCATCCACTCAACCGATTCATTCAAAAACATTGATTCATTTCGGAACAAAACAAGAGATGAGTGAGTCATTGAATCATCCACTCAACCGATTTAATCAAAAACACTGATTCATTTCAGGAACAAAACAAGAGATGAGTGAGTCATTGAATCATCCTCTCAACCAATTCAATCAAAAACACTGATTCATTTCGGAACAAAACAAGAGATGAGTGAGTCATTGAATCATCCTCTCAACCGATTCAATCAAAGACGCTGATTCATTTCAAAACAAAACAAGAGATGAGTGAGTCATTGAATCATCCTCTCAACCGATTCAATCAAAGACGCTGATTCATTTCGGAACAAAACAAGAGATGAGTGAGTCATTGAATCATCCTCTCAACCGATTCAATCAAAAACACTGATTCATTTCGGAACAAAACAAGAGATGAGTGAGTCATTGAATCATCCTCTCAACTGATTCAATCAAAGACGCTGATTCATTTCAGGAATAAAACAAGAGATGAGTGAGTCATTGAATCATCCTCTCAACCGATTCAATCAAAGACGCTGATTCATTTCGGAACAAAACAAGAGATGAGTGAGTCATTGAATCATCCTCTCAACCGATTCAATCAAAGACACTGATTCATTTCAGGAACAAACCAAGAGATGAGTGAGTCATTGAATCATCCACTCAACCGATTCAATCAAAAACACTGATTCATTTCAGGAACAAAACAAGAGATGAGTGAGTCATTGAATTATCCTCTCAACCGATTCAATCAAAGACGCTGATTCATTTCGGAACAAAACAAGAGATGAGTGAGTCATTGAATCATCCACTCAACCGATTCAATCAAAGACGCTGATTCATTTCAAAACAAAACAAGAGATGAGTGAGTCATTGAATTATCCTCTCAACCGATTCAATCAAAGACGCTGATTCATTTCGGAATAAAACAAGAGATGAGTGAGTCATTGAATTATCCTCTCAACCGATTCAATCAAAGACGCTGATTCATTTCGGAATAAAACAAGAGATGAGTGAGTCATTGAATTATCCTCTCAACCGATTCAATCAAAGACACTGATTCATTTCGGAACAAAACAAGAGATGAGTGAGTCATTGAATCATCCTCTCAACAGATTCAATCAAAAACACTGATTCATTTCAGGAACAAATCAAGAGATGAGTGAGTCATTGAATCATCCTCTCAACCAATTCAATCAAAAACACTGATTCGTTTCAGGAACAAATCAAGAGATGAGTGAGTCATTGAATCATCCTCTCAACCGATTCAATCAAAGACGCTGATTCATTTCGGAACAAAACAAGAGATGAGTGAGTCATTGAATCATCCTCTCAACCGATTCAATCAAAAACACTGATTCATTTCGGAACAAAACAAGAGATGAGTGAGTCATTGAATCATCCTCTCAACTGATTCAATCAAAGACGCTGATTCATTTCAGGAATAAAACAAGAGATGAGTGAGTCATTGAATCATCCTCTCAACCGATTCAATCAAAGACGCTGATTCATTTCGGAACAAAACAAGAGATGAGTGAGTCATTGAATCATCCTCTCAACCGATTCAATCAAAGACACTGATTCATTTCAGGAACAAACCAAGAGATGAGTGAGTCATTGAATCATCCACTCAACCGATTCAATCAAAAACACTGATTCATTTCAGGAACAAAACAAGAGAT
Source organism: Rhinogobio ventralis (assembly GCA_039654625.1). Taxonomy (NCBI): domain Eukaryota; kingdom Metazoa; phylum Chordata; class Actinopteri; order Cypriniformes; family Gobionidae; genus Rhinogobio; species Rhinogobio ventralis. Next base: position 886,561 of record CM077205.1, on the reverse strand, counting down.
GAGTGAGTCATTGAATTATCCTCTCAACCGATTCAATCAAAGACGCTGATTCATTTCGGAACAAAACAAGAGATGAGTGAGTCATTGAATCATCCACTCAACCGATTCAATCAAAGACGCTGATTCATTTCAAAACAAAACAAGAGATGAGTGAGTCATTGAATTATCCTCTCAACCGATTCAATCAAAGACGCTGATTCATTTCGGAATAAAACAAGAGATGAGTGAGTCATTGAATTATCCTCTCAACCGATTCAATCAAAGACGCTGATTCATTTCGGAATAAAACAAGAGATGAGTGAGTCATTGAATTATCCTCTCAACCGATTCAATCAAAGACACTGATTCATTTCGGAACAAAACAAGAGATGAGTGAGTCATTGAATCATCCTCTCAACAGATTCAATCAAAAACACTGATTCATTTCAGGAACAAATCAAGAGATGAGTGAGTCATTGAATCATCCTCTCAACCAATTCAATCAAAAACACTGATTCATTTCAGGAACAAATCAAGAGATGAGTGAGTCATTGAATCATCCTCTCAACCGATTCAATCAAAAACACTGATTCATTTCAGGAACAAAACAAGAGATGAGTGAGTCATTGAATTATCCTCTCAACCGATTCAATCAAAGACGCTGATTCATTTTGGAACAAAACAAGAGATGAGTGAGTCATTGAATCATCCTCTCAACCGATTCAATCAAAAACACTGATTCATTTCAGGAACAAAACAAGAGATGAGTGAGTCATTGAATCATCCACTCAACCGATTCAATCAAAGACGCTGATTCATTTTGGAACAAAACAAGAGATGAGTGAGTCATTGAATGATCCACTCAACCGATTCAATCAAAGACGCTGATTCATTTCAAAACAAAACAAGAGATGAGTGAGTCATTGAATTATCCTCTCAACCGATTCAATCAAAGACGCTGATTCATTTCAGGAATAAAACAAGAGATGAGTGAGTCATTGAATCATCCACTCAACTGATTCAATCAAAGACGCTGATTCATTTCAAAACAAAACAAGAGATGAGTGAGTCATTGAATTATCCTCTCAACCGATTCAATCAAAAACACTGATTCATTTCAGGAATAAAACAAGAGATGAGTGAGTCATTGAATCATCCACTCAACCGATTCAATCAAAAACACTGATTCATTTCAGGAACAAAACAAGAGATGAGTGAGTCATTGAATCATCCACTCAACCGATTCAATCAAAAACACTGATTCATTTCAGGAACAAAACAAGAGATGAGTGAGTCATTGAATCATCCACTCAACCGATTCAATCAAAGACGCTGATTCATTTTGGAACAAAACAAGAGATGAGTGAGTCATTGAATCATCCACTCAACCGATTCAATCAAAGACGCTGATTCATTTCAAAACAAAACAAGAGATGAGTGAGTCATTGAATTATCCTCTCAACCGATTCAATCAAAGACGCTGATTCATTTCAGGAATAAAACAAGAGATGAGTGAGTCATTGAATCATCCTCTCAACCGATTCAATCAAAGACACTGATTCATTTCGGAACAAAACAAGAGATGAGTGAGTCATTGAATCATCCTCTCAACCGATTCAATCAAAGACGCTGATTCATTTCGGAACAAAACAAGAGATGAGTGAGTCATTGAATCATCCACTCAACCGATTCAATCAAAAACACTGATTCATTTCAGGAATAAAACAAGAGATGAGTGAGTCATTGAATCATCCTCTCAACCGATTCAATCAAAGACGCTGATTCATTTCAGGAATAAAACAAGAGATGAGTGAGTCATTGAATCATCCTCTCAACCGATTCAATCAAAGACGCTGATTCATTTCAGGAATAAAACAAGAGATGAGTGAGTCATTGAATCATCCTCTCACCCGATTCAATCAAAAACACTGATTCATTTCAGGAACAAAACAAGAGATGAGTGAGTCACTGAATCATCCTCTCAACCGATTCAATGAAAAACACTGATTCATTTCGGAACAAAACAAGAGATGAGTGAGTCATTGAATCATCCTCTCAACCGATTCAATCAAAAACACTGATTCATTTCGGAACAAAACAAGAGATGAGTGAGTCATTGAATCATCCTCTCAACCGATTCAATCAAAGACGCTGATTCATTTCAGGAACAAAACAAGAGATGAGTGAGTCATTGAATCATCCTCTCAACCAATTCAATCAAAAACACTGATTCATTTCAGGAACAAAACAAGAGATGAGTGAGTCATTGAATTATCCTCTCAACCGATTCAATCAAAGACGCTGATTCATTTTGGAACAAAACAAGAGATGAGTGAGTCATTGAATCATCCTCTCAACCGATTCAATCAAAAACACTGATTCATTTCAGGAACAAAACAAGAGATGAGTGAGTCATTGAATCATCCACTCAACCGATTCAATCAAAGACGCTGATTCATTTTGGAACAAAACAAGAGATGAGTGAGTCATTGAATCATCCTCTCAACCGATTCAATCAAAAACACTGATTCATTTCAGGAACAAAACAAGAGATGAGTGAGTCATTGAATTATCCTCTCAACCGATTCAATCAAAGACGCTGATTCATTTTGGAACAAAACAAGAGATGAGTGAGTCATTGAATTATCCTCTCAACCGATTCAATCAAAGACGCTGATTCATTTTGGAACAAAACAAGAGATGAGTGAGTCATTGAATCATCCACTCAACCGATTCAATCAAAAACACTGATTCATTTCAGGAACAAAACAAGAGATGAGTGAGTCACTGAATCATCCTCTCAACCGATTCAATGAAAAACACTGATTCATTTCGGAACAAAACAAGAGATGAGTGAGTCATTGAATCATCCTCTCAACCGATTCAATCAAAAACACTGATTCATTTCGGAACAAAACAAGAGATGAGTGAGTCATTGAATCATCCTCTCAACCGATTCAATCAAAGACGCTGATTCATTTCAGGAACAAAACAAGAGATGAGTGAGTCATTGAATCATCCTCTCAACCAATTCAATCAAAAACACTGATTCATTTCAGGAACAAAACAAGAGATGAGTGAGTCATTGAATTATCCTCTCAACCGATTCAATCAAAGACGCTGATTCATTTTGGAACAAAACAAGAGATGAGTGAGTCATTGAATTATCCTCTCAACCGATTCAATCAAAGACGCTGATTCATTTTGGAACAAAACAAGAGATGAGTGAGTCATTGAATCATCCTCTCAACCGATTCAATCAAAAACACTGATTCATTTCAGGAACAAAACAAGAGATGAGTGAGTCATTGAATCATCCACTCAACCGATTCAATCAAAGACGCTGATTCATTTTGGAACAAAACAAGAGATGAGTGAGTCATTGAATCATCCTCTCAACCGATTCAATCAAAAACACTGATTCATTTCAGGAACAAAACAAGAGATGAGTGAGTCATTGAATCATCCACTCAACCGATTCAATCAAAGACGCTGATTCATTTTGGAACAAAACAAGAGATGAGTGAGTCATTGAATCATCCACTCAACCGATTCAATCAAAGACGCTGATTCATTTCAAAACAAAACAAGAGATGAGTGAGTCATTGAATTATCCTCTCAACCGATTCAATCAAAGACGCTGATTCATTTCAGGAATAAAACAAGAGATGAGTGAGTCATTGAATCATCCACTCAACCGATTCAATCAAAGACGCTGATTCATTTCAAAACAAAACAAGAGATGAGTGAGTCATTGAATTATCCTCTCAACCGATTCAATCAAAGACGCTGATTCATTTCAGGAATAAAACAAGAGATGAGTGAGTCATTGAATCATCCACTCAACCGATTCAATCAAAAACACTGATTCATTTCAGGAATAAAACAAGAGATGAGTGAGTCATTGAATCATCCTCTCAACCGATTCAATCAAAGACGCTGATTCATTTCAGGAATAAAACAAGAGATGAGTGAGTCATTGAATCATCCTCTCAACCGATTCAATCAAAGACGCTGATTCATTTCAGGAATAAAACAAGAGATGAGTGAGTCATTGAATCATCCTCTCACCCGATTCAATCAAAAACACTGATTCATTTCAGGAACAAAACAAGAGATGAGTGAGTCACTGAATCATCCTCTCAACCGATTCAATGAAAAACACTGATTCATTTCGGAACAAAACAAGAGATGAGTGAGTCATTGAATCATCCTCTCACCCGATTCAATCAAAGACACTGATTCATTTCAGGAACAAAACAAGAGATGAGTGAGTCATTGAATCATCCTCTCAACCGATTCAATCAAAGACGCTGATTCATTTCAGGAACAAAACAAGAGATGGGTGAGTCATTGAATCATCCTCTCAACCGATTCAATCAAAGACGCTGATTCATTTCAGGAACAAAACAAGAGATGAGTGAGTCATTGAATCATCCTCTCAACCAATTCAATCAAAAACACTGATTCATTTCAAAACAAAACAAGAGATGAGTGAGTCATTGAATCATCCTCTCAACCGATTCAATCAAAAACACTGATTCATTTCAAAACAAAACAAGAGATGAGTGAGTCATTGAATCATCCTCTCAACCGATTCAATCAAAGACGCTGATTCATTTCAGGAACAAAACAAGAGATGAGTGAGTCATTGAATCATCCTCTCAACCGATTCAATCAAAAACACTGATTCATTTCAAAACAAAACAAGAGATGAGTGAGTCATTGAATCATCCTCTCAACCGATTCAATCAAAAACACTGATTCATTTCAAAACAAAACAAGAGATGAGTGAGTCATTGAATCATCCTCTCAACCGATTCAATCAAAAACACTGATTCATTTCAGGAATAAAACAAGAGATGAGTGAGTCATTGAATCATCCTCTCAACCGATTCAATCAAAGACGCTGATTCATTTCAGGAACAAAACAAGAGATGAGTGAGTCATTGAATCATCCTCTCAACCAATTCAATCAAAAACACTGATTCATTTCAAAACAAAACAAGAGATGAGTGAGTCATTGAATCATCCTCTCAACCGATTCAATCAAAAACACTGATTCATTTCAAAACAAAACAAGAGATGAGTGAGTCATTGAATCATCCTCTCAACCGATTCAATCAAAAACACTGATTCATTTCAGGAATAAAACAAGAGATGAGTGAGTCATTGAATCATCCACTCAACCAATTCAATCAAAAACACTGATTCATTTCAAAACAAAACAAGAGATGAGTGAGTCATTGAATCATCCTCTCAACCAATTCAATCAAAAACACTGATTCATTTCAGGAATAAAACAAGAGATGAGTGAGTCATTGAATCATCCACTCAACCGATTCAATCAAAAACACTGATTCATTTCAGGAACAAAACAAGAGATGAGTGAGTCACTGAATCATCCTCTCAACCGATTCAATCAAAAACACTGATTCATTTCGGAACAAAACAAGAGATGAGTGAGTCATTGAATCATCCTCTCAAACGATTCAATCAAAAACACTGATTCATTTCAGGAACAAAACAAGAGATGAGTGAGTCATTAAATTATCCTCTCAACCGATTCAATCAAAAACACTGATTCATTTCGAAACAAAACAAGAGATGAGTGAGTCATTGAATCATCCTCTCAACCAATTCAATCAAATACGCTGATTCATTTCGGAACAAAACAAGAGATGAGTGAGTCATTGAATCATCCTCTCAACAGATTCAATCAAATACGCTGATTCATTTCGGAACAAAACAAGAGATGAGTGAGTCATTGAATCATCCTCTCAACCGATTCAATCAAAGACGCTGATTCATTTCAGGAACAAAACAAGAGATGAGTGAGTCATTGAATCATCCTCTCAACAGATTCAATCAAATACGCTGATTCATTTCAGGAACAAAACAAGAGATGAGTGAGTCATTGAATCATCCTCTCAACAGATTCAATCAAATACGCTGATTCATTTCAGGAACAAAACAAGAGATGAGTGAGTCATTGAATCATCCTCTCAACCAATTCAATCAAATACGCTGATTCATTTCAGGAACAAAACAAGAGATGAGTGAGTCATTGAATCATCCTCTCAACAGATTCAATCAAATACGCTGATTCATTTCGGAACAAAACAAGAGATGAGTGAGTCATTGAATCATCCTCTCAACCGATTCAATCAAAAACACTGATTCATTTCAGGAACAAATCAAGAGATGAGTGAGTCATTGAATCATCCACTCAACCGATTCAATCAAAAACACTGGTTTATTCAGTAGTCTTTATGAGTGACTCATTGAATCATTCATTTATCTGATTCACTCAATACACTGATTCATTCAGAAAAGATACACGGCTACTTTGTGTTGCTCGGAGACACGCTGTGGATAATTCACTCGCGGCTTTATTTCGTTGGCGAATCAAACATAAAATGTAAGTGACTCAATATGAACTTCTTGTTTACTGAATTGTTAGTTTGAGTCTTAAACCAAAAGATTGCGAGTGTGATGTTGCTATGGTCAGTTATTTCGGTTCCCTCTGAATCTTCACGGTTATTGACAGTGTCGACATACTGCTTTTCTCAAACGTTACGCTCTAATTAAGATCTGCTGTATATCGAACTCAACCATGTAAACTTTCCTATGGAATCTTTGCCATTTAGGAAATCAATACAGCAGTGCTGAAAGGTCAGTCTTTGCTTTACTTTCCTCTTGGACTGAACTTCATTTAAGTATCTACTTTTGTCTGATGTCTCAGATGTATGTAATATTCCTCAGGAGAAATAAAATAGTCACAAATGAGTCGATAACTGTCAATTAGCAAGAGAGTGGAGGCATAAATGAATGTGGATAGCAACTCATAATGAGCTCTCCATTTAGTCTCATTGCTTTCTAAGAGAAACTTTGACATATTAAAGTGAAGATGTGTGTTGTGTTTCTCCTGTGGGCTGTGATGATCTGCTCTTCAGATCTAAGCACATCTATTATTCCCTGGATCTGCGGCGTTCTGAACTTCTCCATTATTTTAGCAGGACTCGAAGCGTTTCGGTGACGTTCATTCTGAGTATTTGTATGAATTCTCCGATACCAGAAAGCCTCCAGACCCTTATACTTCATGAGTAATAAATAATCTCTTTAGCCATGACTGAGCCAAGATAAAAATGAATTGCTTTCATCCAGTTACCCATCATGCCCTGGGACCCTGGGCGTCCCTGACAACAGCCAGCGTGAATGATGTCACACCTATAGGCTGCGGTAATTACGGCCCTCCGGCTCAGTTTCCCCCAGTTTGCATGCAGAGGAGTCACGCTGTACCAAATCTGTATTCCGGATAAAAATCTGATCCTTCCAATAAAATGAGCTTTTTTGGGTTCATATTAGAATCCATGAAATCTCTTTCACGTGACTTGAGTCTTTAATGCACCATGAGCGCCGCTTTGACCTCAGTGTGAAAAGAAGGGTGATTTTACGACATGATGCAACTATATATATATATATATATATATATATATATATATATACACCGATCAGGCATAACATTATGACCACTGACAGGTGAAGTGAATAACACTGATGATCTCTTCATCACGGCTCCTGTTAGTGGGTGGGATATATTAGGCAGCAAGTGAACATTTTGTCCTCAAAGTTGATGTGTTAGAAGCAGGAAAAATGGGCAAGCGTAAGGATTTGAGCGAGTTTGACAAGGGCCAAATTGTGATGGCTAGACGACTGGGTCAGAGCATCTCCAAAACTGCAGCTCTTGTGGGGTGTTCCCGGTCTGCAGTGGTCAGGATCTATCAAAAGTGCTCCAAGGAAGGAACAGTGGAGAACCGGCGACAGGGTCATGGGCGGCCAAGGCTCATTGATGCACGTGGGGAGCGAAGGCTGGCCCGTGTGGTCCGATCACGAGCTACTGGAGCTCAAATTGCTCCAGAAGTTAATGCTGGTTCTGATAGAAAGGTGTCAGAATACACAGTGCATCTCAGTTTGTTGCGTATGGGGCTGCATAGCCGCTGACCAGTCAGGGTGCCCATGCTGACCCCTGTCCACCGCCGAAAGCACCAACAGTGGCACGTGAGCATCAGAACTGGACCACGGAGCAATGGAAGAAGGTGGCCTGGTCTGAGGAATCACGTGTTCTTTTACATCACGTGGATGGCCGGGTGCGTGTGCGTGGCTTACCTGGGGAACACATGGCATCAGGATGCACTATGGGAAGAAAGCAAGCCGGCGGAGGCAGTGTGATGCTTTGGGCAATGTTCTGCTGGGAAACCTTGGGTCCTGCCATCCATGTGGATGTTACTTTGACACGTACCACCTACCTAAGCATTGTTGCAGACCATGTACAGCCTTTCATGGAAACGGTATTCCCTGGTGGCTGTGGCTCTTCCAGCAGGATAATGCTCCTGCCACAAAGCACAAATGGTTCAGGAATGGTTTGAGGAGCACAACAACGAGTTTGAGGTGTTGACTTGGCCTCAAAATTCCCCAGATCTCAATCCAATTGAGCATCTGTGGGATGTGCTGAACAAACAAGTCCGATCCATGGAGGCCCCACCTCACAACTTACAGGACTCAAAGGATCTGCTGCTAACATCTTGGTGCCAGATTCCACAGCACACCTTCAGGGGTCTAGTGGAGTCCATCAGAGACGGGTCAGGGCTGTTTTAGCGGCAAAAGGGGCACCAACACAATATTAGTCATAATGTTATGCCTGATCGGTACTCAACATGTAGTTATTTTGTCGCTCATCTTCGGAGTCTGATAGCCTCCCTTTCTCCGCTATGTGATTAAATCTGCAACAATTTGATTGCAACACTCAAATAGTTTAGTCAGTTAATTAAGTGCATCATCTGGGCATTTAAAGATCCCATATTATCCCCTTTTACAAAGTCTTGTTTTCTGGCTCTACTAGAGCAGGATTTCCTCATATTCTCTATTGTTGCGGCTCCTCTCTTCCCAGTCTGTCAGTAACGCTCTGTTTAGTTCCTGTCTCTATGAAGCCCCTCCTTCTGAAAAGAACAATGTGCTCTGATTGGCCGGCAGGAGCAGTGTGTTGTGATTGGTGTTCGGGAAATGCCCCACCCCTTTGCTATTCAAATTTAAGGAAGCCATTTTTTTTGGTTTTAGAATTGCAGATTAATCTCACAATACTGTCAATGTTTATTTTTATAAAGTGATCTGGAAACCACGTGTTGGACACTGTCTGCTTTGTTAATTGGCTTAAATTTTGTTTGTAGAAATACATTTGAAGGCATAATTAATCTATCATTTTTTTGTTGCGAAACTTTAAATTCTTCTGTTGTGTAACTGTTTAATGTCTAAATTGTATTTTAGTAAATTAGTGTGTGTGTGTGTGTGTGTATGTGTGTGAGAGAGAGTTTGAGTGTGTGTGAGTGAGTGTAAGTTTGAGTGTGTGTGTGTGAGTTTGAGTGTGTGAGTGAGTGTGTGTGTGTGTGTGTGAGCGTGAGTTTGAGTGTGTGTGTATGTGAGTTTGAGTGTGTGAGTGAGTGTATGAGTGTGTGTGTGTGTGAGAGAGAGAGAGAGCGAGAGTGAGTGTGTGAGAGTGCGTGAGATTGTGTGTGCATTTGTGTGTGTATGTGTGTGAGTGTGTGTGCATGTGTGTGTGTGAGTGTGTGTGAGTATGTGAGTGTGTGTGTGAGTGTGTATGTTGTATTTTAAATTGTATTTTAGTAAATTAGTGTGTGTGAGAGAGAGTGTGTGTGTGTGTATTTTGTATTTTAAATGGTATTTTAGTAAATTAGTGTGTGTGTGTGTGTGTGTGAGAGAGAGTGTGTGTGTGTGTATTTTGTATTTTAAATTGTATTTTAGTAAATTAGTAAATTCCTTCTCCTCTCATTTCAATCTAAATTAACGATCATTAATTGATACCGAGCCATTTCTTCTGTTCTTATTCTGTCCTGACACACACACGTGTGATTGTCCAATAATCATTGCCTGTGTGTTGAAAGGTCAACTGCAATCGAGGTCAAAGTTGAACTTTGAGCGTCACGTTACAACACTTGTGCAACTCTTACATCGCTGACGGAGTGTGTTTTGAGGCTTTGGATGATCTGTTTGATTATTCCATAGAATGTGTGTGAGATATTGATTTAAACTTATTGGTGACAGCTTGTCTTGATTTGATTAATTGATTCAGTGTGTTTGCATGTGGTTAGAAAAAATATGCCCTCGTAAAGGTAAAATGCACCTCAAAATCAACCAAATACTGGTGCTTAATGGAGAAGTTGATTCCTGATCTTCTCAGTGTGTGTTCCTCCGCTCCACACACACACCAGCGGCGTCCGGACTGGACCTCGGCCAGAAGGG
>CM077205.1:868765-871265 GCA_039654625.1 Rhinogobio ventralis | reverse complement strand
AGCTGATTTCCTTTCAGCATGTGTGTGAAATCGTGGCTTGTTTAATATCATGCACAATCTCACAACGGCAGGTCCAGGTCACATTTCTGCCCAAAATAATAATAATTTGCAGAAAGGAAATAAAGCCCATTTTTGCACTGTAAAAAATATATGATCAATAAGTTATGACAACATGTTTTTACCATTTTCAACTTATACTTATACTCGAAGTTATACAAGATTCAACTCATTTTTTAAGTCAGTTTAATGTAATTTAAGTTAAAAATTGAAGGCAGTGTGCATGATTAAGATTTTTTTGCAAAATAATGCCACCCAAATTCTTTGCATCTGAATGTTCACATTTGTTTTTTGTTGTCAGTGATGATTCTCATGATCATTTATTATTTATTATATAAGTCAGCATAAATTTTGAAGTGCAACAGTCTACATATTTAAGAATTTAAATAATATTTTTTACATTAGAAATCAGGAGAATATACACTCACCTAAAGGATTATTAGGAACACCTGTTCAATTTCTCATTAATGCAATTATCTAATCAACCAATCACATGGCAGTTGCTTCAATGCATTTAGGGGTGTGGTCCTGGTCAAGACAATCTCCTGAACTCCAAACTGAATGTCAGAATGGGAAAGAAAGGTGATTTAAGCAATTTTGAGCGTGGCATGGTTGTTGGTGCCAGACGGGCCGGTCTGAGTATTTCACAATCTGCTCAGTTACTGGGATTTTCACGCACAACCATTTCTAGAGTTTACAAAGAATGGTGTGAAAAGGGAAAAACATCCAGTATGCGGCAGTCCTGTGGGCGAAAATGCCTTGTTGATGCTAGAGGTCAGAGGAGAATGGGCCGACTGATTCAAGCTGATAGAAGAGCAACTTTGACTGAAATAACCACTCGTTACAACCGAGGTATGCAGCAAAGCATTTGTGAAACCACAACACGCACAACCTTGAGGCGGATGGGCTACAACAGCAGAAGACCCCACCGGGTACCACTCATCTCCACTACAAATAGGAAAAAGAGGCTACAATTTGCACGAGCTCACCAAAATTGGACAGTTGAAGACTGGAAAAATGTTGCCTGGTCTGATGAGTCTGGATTTCTGTTGAGACATTCAGTTGGTAGAGTCAGAATTTGGCGTAAACAGAATGAGAACATGGATCCATCATGCCTTGTTACCACTGTGCAGGCTGGTGGTGGTGGTGTAATGGTGTGGGGGATGTTTTCTTGGCACACTTTAGGCCCCTTAGTGCCAATTGGGCATCGTTTAAATGCCACGGCCTACCTGAGCATTGTTTCTGACCATGTCCATCCCTTTATGACCACCATGTACCCATCCTCTGATGGCTACTTCCAGCAGGATAATGCACCATGTCACAAAGCTCCAATCATTTCAAATTGGTTTCTTGAACATGACAATGAGTTCACTGTACTAAAATGGCCCCCACAGTCACCAGATCTCAACCCAATAGAGCATCTTTGGGATGTGGTGGAACGGGAGCTTCATGCCCTGGATGTGCATCCCACAAATCTCCATCAACTGCAAGATGCTATCCTATCAATATGGGCCAACATTTCTAAAGAATGCTTTCAGCACCTTGTTGAATCAATGCCACGTAGAATTAAGGCAGTTCTGAAGGCGAAAGGGGGTCAAACACAGTATTAGTATGGTGTTCCTAATAATCCTTTAGGTGAGTGTAATTCTGTTTAATTGTCATGTTAATAAAAAATAAACCTCAATGATACTAAAACAGACACTCAGTTACACTTTACTGAAATACTTCGTTTATTCATTTTAGTTCATGTTAATCTCAACATTTACTAGTACATTTTTACATGTTGTATCAGTTTATATTATTTAATGGATCTGAATCGACAATGCATCAAATGTATTGCTCATTGTTGCATTATAATATAATATAATGCATTATAATAAGACGTATTCCTCTGCCTGAGTTTAGGGTGATGTTTCCGGACTGTTCTCTTCTTAGTCTGTCAGTTTGGTGGTCATTTTGAGCCAAACATGAAGGGATTTTGAGGTGCAGCTCCTGTGAAACAGTGTTTTTTGGGACTCGACATTCCCAGTGAGTCCAAGTGCTTTGCTGGCGTGCGAACCGCTGGCCGGTGATAATGCTGACAGTGAGCAGTGAGGGAAGAACTGAACGTCCTGCTCTTCTTCCTTTATTCTGGTCCAGAGCTCAAACTCAGAGCTGCAGTTTCATCATGACAGGATCTTCTGCAGGACGAGCCGCTGAGAGGAGCTGGAGTTACAGGAAGGACAGGAACAATTCCGAAATATTACTCCTATGAAAAAGCTGAATTTATCATCATTACTCCAGTCTTCAGTGTCACATGATCCTTCACAAATCATTCAATATGAGGATTTGATGATCAACAAACATTTATGATTATTATCAGTGTTGGAAACAGTTCATATTTCTGTGGAAACTGATGCATTTTATTTCTCAGGATTCTTTGATGAATAGAAAGTTCAAAAGA
>CM077205.1:843765-863765 GCA_039654625.1 Rhinogobio ventralis | reverse complement strand
AAGCTTTCCGGACGAAGAGTTTATCTGTTATCAGTGCAAAACCAGGTTTAATGTTCTAAACACTGAGCAAAAACACTTTCTGTGTGTAAGAAGATGATAAATAAATGCAAATGAATGTATTTAACAGAATGTTATCTACCCCAATATGAATTACCTTTATGTATTATGAAATTAAAGACATAGCATATATATTTACTCTGAATAAAGCTTGAAGAGAAGCAAAGACAAGATGCCGACACAGATAGAATGATATGATTTTTTATCCCATTGAATTATCCTTTACTTTCCCCGTCTTGTTTCTGAAGTAAAGCACCAAAAGCGGAGCCGTGGCTCTTTATTTTTTGGACAACCGGTTCATCTGTGAACGAGAGGCTGAAGAGGAACTCGAGCTCCTGCGGTTCTGTGAATAAAGTATTGCTTGATCATGTGTATAGTATACATGTGTGTAAATAATGTATCACAAATAAATAATGAAATCCAACCTGTCTGACCCGCCGTTATTCACAAACACTGAATGAAACGATTGATTTTGCTGCTTAAGAAAAGATTCAAGAAGCACCTCATGCTCTGTATTATGATACTTCGTTTGTAAGGTCATTTTACTATGGTGAATTATAGTCTTTACATGATCAGTTTGTTTTCTTAGGGTCATTGTGGGACACTTGAACTCTGATCACATGCATTGCAAAAGTAGGAACAACACAAAAGGCTCTATAACTGTTAATTATTTGGGAGATGGATTAATCGATTAATCCACTGTTGGTGCTTTCGGCGGTGGACAGGGGTCAGCATGGGCACCCTGACTGGTCTCGGCTATGCCGCCCCATACACAACAAACTGAGATGCACTGTGTATTCTGACACCTTTCTATCAGAACCAGCATTAACTTCTGGAGCAATTTGAGCTCCAGTAGCTCGTCTGTTTGATCGGACCACACGGGCCAGCCTTCGCTCCCCACGTGCATCAATGAGCCTTGGCCGCCCATGACCCTGTCTCCGGTTCTCCACTGTTCCTTCCTTGGAGCACTTTTGATAGATCCTGACCACTGCAGACCGGGAACACCCCACAAGAGCTGCAGTTTTGGAGATGCTCTGACCCAGTCGTCTAGACATCACAATTTGGCCCTTCCTCACTCAAATCCTTACGCTTGCCCATTTTTCCTGCTTCTAACACATCAACTTTGAGGACAAAATGTTCACTTGCTGCCTAATATATCCCACCCACTAACAGGAGCCGTGATGAAGAGATCATCAGTGTTATTCACTTACCCTGGTCATAATGTTATGTCTGATTTGTATATATATATAAGCGATTGTGTAAAATAATGCCACTATAATGCATTACCTCAATTCTTTCATGGCAACATTCATTTCCTCAGTTTACAGTAAAATACTCTCTGTGAGTTCCTGAGGAATTTCAGTCAGTTGTAATTATTATATGCAGCTTTTATTGAGAGGCTACCTGGAAAACTCTGTGTTTGGTGAGGTGAAATCCTAATGTTGAATAAATGAAAGCAGTTCATGGACATGTTGTATGTCAGCTGTAAGTTATATAGCATACAGGTGTACTAGAACGGAAATCGAATGCAGGTAACTGTAGTTCTTCTGAATAGAAGAACAGAAAAATAGCATGCTTTGGAAAATCTTATTTATGACATATTAAGTCATTGAGATAAAATAGTCAAAGTTGTGCTATACTAAGTCATAATTACGAGACAAACAGTTGAAATTATAAGAGATAAATTATGGCTTTCTATAATTTTTATGTACTTCTTATGTCATAATTTCGAATTAGTGTGTCATAATTTTGACTTTTTATGTAATAATTACAACTTCATCTTATAAATGACGAATGACTCAATATTTAGACTTTTTGTCATAGCTTCATCTCTCCATCTCATAATTTTGACTTAGTATGTGATCATTTTAACTTTTTATATCAGAATTTTGACTTTGTAAATCATAATTTAGATTTTTAATCTCATTATTGACTTAATATGTCATAATTTTGACTTTTTGTCATAGTTTCATCTCTCCATCTCATAATTAGCCTGACTTAGTATGTGATCATTTTTACTTTTTGTCATAATTTGGACTTTTTAAGTGTCATAATTTCAACTTTTTGTCACAACTGGGACTTTTCTTTTCATAATTGATTTGATAGGCTATAGCCTACTGTAGTTCTTCTGTTGTACGTTGGTCATGACGTCAATTTGTAGGCCAGTATAGCATAACTCTCTCTCTCTCTCTCGCTTCTATTACAGGACTACATTTCCCATGAGCACTCGCGCGGATCGTCGATAAGCCGCTGTCATTTAGGCGACGGACGAAACGCGTGCGAAAGCAAAAACCTGCTGGAACCGGAGAAGTTGAGTCGCTTTACCATGTTAACACTCACATTGAGACAACTCTTCAGGGTGAGTTTAAACATACACACGCGCAATAACGCGCAGAGCTGCTGGTCAGGGCGCGTGATGTGCTCAACCCGGCGTCGGAATGATTTCTGTTAAAGCTCCTGTTCGCATCAGTATAGCCGATGGTACGAATCTGCAGGCATGCATTATACACGTGATGTCACGATGCAGATTTTGCATGCACTCCTTTAAAACAGCGTGTGTGTGTGTGTGTGTGTGTGTGTGTGTGTGTGTGTGTGTGTGTGTGTGTGTGTGTTAGACGTGGCATGAAGTCTGAAGTCTAGACTGGATTCTGCTCGAGTTCAGTCTCTAGATCATGTTTCTATGATTTAAAGAAGCATCATTTTGAACATCTGCACGTCATTGTAAACTCATGGAGTTATTGATCTGAGAGCTGTCACAGGATGAAGCTGTGTGTGTGTGTGTGTGTTCACTAGTTTAGATGATGCAACCACTCAAGTGTTTCAGCAGAAGCTTCTTTAACTCATTCTCAATGTTTGGAACTTTTCTGTGAAGTTTGTGATCTGACCTCACTCATCACACATTCATATGGAAGAAAAATACTATTAAGAAAAATATCATGCTTTGGAAAATCTTATTTATGATAAAATAGTCCAAATTATGGCATACTAAGTCATAATTACGATTACAATAATTGTCATAATTTTGACTTTTTATGTAATAATTATGACTTCAAATGATCATTTTGACTTTTAACATTATTGACTGTCATAATTTCATCTTTTCATCCCATAATTATGACTTTTGTATATGATCATTAACTTTTTATGTCATAATTTTGACTTAAGTGTCATAATTTAAACTTTTTTGCCATAATTTTGACTTTTCTTCTCATAAGTGACTTAATTAGTATGTGATCATTTTCACTTTTTGAGAACTTCAACTTTTTAAGTCATAATTTTGACTTATTATTTCATTATTGACTTAGTATGTCATAATTTTG
Organism: Rhinogobio ventralis; assembly: GCA_039654625.1. Taxonomy (NCBI): domain Eukaryota; kingdom Metazoa; phylum Chordata; class Actinopteri; order Cypriniformes; family Gobionidae; genus Rhinogobio; species Rhinogobio ventralis. Next base: position 860,388 of record CM077205.1, on the reverse strand, counting down.
ACTTTTTGTCAATTTCATCTTTTCAGCTCATAATTTGGATCATCATTTTGACATATGTCATTTTGAATTTTATATCATAATTTGGAGTTTTCATCGGAGTATGTAATAATTATTTGCAAAAGCATGTTTTCTTGCTTCTGTGGCAGAGATGGGCTTCCATCTGTTTATTATCTGAGCCAATAGCGTTGGCTTTTACAGTCACCTGATCAAACGGAGTCAGCTGATGAAAGATGAAAGCAGCTCTTTTTGATTCTTCATACTTTAATCAGTGAAAGGACTTTTTCCAGCTATTAATCAGAGCCTAACATCACCTCAGAGTTGTTCTTGGACACATGTTGTTGGATTATCTATTGCTGTGTGTGTGTGTGTGTGTGTGTCTGAGCCGCTGATCATCAGTCTCGGGTCTCTCATTATCTGTCCTTCACGTGCTTTCATGCTTCTCTCGTTATGAGCTGAACGAGCTTCTGATGAAAACACACGTGTGTTTTGTGTGTGTCGTGATCTGATCAAACTCACTTCATCGAGGCAGGAGCGCATTAGTGAGTTATGGAGAAACTGCTGGAATCACGAGGTCTGACTGAAGTCTGAAGTGTTAGATATTGATTGTTCAAGCATGTTTGCACTGCAGAAATCATTTTCTTAATCAGTATTTTGTCTAAAAAAAAGTATTTGCTTAAAACAGGAAAAACTTAATGTAGAAATGTAGTATTTTCTCTGAAAACGGTTCAAAGTTTTACACAATTTTTTAACTTTTTGCACTTTTACAGGGCAGAAATATTGGTGATTTTTGAGTGTATTTGAATCATTCCGATAGTTGTCACGAATCTTTGTCCGTCTTCTAGAGGCGTTATGTAGAGTTAAGAAAGCCGTGTTATTAGCGCCACCGGTGGCCGTTAAGTGAACTGCAGCAATTCCTGCTCGTGCGTCACATCCTTTAGATTTTCTCGACAAAAGCATCCCGAAACTAAAAATAGATGTGTGTGAACTGTACGATGTGTTTTGGAGCACATGGGCGAATAAAGAATCCCTGCGGATCAGTTTTCATAAATGTAAGATCATAAAGTGTTCATGGTGTCTTGATGATCATTTTAGCGTCTTATATTGTGGGGATGGAAAAACATAAATGGCGACACTGCCTAATGTGATTATTAATCTTCATAAGGCTCTGATGTCATTAATAAATGTGAGCGCTTCACGTCTCAGAGCCTGAAGGTGGCGCTGTTGTGCGTTCAGCCTCACACACATTCATGCCAAACGACACTAATCAATCATGAGTGTTTACTGTGCAGTGTTTATACTGTAATGTGCTGTGTACGGGTGTATGAGTGCATATTTCATCTCCTCGTCTGAATCTGAACGCAATAATAAAGCAGACATTTCAAAATAAGAGTCCCGCTGTATTTCAGACTCGTTTATTAATAAAAGTCACGCTGTGTGTCCAATTTCCACCCGGGTTATTATTTTGTTACACAAACTGTATGTCATTTACTTTAATTTCCATTTTAAAGTGAACTCTTGTAGCTTCTGTCTGGGACGCCCCGTCACAGGAAAGATTGAGAACATTATTTGACACATATTATTAAATATATACATTTTACTAGTATCAGTTAGGGCTGGGCGATATGGGCAAAAAATCATATCTCTGTATTTTTTGGTTGAAAGGCGATACACGGTATATATCCCGGTATTTTCTACGTTTTTCTATTTGGATAAAAAAAATGTATAGGCCTAATTGTATTTCACATCCTGCCCAATGATGTCCTAAAAACAATGTGGATATTGAAGGCTATAAACAAATACACTGAATGTAATGTAGGATATTATGTGCAAAAAGGGGGTTTACAATCTAAAAACAAAATTAATAATTTTGTTTTTAAATTCACTAAACTAAAACTGAAAATATATAAACAAAAGCATATTAGACTTATATATTACTTACTTGTAGGTTTAAAATTCCACATATGGCACATTTATTGTCCAAAAACAAATATTTTAGAAATATGAATACTTTAGTCAGAATTATTGCGCTCCGTCTGTTTGCCGCGCATGCGCGTGACGGCGCTCGTTCACGGAAGCCTGAATTTTAGCGGAGATTCACTTTCAGAAGGCTCGTCCTCTCCTGACAGCAAAATGGACATATTTGCATGACTTTCTAACATTTACAGATGGAGAATATCCCTGTGAAATGTAAGTTATGCACTGAGGAAAGCACCACACCGCAAGTATTAATCTGTCTGTCAGCACATGTATCTCTCAGAGCATCTGACAGGGCAAGCTGCTTTAAACCATACGTGTGAACTATATCTGACCAGTTATTCTGAAGCCCTTAAAGGTGCACTATGTAACTTTTCCGTCCGCTAAAGGTCGCCTATTCAAAACACAGGCGTAGTTTGATGACGCCAATCATGTTCATGGATGTGATTATTAACGTTACTGTAGTGTGAAGCTGAGCAAGGCCGGTGGAGCGAGTGTTAATAAGATGAACGCAACACACACCTCGCGAGCGGCGGGACTTTTATTATGCCACAGTCGCCGGCGCCATTTCCGCTTTTCCGGTCATGAGTATGAAGTAACGCAGCTCTGTTTATCATATTAGATACATCTGAGTGTGTTGAAAATGATGTTCTGACGTTACTCTGTGCGTTCGCTCGGCGGCTGCTATGACACGTGTTGCACACTGCAGTGAGAGTAAAGCGTTTCATCTAAATAAAACCAGAAACCGAGGGTAACGCAGATATGACGCCATTGACAGGCGACGCCCTCACACGTCCCGGTTCCTCGGTTAAAATAGCAATTTTCTCACGATTTACAAATAGTTGGAAACATATTGGGATATTGTAAGTACTCAACTGAACAAAATATACACTGGCCTAGTGGTTTTTGGATATTTTACTGAAAAAATGTTACATAGTGCACCTTTAATATAAAGCATGTGTTGTGTTGAGGATAGGTTGTATCAGGCACTTTCCCTGCATCAGCTCACTCTGCGTCCTCCGCTATTCTTCAGATGCGCTCGTATCAGTCTACTGTATATCCATATATACGGTATTGCCTCATTCTATATCGTTTCTAAAAAATATATCGATATATTGTACAAACTCGATATATTGCCCAGCCCTAGTATCAGTGTTATTATAGTTCACCATAAAAAATCTCTTTACTTGACATAAATAAATGTTAACCAACATAAAATAAAACATTTAGTTTCATTAACCTGATGTACCAAACTAAAACTGAAATTTAAAAAAACTATAGACATTTAAAAAAAACGAGAATTACTAAAACTTTTAACTAAAATTAAAATGAAAGCAGAATTAAATTGAATTCAAAATATTAACAAGAACTATATAGTATCTCAGTGATACTAAAATAACACTAGTGTTTATATATATATATATAGATGCGCCCCTAAAGTTTCTAAATGCACTCCTACATTTTTCAACTTAGCAGCACAGGTGCACCATGGGAAAAAAAGTAAGCGTCAAGCCCTGTGACCTATAGGAAGGTCTAATTTTTCAAGTTTTGTTACAAGCTGTTCACACATTGGTAATAAAAAAGTGATTTAATATTTGAACATTCTTACATACAGCGCCTTTAAACAGGCTGTTCTATTCAGACGGGTCTGACCGCCACTGACCAGCCGTCATCTTATCAGTCGTCTTGCATAACCGAACGACTCAATAATTAACCTGTTGTTGTTTTGCATAATATGCCAAAGCTCATGTTCTGAACAGCCAATCAGACGGCAGGCTTGCGTCCACACCTCACACAGTCACGTTACGGTCATTCTCGACTTCGGTTCAGTTATTTAATAACACGTGTGATGAGTTTAGATCAGCAGATTCAACAGAAAGTCAGACGTGTGGTGTTTGAAGGCGTGTTGAACCGGTTCAGTCGGGCTGATTTGAAGCTCATTGTGTCTACATGCTTTACATGTGTTTCTGAGTTACTGTGGAAACTGACCTCTGACCTCCAGGGGTTCATTCAGGCATCTCAGACGTTCGTTCAGCAGTCCCTAATGCTGTGGTTCAGCTGTGACTTCTGTGTTTAGATGTGTGTTCGGAACAAACTACTGTGGTCATATTGATGTGGTCATTATTGATTGTCATATTTATGTTCTGTTCAACCATCATAATATGGTCAACTCATTTAAAAAAATTAAAAAAATAAATATATATATATATATATAGAAAAATAGGAAAATTCAATCAATAAATAACTTGATAAAAACCAAATATAATTCATTTAAAAAATGTAATCCGCAATTTAATCCTTTATCATTTTCAGTATTTATTTTGAAATGTATCTTTTATTCTTTTTAATTTAAGTATTTTTTTTCTAATTTATTTATGCATTCATTTATTTTTATGTATTCCTATTAAATTTTTTTATATTCCTATTATTTTTTGCGTCATTATAGTATATTAATATTTTTAAATTAGTTTTTATTTTATATTTTCCTTCATTTTAATTGTAGTTATTTTTATTGTGTGTTTGTCATTTTTTTTAGTAGGTTTAGGATGTAGTTTTTATTACTATAATTATTTTTTGTTTTTTTCATTTAGTACATAAAACTTAACTAAATTAAAATTAAAATTTATTTCATTTCAGTTAACATTTATTTTATTTTAAGAAAAATTTTTTTTTGCATGGTTTAAGTTTTAGTTATGATGATGACCCTGGAATGGGAATCCGAACACTAACCCTGATTCTGAGATGAAAACAGTGAAGCGATTCAGTGAGTCAAGAAGCGCTCTGAACAAATCACTGATTCAGAGTTTGACAGATTCATTATGAACTGCTCTGAACGAATCACTGATTCAGAGTTTGACAGATTCATTATGAACTGCTCTGAACGAATCACTGATTCAGAGTTTGACAGATTCATTATGAACTGCTCTGAACGAATCACTGATTCAGAGTTTGACAGATTCATTATGAACTGCTCTGAACGAATCACTGATTCAGAGTTTGACAGATTCATTATGAACCGCTCTGAACGAATCACTGATTCAGAGTTTGACAGATTCATTATGAACCGCTCTGAACAAATCGCTGATTCAGAGTTTGACAGATTCATTATGAACCGCTCTGAACAAATCGCTGATTCAGAGTTTGACAGATTCATTATGAACCGCTCTGAACAAATTGCAGATTCAGAGTTTGACAGATTCATTATGAACCGCTCTGAACGAATCACTGATTCAGAGTTTGACAGATTCATTATGAACCGCTCTGAACAAATTGCAGATTCAGAGTTTGACAGATTCATTATGAACTGCTCTGACCGAATCACTGATTCAGAGTTTGAACGAATCACTGATTCAGAGTTTGACAGATTCATTATGAACCGCTCTGAACGAATCGCTGATTCAGAGTTTGACAGATTCATAATGAACGGCTCTGAACGGCTCTGAACGAATCACTGATTCAGAGTTTGACAGATTCATTATGAACTGCTCTGACCGAATCACTGATTCAGAGTTTGAACGAATCGCTGATTCAGAGTTTGACAGATTCATTATGAACCGCTCTGAACGAATCGCTGATTCAGAGTTTGACAGATTCATTATGAACTGCTCTGAACAAATCGCTGATTCAGAGTTTGACAGATTCTTTATGAACTGCTCTGAACGAATCGCTGATTCAGAGTTTGACAGATTCATTATGAACTGCTCTGAACGAATCACTGATTCAGAGTTTGACAGATTCATTATGAACCGCTCTGAACGAATCGCTGATTCAGAGTTTGACAGATTCATTATGAACGGCTCTGAACGAATCACTGATTCAGAGTTTAACATATTCATTATGAACGGCTCTGAATCGCTCTGAACGAATCGCTGATTCAGAGTTTGACAGATTCATTATGAGCCGTTCTGAACAAATCGCTGATTCAGAGTTTGACAGATTCATAATGAACGGCTCTGAACCGCTCTGAACGAATCACTGATTCAGAGTTTGACAGATTCATTATGAACCGCTCTGAACGAATCACTGATTCAGAGTTTGACAGATTCATTATGAACCGCTCTGAACGAATCACTGATTCAAAGTTTGACAGATTCATTATGAGCCGCTCTGAACAAATCGCTCATTCAGAGTTTGACAGATTCATTATGAACCGCTCTGAACGAATCACTGATTCAGAGTTTGACAGATTCATTATGAACCGCTCTGAACGAATCACTGATTCAAAGTTTGACAGATTCATTATGAGCCGCTCTGAACAAATCGCTGATTCAGAGTTTGACAGATTCATAATGAACGGCTCTGAACCGCTCTGAACGAATCACTGATTCAGAGTTTGACAGATTCATTATGAACCGCTCTGAACGAATCACTGATTCAGAGTTTGGCAGATTCATTATGAACGGCTCTGATCCGCTCTGAACGAATCACTGATTCAGAGTTTGACAGATTCATTATGAACCGCTCGGAACGAATCACTGATTCAGAGTTTGACAGATTCATTATGAACCGCTCTGAACGAATCACTGATTCAAAGTTTGACAGATTCATTATGAGCCGCTCTGAACAAATCGCTGATTCAGAGTTTGACAGATTCATAATGAACGGCTCTGAACCGCTCTGAACGAATCACTGATTCAGAATTTGACAGATTCATTATGAACCGCTCTGAACGAATCACTGATTCAGAGTTTGACAGATTAATTATGAGCCGCTCTGAACGAATCGCTGATTCAGAGTTTGACAGATTCATTATGAACTGCTCTGAACGAATCGCTGATTCAGAGTTTGACAGATTCATTATGAACTGCTCTGAACGAATCACTGATTCAGAGTTTGACAGATTCATTATGAACCGCTCTGAACGAATCACTGATTCAAAGTTTGACAGATTCATTATGAGCCGCTCTGAACAAATCGCTGATTCAGAGTTTGACAGATTCATAATGAACGGCTCTGAACCGCTCTGAACGAATCACTGTTTCAGAGTTTGACAGATTCATTATGAACCGCTCTGAACGAATCACTGATTCAAAGTTTGACAGATTCATTATGAGCCGCTCTGAACAAATCGCTGATTCAGAGTTTGACAGATTCATAATGAACGGCTCTGAACCGCTCTGAACGAATCACTGATTCAGAGTTTGACAGATTCATTATGAACCGCTCTGAACGAATCACTGATTCAGAGTTTGGCAGATTCATTATGAACCGCTCTGAACGAATCACTGATTCAGAGTTTGGCAGATTCATTATGAACCGCTCTGAACGAATCACTGATTCAGAGTTTGGCAGATTCATTATGAACCGCTCTGCACTGATGTTGTGTGTTTTGTGTCCAGATGATTGAGTGATCAGCGCTGATGTCTGGATCAATCAAAGCTCATTTTCATATTCAGATTGTCGCCTATATGCAGGCATGTTTAATGATTGATTAGGATATATTTTTAATGGTTTCATCTCTATTTTTAGCCACTCAAGTCCCGGTTTTAACTTTTTAGATGCATTGGTTTGTTAATCTAAATGCATATTAATTTGCTTTCTCATACACTGGCTGTCAAAAGTGTGGAATAATTAAGATTTTTTAATGTTTCTGAAAGAGTCTCTTCTGCTCACCAAGGCTGCATTAATCTGATCATAAATACAGTAAAGCAGTGAAATATGACTCCAGTGTAAAGCAGCTGTTCTCTATGTGAATATATAGTAAAGTGTAATTTATTCCTGTGATCAAAGCTAGTCTTCAGTGTCACATGATCCAACATGATTCAACATTGATATAATAATCATAAATGTTTGTTGATCATCAAATCCTCATATTGAATGATTTCTGAAGGATCATGTGACACTGAAGACTGGAGTAATGATGATAAATTCAGCTTTGATCACAGGAATAAATGACACTTTACTATATATTCACATAGAGAACAGCTGCTTTACACTGGAGTCATATCTCACTGTTTTACTGTATTTATGATCAGATTAATGAGCAGAAGAGACTCTTTCAGAAACATTAAAAAATCATAATTATTCCAATCTTTTGACCGCCAGATGTGTAAAAATCTCGATCAGGAGGTTTCCCGCTCTTTCACCTCGATGTGTCCCATCATGCACCGCTGAACTCGAAGACATGTTCCCGCGGCCGACTCCATCTCCCTGGATTAGCGCGCTAATGTCGCAGGCCTCTCTGGGAAATTGTCTTTCCACACTCCTGATTGTTCGGTGTCAGTCCCTTTGGCCGAATCAGACCTGCGTCCGGCTCTCGCACACACTCGCTCCCCTTGCCACGGCCATGTCATTCTCTGCACCAATTTGTAACGGCCTCTCGGCCATTAGTCGCTGCCAGCGCGAGAGCGGCAGGTGTCATCCTGAGCGATCCTCCTGACACCTCCGAACTCAGGCCTCCGCCGCCGCGTCACGCGCTGATTGTTGTCTGGTGCCGCGTGATGGACAGCACTCACCTGTAAAATTGACTCTTTGCTCAGAAGAGAAAGGAAATAACAAAAATAATAAGCAAAATGAAATGTTTTCTATCTTTTTTTTCACCCCTGAACTGCAAAAAATGACAAAACAATACGTCCATCAAAGTTAGTTCAGGTGTGTGTGTGTGAGAGAGAGAGAGAGAGAATGTGTGTGAGCGAGCGTGTGTGTAAGTGAGTGAGAGCGTGTGTGCGCATGTGGGTGTGAGCGAGTGTGTGTATGAGAGAGTGTGAGTAAGAGCGTGTGCGAGTGTGCGAGTGTGTGCGTGCGTGCGTGCGAGTGTGTGTGCGAGTGTGTGTGCGAGTGTGTGTGCGAGTGTGTGCGAGTGTGTGCGAGAGAGTGCGAGAGAGTGAGTGTGTGAGAGTGAGTGTGTGAGTGCAAGTGCGTGCGAGAGTGTGCAAGTGCGTGCGAGAGTGTGCAAGTGCGTGCGAGAGTGTGCAAGTGCGTGCGAGAGTGTGCAAGTGCTTGCGAGAGTGTGCAAGTGCTTGCGAGTGTGTGCGCGCGAGCGTGCGTGCGTGCGAGCGTGTGTGTACGTGCGAGTGTGTGTGTGTGTGTGAGAGATAGTGAGTGAGTAAGAGCGTGTGTGCGTGCGAGTGTGTGCGTGTGTGTGTGCGAGTGTGTCTGTGTGCGAGTGTGTCTGTGTGCGTGCAAGTGTGTGTGCGTGCGTGCAAGTGTGTGTGCGTGCGTGCGAGTGTGTGTGTGCGTGCGTGCGAGTGTGTGCGTGCGTGCGTGCGAGTGCGTGCGTGCGAGTGTGTGCGTGCGAGTGTGTGTGTGCTTGCGAGTGTGTGTGCGTGCGAGTGTGTGTGTGTGCGAGTGTGTGTGTGTAAGTAGGCATGTGCGTTTGTGTGAGTTACTGAGTGTGTGTGTGTGTGATCTATCATTTCTTTTTCTGTGGCTCCCAAAATAGTTCAGATCTGATCCTTGTTTCATTCTTTTCATCTCAGTTTCAAAGCTGAATCTTCAGTCGGAGTTATCACTTTTGTTATTATTCTCTGTTATGATTATTGTCCGTGTTATGAATGAGGTGTCCGAACTCTTGACCGCTTCAGCGTCTTGTGTGATGATGATGATGATGATGATCATTGATGATGATGATGATGATGATGATTAGTGGTATCTCACGTCACATGTCAGTCACATGGGCTCTTCCTGTCTAAGTGGGCGGTTCTTGGTCAAATCTGTGAGTCTACAGTGACTCGAGGGACACATATACTATCTCTCTCTCTCACACACACACACACACACACACACACACACACACACGTCTCTGTGTCTCTGCAGTGACAGCGAAGGACGCGGGCCATCAGTGTGTAGTGACCGTGTGTAGTGACCCGTGCGTGTGTGGGAGTGTGTGTGTGTGTGTTCAGAGTCTGAAATACAACAGGATATAGTTCTGCATTTTTGCAATAAGACATTCACTACTTATTTCAGTACTGCTTGTTAAATATTAAAATCTACATACTACATATTTAAATATATGTTCAATCAGAGGGGCTGATGGGAACAAACCATCTCAAAACCAACATAACTTATTTAACTGTTTAATTATGTATGATTTATTAATTATGTACTTATTTATTTACTGTTTTTTAATTATGTACTTATTTAATGAATTAAATAATTAAATATAAAATTAATTTATGTAGTTATTTATTAATTATTTACTTATTTCCTTAACTTATTTATTCAAATGTTTATTTAATTAATTACTTATTTAATATTTAGTTTCTTTTTTACTTACTATTTACTTAATTATGTTCTTATTAGTTATTTACTTATTTATATATTTACTCATTTATTTACTTAATCATTTTTAAATAATGTACTTATTTACTTATTAATGATTTACTTATATTAACACAATCCCCATGCATTCATGTTTATAAGCTATATTAAATAAGTGAATAAATATTTAAATAATAAATAAGGTCATTGTAACCCTGGATGACAGAAAAAAATAATCACTATCAACTAACCATTCATATAGTGATTTAAATTAGTAAATGTAAAAATATGTAAATAATCAGGTAAATGAATTGAAGCATCATGTCTCTCCGAGGGTAACGCGTGTGTGCGCGTGTGTGTGTGTGTGTTCAGAGGAAACTGAAACACAACAGCGTGTAGTTATGCATGTTTGCAATAACAAGACATTGGCTACATATTTCAATTAAGATCTGTATGTTCAGTCAGAAGGGCTGATGGGAAACAAACATCAGAAGCTGTCAGTAGAGATTGTGAGGCGTCTCTGGCCTGCCGTAATGCTCCAGTCCGTCTTTCAGACCGATGGTCTGCCGCCGCTGAGCTAATTGTGCTTTAATAACCGTTTTAAGTGCAGCGATTCATCAGATCCTGCTGTGACGAGGGCCTTTATTAGCGTTATTACTGTTAATTATGAAGCTTTTGGTTCACGATTGCTACTGTCTATGGAAAAATAATAATAATGTTATCAAAACACTCACTCACCTGCAATAAAGTGTTGCTGTTGATGCTGTTTCCTGTGACGTTAGCCAATCACAACAGTGGGCGTTTACTGACACGCCTAAACATCCTAAGCTCTGGGACCATTTTTGGGGATTTCTGCCTGGATTTGGCCTAACCAAATTGAAAAGCTCCCCATACAGGGCTCCAGACTAACTTTTTGCCTTGGTTGCGCTGGTGCTTTATTATATAACTTTATTTAGGTGCACCCAAATGTTTCCCCGGCTCGCGTCGCCTTTAACGCCACAATTTCAAGGTCACCTTTTTATCACGCTATACATTCATATATATTATTTAAATGACAACATAATATATGCAGTTACACAGGGATTAAAATCATGGGAAATAATGCTTTGAACATTACTATTTTAAACTACAGTTTTAACAGTGTTAAATTCATTTAAAAAAAATGAAATAATAAACAATGAAATACAACTCATAATAAATAAAAATACAGAATTTTGAATGTCCTCTGCCTGCTGTGTATATCACGCTTTGATTGTCATAATTATGTGGTAGCGCTACTGATAGGCTATTGTAGGCTACGGTGGCCTATAGTTGTTTATATTTCTTAATAAAATTGTGCCAGCTGGAACAAATGCTATAATGAAATTATGAATTATTACGGGTAGATCACAGCAGGATTAAAAGTGGTCGGAAGTTTTTTCAAAGAGCCAGAAGTCCCTTTGCAGCAGGCGCAACAAATGAACAATGACACTAACGTTAGCGTTTCAGGTAGGACAGCAGATTTATCAGCAAATATCGCTCTCAAAGAGATTATTTTTGGAATATAATATAACAATGCACAATCACAGTGACGCCGACTGGGTTAAGCATTTACTGTATCTGAGGGAAATGCTGCCGCGCGATCTGCCAGTCTCTTCAGAGGAAGATTACAAACGGCGAACGCCAATCGATTACACACGACGACTCTGTTATTTTGGTGCTTGACGATGTGAGTACAGGACTCTTTTACTTTAATGGTACACATTATTTTAATTTGCCTAAAACATATGGAGCTAATCCGGTTTTGTCTCCCGCTTCTTGATTCTCGGCACGCCTGAGCTGACACTGATGGGCGGTTGTCATGACAAGGACATAGTTTAGGGCGGCACAAGTTCACGTTCATCCCACACACACACACACACTCACACACACCTTCAGTGAAATGGACTCACAAACCGGTTAAGCGTCTCCTTTGATATAGGGGCTGAGGTGGGTCAGATCCGGCGTATTTTAAATCTGCTTTTATGCGGCATTGCGTCTTTACACAGGATTTTGAGCAGACACAGAGCCGCTTTAGATCCGCCTTAACTCGACTGTGTAAAGATGCCTTATGGGTCTATTTCTTTTCATTGTTCGTCGTCTGTTTTCTTGCGTTCAATCACACACAGCACGGAGCGGTGTAGGCCTACAGGAATATCTGGACCACAGCCAATCAGAGGCAAAGACCCGCCCCATCTCTGTCTCTGATTGGTTTAGACTATGATATGATCCAACCATGAGTGTGAGTTCCGTCAAAGGAGAACAAACGATGAAGAGGCAGCGGATGCGAGGACGTTAGGTGCACCGGTGAGACCTAGGAAAAAGTTTAGTCGCACCCTTACAAATTTTGGCCGCATGTGCACCCAAATTGGTTGCACTCTAGAGCCCTGCCATACCCACACACAGTGGTCTCTAAATACACAATTTTGGTGTCATTTTACAGGAAACTCTTTGAAGGTACATAAAACACTGCTAAAAGTGATAAACATTTAAGTATATGTTTTCTGAGCTGTAATAAACCCCCTAAAAAAGAGGCGCTTTTCGAATTTTTTGGTTATAAATTCATTTCTGAAAGTGTATATCTCAGGCCCTGTGAGCTCTAGCACCCTGCAGACGGTTTGGGCTGTTTCAATCATTGTTACAATCATGTTGATGCAAGATTTATTCAAATGGATCTGAAGGGAGAAATATTACCTTTTTTATGTAATTTCCACCTACCCAAATCTAAAGTCTCCCCATATACAGTGGTGTAAATGCAATATCCCAGTGTCACAAAATAATTTTTCCCAGTGTTTGCTGACCTATGCGGGAAACAGCCCAAACTGTCTGCAGGGTGCTAGAGCTCACAGGGCCTGAGATATACACTGGGGGTTATTACAGCTCACACAACATATACTCACATGTTTATCACTTTTAGCAGTGTTTTATGTAACTTCAAAGAGTTTTCTGTAAAATGACACCCAAATTGTGTATAGAGACCACTGCGTGTGGGTATGGGGAGCTTTTCAATTTGGGTAGGCCAAATCCATGCGGAAACGGTCCCGGAGTAATTTAATGTAAATAAGTTACTCTGTGTAAAACAAATGCCAAAGTGATGCACATCTCCAGAAAGTAGACATTCTAAGCTTTCAAATGGACCAGAGGTCAGAGGTCAGAGCTCCTCCACAGACATTTAACATGTAAAGTATATACTTGATGACCCATATCAGGGCCCTTGGAGTTTATGCGCCTTAAAACTGATCGTTTCAGACAGAGGCTCAGAATGAAGGTTTTTCCAACTGCTAACGGCACGTCATTCCACTTCCAGACATTTACATGCATTCCCATGAGTAAAGAATACTACGGTACTAGCATGGTGTATTTTACAAAAACATGGTATTTTGGTACTTTCTTGTTCTTGAATCCAGAGACGGAGGATCCGTGAGTTCAGAACGGTTGAAATTTGACAAGAAAGAAACGACACCCAGAAACTCTTAATCTGCTGAGAAGCGTTGAGCGCAGACACTGTGTGTGTGTGTGTGTGTGATTAGATAAGCAGTTATGCTGAATTTTCACTTGGCTGTAAAGTTTCTGTTGAGAGTTGCTGATTGGAGCAGAATTAAAGCGTCATGCTAATTATTGTATCTCAACAACGACTCCTCTCTCTCTCTCTCTCTCTCTCTCACTCTCTCTCACACACACACACACACACACACACACACACACACACACGGACGAACTGTAGAATTAATTTAATTCAGCTCTGATTCCTGTATCCACATCATTCACCAGATATTCCAGCCTGTCGCTCTTCATATTTTGTGTTTTTGTCATGATTTCTCAAACTCAAGTTCATAATCAAGATCATATTTACATACTTTCAGGCATCAGTTCTGTGGTTTATAAAGATATATTTATATTTTGGTTATTATTGCTCCATCATGTACCCATATGAATCATACAGATCCTATGTAGTATTATATTCATCCATAGAGCTCTGATATTTACTATTATTGAAATATTTGCTTCTTTATTAGAACGGTTTAAAATAGTATAAATAAATAGTATTAAAAAAAAACTCAATTAAATATATAATTATATATAAATGTGATCAATTACGAAAAACAAATGATAAATATAAATATATTATTTGTAATATATTCTAATATAAAATATGATCCATATGATTTACATTTAAATAAAGCAATAAAGAAAAACATATTATTAATTTATGATATATGTAATTTAAAACATATACACATGCATATAAAATATATTTTAATATATGTATTGTTAATCCCACATTTGATTTGTGATGATCAGTGAGTCAAATCTTCATAAGCGGGATGTTTGTCTCCCAGCAGTAATTATTGTTATGTTCTGTGATTCATAGAGGACGTGTGTGTGTGTGTGTGTAATCCGCTCTTAATAATGAGCTCTCGCTGCTGAATGTTTGCTTTGTGCAGAATCATTTGTTTGCAGCTCCTGAGGACGAGAGCAGTGATTATTTAGAGATGAGCAGGATCTCATGTATGTGTGTGTGTGTTTCAGCCGCTGGTCCGGCGTGTTCCCGCAGCGGCCGGCGTCACCTCCAGATCCCAGCATTCAGCGGCGGTGTTTGCCGATGACGAGCGCTCGTGGACGGGGCAGGAGAGCCTGGCACAGGACGACCCGGAGATGTGGGACCTTCTGCTGAAGGAGAAGGACAGACAGTGCCGCGGGCTGGAGCTCATCGCCTCAGAGGTGACCCACGCTTCCACACACTCATCTTCACATGATGACATGTGTCAATCACACCATAGCGGTGACGCTTCATGTGAGGAACTGACACACATTTCAGTTTTTATGCTCTGAAAATCGTTCCCCCCATTGCTGCTCATTAAACAAATCGTGTGCGTGTGCGTGTGCGTGTGTGTGTGTGTGTGTGCGTGTGCGTGTGCGTGTGTGTGCGCGTGCGTGCGTGTGTGTGTGTTGACAGAACTTCTGCAGTCGAGCGGCTCTCGAGGCTCAGGGTTCGTGTCTCAACAACAAGTATTCTGAAGGATACCCAGGAAAAAGGTGTGTGTGTATTTTTGTGTACAGATTTATTAATTTATTTTTTAAAAAGTCCAGGAACTGATATTGTGTGTTTTACACTACTTTATCCCATTAATAGATTAATTTCATATTTGTGCTTATATGCCTTTATTTTGAATTTGTTTTAATTTTTTATAATTTATTTACTACTATATTTATTTAATTTTATTTATTTATTTATTTTGATTTGTATTGATTTATGAATTCATTTATCATTTGGTT
Source organism: Rhinogobio ventralis (assembly GCA_039654625.1). Taxonomy (NCBI): domain Eukaryota; kingdom Metazoa; phylum Chordata; class Actinopteri; order Cypriniformes; family Gobionidae; genus Rhinogobio; species Rhinogobio ventralis. The sequence goes on along the minus strand of CM077205.1, from coordinate 844,920 downwards.
TTTATTTGCATTTATTTTTTTATTTTTTTTTATCATTTTTATGTATTTACTATATTTTTATTTACTATATTTTATTTATTTGCTTTTTTATTATTTTTATTTATTTACTTTTTTTATTTAATCAATTTAATGTTATTTTATTTGTATTTATCTGATTATGAGTCTGATGAGTTGGTGTGTTAAAACATATATATTTGTGTGTGTGTGTGTGTGTGTGTGTGTGTGTGTGTGTGCAGGTATTACGGCGGAGCAGAGGTGGTGGATCAGATCGAGCTGTTGTGCCAGAAGAGGGCGCTGGAGGCGTTTGACCTCGACCCGGCGCTCTGGGGCGTCAACGTTCAGCCCTACTCTGGATCCCCGGCGAACTTCGCCGCTTACACGGCTGTCCTGAACCCTCACGACCGCATCATGGGTCTGGACCTGCCCGACGGGGGACAGTGAGTGACCATCTCTCTCTCTCTCTCTCTCATTCACTAGCTCTCTCGCCCACTCGTGCAGTTAAATCAAATGTAAGAGATTCTCTGTGTGTCTCAGTCTCACTCATGGCTACATGTCTGACGTCAAGCGGATCTCGGCCACTTCCATCTACTTTGAGTCGATGCCCTACAAACTCAACGTAAGTTCCACATCACATCTCATCTCTTGGGCCTCACACACACTGTGAAGCTTCAGGAGTGACAAATGCAGGAGTTAATGCCTTAAATTGTCATGTTTGTACGGAACACTTGTTAAGACTCGTTGCGTTCTACAACTCAGAACAGAATTAAGCACTAGAAGTTGAACTTATATATAACTAAATATTAAAAGAGTCAAACAGTGTGTGAGTGTATGTGTGCGTGTGTGAGCGTGCGTGTGTGAGCGTGCGTGTGTGAGCGTGCGTGTGTGAGCGTGCGTGTGTGAGAGTGTGTGCGCACGTGAGAGTGTGTGTGTGTGTGTGTGTGATGGATGAGTGGTCAGTCCCCTCTCTATGGGAGAGATAATAGGAAATCGACAGGCGGCCCTCAGACACACACACACACACACTTCACCGTGATGGAGTGACCAACGGAGAGAGAGAGAGATTATCTGCTCTCCAGATCTCAGAGAGACTCAAACCAGAATTAAGACCGGACAGAAGTTTGAGAGAGTGAGACGGGCGGTGTGTGTTTAGTAGCT
>CM077205.1:836265-838765 GCA_039654625.1 Rhinogobio ventralis | reverse complement strand
ACAAGATTTAATTTTGGTGTACTATATAAATCATCATATAAAGCGTTTCTTCAGAAGACTTGGATTAAACCATGTAACAATATGTAATTTTTCGCCGCTAGAGGTCGCTTATTTAAAAAGGTGTTTAAACGACACAACACCTTCACTTCCACATATTTGAAAATGGGAATATATCATATAATCTATCATATAGTTAACAGGTTTGTGAATATTTTGAATATAAAAGGAATAAACGTGATAGCCTACATATATGTCACTGTGTGGCTTCATGACGCATCGCCAAGGAACTAAAAAGTTAAAAAATAATGTTCTAAAATAACGGCACCTTAAACAAAAAATGGCACTAGGGGCTCAGCTAGAATAAGCAATAAGCACCAACCAATGAGAGTGATTTTGAATTTAGGAAAGCTGATCCTCTACTGAAGGCCAATAGCAAAGCATAACCTTCAGATAGGCCTATATCTGGATTAACCCGTTGCTTTGCGCATGCATGTCACCATGTAATGCACTTGTTTATGCCCGATATTTTAAAAACAAATGCCGGAGCGCAAAATCTAAAATCTGACATTTTCCGGAACAGGATCCGGCTCAAATTAAGCACAGGTTACAAAGCAGTTGATGATAACCAGCAGTGGTACATTTTTACTGTATTTATGATCAAATAAATGCAGCCTTGGTATAAAACAGCTATTTTAAATTGTAATAATATTTCATAATTTTTACTGTATTTTTGATCAAATAAATGCAGCCTTGGTGAGCAGAAGACTCTTTTCTAAATCTTAATTATTTCAATCTTTTGAACAGTAGTGTAACATTTACATTGTCACATGATGACGACATGTAATTTCTCGCAGATAGAGGTCGCTTATTAAGCAGGATCCGGCTCAAATTAAGCACTGGTTACAAAGCAGTTGATGATAACCAGCAGTGTTAAAGAGCACCTGTTCTGTGTTTTCCCATCTTCATCTGTCTTTAGTGTGTGATGCTGCTGTTTGAGTTCTCCTCTCTATCAGTGTCAGTGTTTCTGAACTCCTGAAATGCCTCCATTGTAGTCTTGAGATTCTTCCGGGAACCAACACATCACAATATTCCTCCTTATAATAATTCATATGCAGAATAAAGGGGCGGGGCCTGGTAAGGGGCGGGACATATGAGATATGAGACAAATTCAGATCAGTGTTGATTCAGTTCAGTTCAATATCTGTGTGAAGTTCATCAGTTATGAAGCAGGCTCAATTCCTGGCTCTACAGAAGACAAAAGTGTCCTTATTCGGATCCATTTGGTTTTGTTCTCATCTGATAGTGTCAGTGCTGGCAGATCGATAATATGAAGTGAACTTCAAGCTGACTCTTTTGACTCTTTCTTCAGGAGGAACTGATAATCATCTGGTTCTGGTGGATCTGAGGCCTCAGGGAATGGACGGAGCACGTGCGGAACGAGTTCTGGAGCTGGTGTCCATCACGGCCAACAAGAACACGTGTCCCGGTGACAAGAGCGCGCTCACGCCCGGCGGCCTGCGGCTGGGTGAGAGAAACACCACACGCTCAGATCAAGCGCCCACCAGATGTGTTTTAGGGGTGTAACGGTACACAAAACTGACGGTTCGGTACGGGTGAGATAGATGCAGCAGTTTTATAAAATTGCTTATTATTTATACACAGTGCGTGTCATTTTCATGATTAATCCAGACATCAGTAACCGGTCCAGTGGAATATAATGAATATATGGGCTAATATAGGCGAAACACACACACACACACTCAGAGTGTCAGGCGAAACACACACACACATCATAAATGAGTGTCGTCTCAGAGCATCAGGCGAAACACACACACAAACACACACACACACACACACACACACACACATCATAAATGAGTGTCGTCTCAGAGCATCAGGCGAAACACACACACAAACACAAACACACACACACACATCATAAATGAGTGTCGTCTCAGAGCGTCAGGCAAAACACACACACACACTGAGCGTCAGGCGAAACACATACACACTGAGCGTCAGGCGAAACACACGCATCATAAATGAGTGTTGTCTCAGAGCGTCAGGCAAAACACACACACACGGAGCGTCAGGCGAAACACACACACACTGAGCGGCAGGCGAAACACACACGCATCATAAATGAGTGTTGTCTCAGAGCGTCAGGCGAAACAATAAACGCTGTCATGTTCTCTTGTGTTGGGATGCTGATGTTTGGGAACGCAATCGTGTGAGACGCTTCTGGAGAGATACACACACACACACACTGGAGGGAATTAAACCCAATCATTCTGATCACAGACTTTGACTCAGGCGTTTCAGAACCACCAAACCAACATTTGAGATGCTGCGATGCCATTGGTCCACTGGTTAGTCCAGTCATCCAATCACAGCCTCTGAGTCAAAGGCACATGAGGCTTTTAGGGTTTTTTTCAGTAAATGTGTTTCCATCGTAGTTTATGCACATCTTCTTATCGGATAAAAACATGATCCTCCTCAG
>CM077205.1:796265-831265 GCA_039654625.1 Rhinogobio ventralis | reverse complement strand
ATTAGTGGAGAACAGCAGTGTGTTCAGCCATCGAGGCTGAGAGGAACATTAGTAGTACCTCAAGCGGTTAAAACAATGTGACAGAAACACACGCAAATCTGACCCAACTGTTTAATGTCACAATTGTTACCATCTATTTGCATTAGTTTATATCCATTTGTTATCCAGCGAAGTTGCATATTTAAACTGTATCCTCATCATGCAGCCGACAGAAAATCAGAAATGCATTCAATTTCAGTTATTTTTATATATTTTGAAATTTCCCATAACTTAATATAACTTGATTTGAGGTCAAAATTACTTCTTTAATTCAAAGAAAACTAAATGGAAGAGAGTTAAAACTGAACACAATCTTGCTGCTCAAACTGTGAATAGAACAATTTTTAATATGTGTTTTGTGTTTTGCTTTTATTTGTAGTTTTACTTTCAATACTTAAGTACGTTTAACATCAAAAGAAATACTTTTCACACTTGAGCACAAAAAATATCACAAACTTTTACCTTAAGTAATATTCTAAACAGTGACTTTAACTTGTACCAAAGTCATTTTCTGGTAAGATATCTATACTTTTACTCAAGTGTGGCTTTTATCCACCACTGCCTATAGCCTTACGTCCATTTTTACATTCTCTTCGTCAAATTCATTCGCACGTTATTCGAAAACTGTCTGGGACGAGTTTGAAAAAAAGTTATTAGCGTAAAAGTGAGTGCAAATTTGGACAGTAGGTGGCGCTAGAGGGTTTGAGTTAGAGACTCCAAAATCGCTGTGGTTCATGTTCCGACTGTCCTCTCTCTGTGTGCCAAATTTCATTGTTTTCCCGCAAGCGTTTCTTTGTGCTGCCATGTTTTCTCTCAGTCCGTGAACAAACACATCATGAGTGAATCCCGCGGTGTTCGTGTCACCGGTTGGCGTCAGTCGTCCGTGTTGGTGTGTGTTTGCGCTGGGATCTCGGAGATGAGCTGACATGATCAGGAATCCTCTCTCCCTCCTTCCTCTCCTCCTGCAGGCACAGACAGACGCTAATTTGACAATAAATCAGCGAGGGACGGATAGACGACAGCGGCTGCAATTAATTGCGCTCGTTTATTTGGAGTGGCACGTCGCAGTTTAAACGCGTGTCATAATTAAAGCCCTGCAGGCCCGTGATGTGGCGTTACGGAGTCGATGGCTTAAGTGGCGTTTCACAGTCCCATTTACACTCCAAACAATGGCTAATGTGCCGTAATCATCTCATAATAAAGTGTAAGTGTCTCTTATAGAGCAATAACAGTCCCGCAGAGAGACGAGGAAGAAGCTTCACTCATCAGTTAAGAGCCTGACAGACCCGAAGAATACACTTTCACACACACACACACATTCACTCACACACTCACTCACACTCACACTGACACACACATTCACTCACACACGCTCTCACACACTCACACACACTCACTCACTCACACACAAACACACACACACTCACTCACACACACACACACACACACTCACTCACTCACACACAAACACACACACACTCACTCACTCACACACAAACACACACACACTCACTCACTTACACACACACACACACACACACTCACTCACACAAACACACACACACACACACACACACTCACTCACTCACACACACACACACTCACACTCACTCACACTCTCTCTCACACACACTCACTCACACTCTCTCACACACACACTCACTCACACAAACACACACACTCACTCACACACACACACACACTCACTCACTCACACACACACACACTCACTCACACTCTCTCTCACACTCACTCACACTCTCTCACACACACACTCTCTCACACAGACTCACTCACTCACGCAGTTTATTTCGTATTTCTGTCTTTTTTCTCCCAGTTGCGAGTTTATATCATACAATTATGACTTTATAACTTTATTAGGGTCACCGTTCTGAGAAAAAAGTCAGATATGGACATATAAACTTGCAATTGCAAGAAAAATTGTGAGATAAAGTCGTTTTATTCCAATGGAGGAAACCAGCTTCCTTAGGAGCGACAGTTATTTTGTGTGAACTGTACCTTTATTATTTACAGGATTTTTTTACTGTAATTTCTAGTACTACAGACTGAGTACCTACTCAACTACATTTTCATGGCAAAAATCCTTTTTGAGCATTTTGTTTGTTTTGGGGTCATATGCGCTCATCAGTCGTTCTGATTCATCCATCAGTTCAGCCTGTCACCAAAACAAGTTTAGCTTTAGTCAGCATGAAAATAAAGTCTTCTCCTCTGTTGTGCCGTATATCGAGTGAAACGCTTCAGGAACAAGAACAAATGTAGGGCGGGGCTTGATTGTGTCTGTGGGAATTGATTGGATGGTTGTGGTTTGCTATTGGTGGATCTCCTGTGAGTGACAGGTGGCCCCGCCCTCGTCATCAGAAGAAGAGATGAAGTTATTCTGACTCAAGATTATTAACACAATGATGATAAATTATTTAGAATAAACGCTGCAATATTCCTTTAAAAAAAAAAAATGTCATGTTGACTTTAAACACAATTTAATATGGGAACTTCTTTGCTTTCACTCAAGTTTGCTTTTGTCTAGATACTTTAATATTTTGCCTCAGTCCTCATGCTTTAAATGTATTTTCTGTGTACATTTGACAGCCATGCAAACATACAATTGAGTTTGTTTACACCCGAGCTGAGAGGCTGAACACACACACACATACACACGTCTCGTAAACAGATTTTCACACTGAAGTCTCAGCTGTGACCGACAGCTCGAGGAAGCTGTTCTCACTTTACACTTTCAAACACACACACACACAGACACACAAACACAGTAACACACACTCTCTCAAACACACACACACACACTCACTCAAACACACACTCACAGTAACACTCTCGAACACACTCCACACACACATACACTCACACACACTCTCTCTCTCTCTCTCACACACACACACACACATACACTCACACACACACACTCCACACATTCACACACACACTCCACACACACACATACACTCCACACACACACACACACACACACACTCCACACACACACACACTCCACACACACACACACACACTCTGTGTGCTGCTTCTCTTACCATGTGTTTGTCGTTTCATATATTAAACAGGAGCCTGTAGAAACAACCATTGATAATTAAAGGAATAGTTCAGCCAAGAATGAACAACAAAAACTCCCTAACAGTGTGTTATAGCAATAGTCCAAAACGTCTAAAGTCATAAAGTCTTACAGCAGCTCTCAGATCTGATTTCACTGTAAAAGAGCCATGTGAACATTCTGCTGAACGTCTGCCGATGAAGAAAGAGTCACAGGATGAAGTGAGGATGAGTGAACGATCACTGAATCTTGCGTTTGGTGTTATTCCTTAAAAAACTGATAGTGAGTTTCTTTTATTTCAGACGCAGTGTCTGTAGTATTTCTGAATGCGCAACCTCATCGTTTTGATTTCATACTGTTATTAGAATCAGTGCAGCGGTTACAAGCTTGCAATGCAAAGCGTGGGATGCAGTGGGGTAAAGCACGCCGCCACTGGACTCTAGAGCAGTGAGTCGTGTTCTCTGGAGTGACCAATCACGCTTCTCTGTCTGCCAATCCCATGGACGAGTCTGGGTTTGGCGGTTGCCAGGGGAACGGGACTTGACTGACTGCATTGTGCCAAGTGTAAAGTTTGGTGGAGGGGGGATTATGGGGTGGGGTTGTTTTTCAGGGGTTGGGCTTGGCCCCTTAGTTCCAGTGAAAGGAACTCTTAATGCTTCAGCATACCAAGACATTTTGGACAATTTCATGCTCCCAACTTTGTGGGAACAGTTTGGGGACGGCCCCTTCCTGTCCCAACATGACTGCGCTCCAGTGCACAAAGCGTCGGTCCATAAAGACATGGATGAGCGAGTTTGGTGTGGAGGAACTTGACTGGCCTGCACAGAGTCCTGACCTCATCCCGATAGAACACCTTTGGGATGAATTAGAGCGGAGACTGCGAGCCAGGCCTTCTCGTCCAACATCAGTGCCTGACCTCACAAATGCGCTTCTAGAAGAATGGTCAAAAATTCCCATAAACACACTCCTAAACCTTGTGGAAAGCCTTCCCAGAAGAGTTGAAGCTGTTATAGCTGCAAAGGGTGGGACAACTCCATATTAAACCCTACGGATTAAGAATGGGATGCCATTAAAGCTCATGTGCATGGAAAGGCAGGCGTCACAAAAACTTTTTGGCAATCTAGTGTAGGTAATTTTTCAGCATATTATTAATAATGACATTCATCTAACATTTTCCAGAATTCATCATGGTGCTTGACTTTACAGTACAAAAAGCATAGTACATGGGTATTAAAATACAAGCTAATTTGCAGAGATTTTCTAGATTTATTGTATTGCTGAAGGGTGTTTATATGAACTGAACAGAGACTTCAGCTCTGGATGTATGGATATTATGCTGCTAATATCAGAATGGTGAGGTGGATTTCATGCATTGTTTAGTTCAAGTAATGGACGAGCATTTACAGGTGCTCTTCATCATTAATCGGTGTGATCTTTGGCCCTGTATATTAACACCATATTTTTGTTTATTTATTGATTGTGCTTGTTGCTGTAGTTATTTGTGCTTGTATTGCGTTGCATTCGGCCTGTAGATGAATGGCGATACAAAGAATAAGAAAAATGGAGGCAATGCAATCGTGACAGGTCGCCGCGCCTTCCGCTTAGGTAATGACGGCCCCTGTGTGTGTGTCTGTGTGTGATTATGCCTGATGCGTTTCTTCAACCAGCCTGATTACCTGTCAGCATGTGCTGGAGCCTGACAGAAGCAGCTCTCACACACCGCAGGTGGAGCGTCTGGAGGTGTGTGTGTGTGAAGGCAAAGAAGAGGAGCATATCCTTTATTGAAGCACTGAATGCTTTCGGTGTGTGTGTGTGTGTGTGTTTTGGTACCCAGCTGTGCAGAGGACAGGAGTGATTGCTGCTAGATAACATGCATTATTCTCACTATGCTCATGCCGGCCGGCAATTCTCCCTCCTAATGTCCCGCAAATATGCCCACAACAAACTTGGAGGTTTTTCTAAAGGGCCAAAAAAAATGTGTTTTTTACCGGTTGGACAAAGACGGTGCACGTTTGTGTTCTCAAACAAATAGAGATTCAAACTGGGATGTGTGTGACATACATTTGATTCTCATGCTTTTTTAAAAGGAATATTTCACCCAGAAATTAAAATTTTGTGATCGGTTATCATGAGAAACGTGAGAATCCTCACTGCATCCTCACACTTCACATGTGATCATATATATATATACGTGTGTGTGTGTGTGTGTGTGTGTGTGTGTCTATTGTGAAATATGACTCCAGTGTAAAGCAGCTGTTCTCTATGTGAATATATAGTAAAGTGTCATTTATTCCTGTGATCAAAGCTGAATTTATCATCATTACTCCAGTCTTCAGTGTCACATGATCCTTCACAAATCATTCAATATGAGGATTTGATGCTCAACAAACATTTATTATTATTAATCTTGAAACAGTGCTGCTTCATATTTTAGGTTGCTATTAAAATAAATTATTCAATTTGTTTTCAGTGGAAGCAGGAGCATCAGGAATACAGCGTTTAGTAAGTAAACCTGTAGTGTGTGTGTGTGTGTGTGTGTGTGTGGCTCCTCTGAGGTCTTTTAAAAGTCAGGTCCTTCCTTCTTCAGATGCTTATAGTCTGTGTTGATGGCCACCAACTGTGTAGAGAGAACGAGAGAATACATTTAAATGTAGTTAGCGTAAATTAAGATCATCAGAATATCATAAACGACAAACAAGAGCACACACACGCACAAACACACACAGAGACTCACTCACACACACACACACACACACACAGAGACTCACTTACTCACACACAAACGCTCTCTCTCACACACACGTACACACACAGAGACTCACTTACTCACATACACACACACACACACACACACACACTCTCTCTCTCACACACACACAAACGCACACACACAGAGACTCACTTACACCAAACTCTCTCTCTCACACACACAAACGCACACACACAGAGACTCACTTACTCACACACACTCTCTCTCTCTCTCTCTCACACACACACACAAACACTCTCTCTCTTTCTCTCACACACGCACACACACACAGAGACTCACTTACTCACATACACACACACACACACACTCTCTCTCTCACACACACACAAACGCACACACACAGAGACTCACTTACACACAAACTCTCTCTCTCACACACACAAACGCACACACACAGAGACTCACTTACTCACACACACTCTCTCTCTCTCTCTCTCTCTCTCTCACACACACACACAAACACTCTCTCTCTTTCTCTCACACACACACACGCACACACACACAAAGACTCACTTACTCACACACACACACAAACTCTCTCTCTCTCACACACACAGACACACAGAGTGTCTGACAGGTTCTGCAGTGTTTTGTTACGTGATCTGGCTCCATGTTTGTTTTTCAGTAGAAGTGTATGAGAGAATTTTAAGGTTTGTGAATCATTCAATGAAGGAAATAAATCTCTGAGCGTTACTTTTTAACGTTCTCTGAACGTTACTTTTGAATGTTCTCTGAGCGTTACTTTTGAACGTTCTCTGAACGTTACTTTTGAACGTTCTCTGAGCGTTACTTTTGAACGTTCTCTGAGCGTTACTTTTGAACGTTCTCTGAACGTTACTTTTGAACGTTCTCTGAGCGTTACTTTTGAACGTTCTCTGAGCGTTACTTTTGAACGTTCTCTGAGCGTTACTTTTGAACGTTCTCTGAGCGTTACTTTTGAACGTTCTCTGAACGTTACTTTTGAACGTTCTTTGAATGTTACTTTTGAATGTTCTCTGAGCGTTACTTTTGAACGTTCTCTGAGTGTTACTTTTGAATGTTCTCTGAACGTTTCTTTTGAACGTTCTTTGAACGTTACTTTTGAATGTTCTCTGAGCGTTACTTTTGAACGTTCTCTGAGCCTTACTTTTGAACGTTCTCTGAACGTTACTTTTGAACGTTCTCTGAACGTTACTTTTGAACGTTCTCTGAGCGTTACTTTTGAACGTTCTCTGAACGTTACTTTTGAACGTTCTTTGAACATTACTTTTGAACGTTCTCTAAACGTTACTTTTGAACGTTACTTTTGAACGTTCTCTGAACGTTACTTTTGAATGTTCTCTGAGCCTTACTTTTGAATGTTCTCTGAACGTTACTTTTGAACGTTCTTTGAACATTACTTTTGAACGTTCTCTAAACGTTACTTTTGAACGTTACTTTTGAACGTTCTCTGAACGTTACTTTTGAACGTTCTCGGAATGTTCTGAGTAAGTTTCGCATACAAGAAATAGTAACATCTCAAAAACGTTAGACTACCGTCCAATTAAAACATTTCAGAAATAACGCTCCATGAAATAAATAATGTTCTGTAGTGTTTGTAGCGAATAACGTTCTGAGAACATTATTAAAGACCAGATAACTTTGAACGAACGTTCCGTTAACGTCACTGGAAGAACATTTGTTCATAACGTTGAGAGAACCTTGCCAGAACGTTCTTTGTTAGATGTGCTTATTTACTAATCAATCATTATTTGAAGAATGCAGCAGTTGTGTCATAAATGATTCCTCTGGTTGAGGGGAGTGTGCTGTTTACTTTACTGATCAGACGCATCATTTTCTCCTGCTTGACCATGAAACAGCTGAAAAAACCCCACCGGTCCTGTGTTGCTGTTTTTGTGAAAAGGTCTCTGAGCGTCAGGTTTTCTGTGACAGAAAGCGTGTTTGTGCTCTGAATGTGTGACAGGAGACATGTTCTTCAGCCGCTGTTTTTTTATTCTCATATTCTCATTGATCGCTCTCTCTCTCTGTCTCTCTGTCTCTCTGTCTCTCTCTCTCTCTCTGCTTCTGTTTCTCTCATTATGATTAATGTTGAGACGCCGCTGGATTCTTGATTTCTAACCTTTGGCTCCTTTTGAGAATCAAACATGTCGAGTCGTGACCTTTCGTGAGCCTGAACGCAAACTTCCCATGAACACGCGTGTCCCTCTGAGGAAACCTGTCTTATTCTCTCCATCTGCCTTTGTTAATACTTTCATTAATGGTTGGAGGTGATCAAGATGTTCCAAACGAGAACAAAACATTCACCCGCCGCGATATAAATTATTCCTTCTAAAGCAGACGTGAACGAACGCTGTATTTTTCACACGAGCCTCAGGCGCACAAGGCTTATCTAGAAACAAGTCACCATGAAATCAAAATGGACAATTCTTTTTTTTAATGAAGTATTGCAGTGTTTATTCTAAATGAATTATCAGTAGTTTTTAGATTTCTGTTCCTGGTAATCTTGAATCAGAATAACTTCATCTCTTCTCTGATGACGAGGGCAGGGCAACCTGTCACTCACATGAGATCCACCAATAGCAAACCACAACCATCCAATCAATTCCCACAGACACAATCAAGCCCCGCCCTACATTTGTTCTTGTTTGAGAAGCGTTTCACTCGATATACGGCACAACAGAGGAGAAAAGACCAGCGTGACTTTAAAGCTTTTTGTATTGTTGTATTGTGTTTTAGAAATTTCGATGTGAAAACACTAATCACACTATTTAAAGGGATAGTTCACCCAAAAATGAAGATTACCCCATGATTTACGCCCCCTCAAGTCATCCTAGGTGTGTATGACATTCTTCTTTCAGACGAACACAAACAGAGTTATATTAAAAAATGTCCTGGCTCTTCCAAGCTTTTTTAATGGCAGTGAATGGCTGTTTCTTGCGAGAACTAGGATATTCTCACCGGAGCGTCCTACGCCATACGCTGGAACGCTAGTCTCTCGTGAACGCGCAGACCACAGTTAGCAGAAGATTACAGTTTGTAAAGTTTTAAATATGGATATTTTTCTTACACAAACAGCCTTTATTAACCCCGGGAGCCGTGTGGAGCACTTTTATGATGGATGGATGCACTTTTATAATGGATGGATGCACTTTTATGGACTTCAAAACAGAAACAGCCATTCACTGCCATTATAAAGCTTGGAAGAGCCAGGACATTTATTAATATAACTCTGATTGTGTTCGTCTGAAAGAAGAATGTCATACACACCTAGGATGAGTTGAGGGGGAGTAAATCATGGGATAATCTTCATTTTGGGCGAAATATCCCTTTAAAAACAGCATAGAATAGTGGCTATGTTTGGGACGCACCTCACTATGTGTTTGCTAATGTACGGCTTGACGTCTCCTGTCACGCATCGCTCCGTCGTGTGAGATGAAACTGATCCAGGAACAGCGGGAGTGACGGATCTGTCTGCGCTGTCAGTCTGCAGCTGATCACAGAGCAGTCGCTGGGCTGTTTACCTTGTACTGATAGGTCGGGTCGAGTTTGTTCCACGGTTCAGGGTTATTCTTCCTGTCCCAGCTGACAGAATGAGGGTAAGGCCAGACCGGAGAGGAGAGGAGAAAGAGAGCAAGTGAAAAAAGAGCACTGGGAAGGAGGGAGAGACGGTGAGGATGAGTGACTGTAAAGGAGGGTAATTATCAGGCGGAGGTGACAGAGGCCAGTTTCTTTGGCCGACTGCCGAGTTTGATTCTCACAGTGATTAATTAATACACACAACAAACAAAAGCAACTACAGCTCATCCAATCAGAATTTAGAATTTTAAAATGTTTTGATTCCAAAATCTAGAATGTTACATTACAGCACCTGTTACAAATGTTGCACTGTACTGTTACATTGTTAAAGTAACAGCACAAGATGATGTCATGTGACTGAGTTACGTATTTAAAATGCAACATTTAATTCACTGTATTTCATTACAGTTACATTTTAAATGAGTGGTAATCAAATTATAGTTACATCCAAAAATTATTTTAGATTAACAAAGTGATTACTTTTGAGTTTTAATGACATTTATTATTTCATTATGTATACAGCGATTGGTGATTCTCAGACTCTGACACTGCAAAAGCATCCTAAGATACAGTTCTGCTCATAAGTTTCATACCCCTCGCAGAATATGCATCATTTTTATAACTTTAACAAAATAAGAGGCATCTGGAATCATAAAAGTTGCATGTTACTTTTATTTAGTCCTGTCCTGAATAAGCCATTTCACATAATAGATGTTTACATGACAAAATGACTGAATTTATAGAAATTGCCACATTCAAAAACGACCCTTGAATCTGAATCTGTCATTCCCTGATGATCCACGACTGTTCTCATAATTCATGTTCAGTCATTTGTTTAGGTAACTGCGACTTTTTATCTCACAATTCTGACTTCTTTTCTGAGAACTGTGAGATATAAACTCGGAATTGCGAGTTATAATGTCCAATTATGAGAGGGGAAAACACTGACGCTTTTTCTCAGAATTGCGACTTTATTAAAAAAAAAATATATATATAATAGCAACTTTTTATCTCACGCAATTGTGAGTTTATATCATGCAATTCAGAGAAAAAGGTCAGAATTGTAAGATGCAAAATTGCAATTGTATGTAAAAAAGTCTGAATTTTGCAATTACCTTTATTTCCCAGAAGTCAAATTAAATACAATTGACCCTGTTTATCCAATTTAAAAAGTTTACACACCCCAGATCTTAATGCATCGAGTTTCCTTCTTAAACATCAACATTTGTTTTTTCTAAGATTGTCTGCATTTTTTTTTTTGTTTCAAGAAATATTGTGGAAAACATATGTTGTTTAAAATAATATGCAGAGGAAAACCAAGTCATATGTCTGTGTTACACGCCTTATTAGTATTCTAAAGTATTCTAAAGTATTTAGATAAAGTTACAAAACTTGTGTAATCTAACAAAGTCAAAGTCAAAGTCAAAGTCAAAGGTTTGGAACACCATGAGGGTGAGTAAATGATTTCCATTTCCCTGTATGTGTGTGTACTGTTACTGTATTGTGAAGTGTGATGATTTTGTCTGTCTCACACTCTGGTCTGCTCTCATCTCACCTGACATGAGGACCACGAGCCAGTCGGATCAGATAGAGAGAAGCTCCGCTCATACCCAATAACAGGAAGAGGAACTGAGGGATGAGCTGAAAGAGGACAAGAAGATCATCAGACATCAGTGTGTGTGTGTGTGTGTGTTGCTCACTCTAAGGTAAAGCCTGTGCAGAAATGCTTGACAAAAACATCACAAGAGCGCCGTCTTGCTGTACATAAGAAACAGTGTTATTTATAAAGCGCTTTTCACAATACACATTGAGCAGCTTTACAGAAAATCATCATGTTAATGTTTATTATATCTTAATATCTTCATGCCTTACTGATGCATTTAGCAGATTAGAGCTGGATAATTATATAGTTGCATTTTTAGACAATCAAGCAATTGAGATTATCTGTATACAGTAGTATATACACTATATTCCCAAAAGTATTGTGACGCCCCTCCAAATCCCTGAGTTCAGGTGTTCAATCACTTCATGGCCACAGGTGTATAAATCAAGCACTAGGCATGCAGACGCTTCTACAAATATTTGTGAAAGAATGGGTCGCACTCATGAGCTCAGTGAACTCAAGCGTGGTACCGTGATAGGTTGCCACCTGTGCAATAAGTCCATTCCTGACATTTCCTCACTACTAAATATTCCACGCTCAACTGTTAGTGGGATTATAACAAAGTGGAAGTGATTGGGAACAGCAGCAACTCAGCCACGAAGTGATAGGCCACGTAAAATCACAGAGCGGGGTCAGCGCATGCTGAGGGTGCGCAGAAGACACCAACTTTCTGCAGAGTCAATAGCTACAGACCTCCAAACTTCTGTGGCCTTCAGATGAGCTCAAGAACAGTGTGTAGAGAGCTTCATGGAATGGGTTTCCATGGCCGAGCAGCTCATCCAAGCCTTACATCACCAAGAGCAATGCAAAGCGTGGGATGCAGTGGGGTAAAGCACGCCGCCACTGGACTCTAGAGCAGTGAGACGTGTGCTCTGGAATGACCAATCACGCTTCTCTGTCTGCAGTCCCATGGACGAGTCTGGGTTTGGCGGTTGCCAGGGTAACGGGACTTGCCTGACTGCATTGTGCCAAGTGTAAAGTTTGGTGGAGGGGGGATTATGGGGTGGGGTTGTTTTTCAGGGGTTGGGCTTGGCCCCTTAGTTCCAGTAAAAAAGGAACTCTTAATGCTTCAGCATACCAAGACATTTTGGACAATTTCATGCTCCCAACTTTGTGGGAACAGTTTGGGGACGGCCCCTTCCTGTCCCAACATGACTGCGCTCCAGTGCACAAAGCGTCGGTCCATAAAGACATGGATGAGCGAGTTTGGTGTGGAGGAACTTGACTGGCCTGCACAGAGTCCTGACCTCATCCCGATAGAACACCTTTGGGATGAATTAGAGCGGAGACTGCGAGCCAGGCCTTCTCGTCCAACATCAGTGCCTGACCTCACAAATGCGCTTCTAGAAGAATGGTCAAAAATTCCCATACACTCCTAAACCTTGTGGAAAGCCTTCCCAGAAGAGTTGAAGCTGTTATAGCTGCAAAGGGTGGGCCAACTCCATATTAAACCCTACGGATTAAGAATGGGATGGCATTAAAGTTCATGTGCATGTAAAGGCAGGCGTCCCAAAACTTTTGGCAATATAGTGTATATCTTTTTTTATGTGAGTATGCACATACTTATATATCCAATCTTTATAATACAGCAGATATATGAGCAGATGTGTTATTCAGCAACATTTATGCATTTGGCAGATGCTTTTATCCTTTGCATTCAAGGTGTAGATGTTATCAGTTCATGCATTCCCTGAGAATCAAACCCATGATCTTGGCGTTGTAAGCGGCATACTCTACTGTTTAAGCTACAGTAATGCTATACCATAAACACAAAAATGCATGAGCTGATAACATCTACACCTTGAATGCAATGCGAGCGACTTTGCCAAATGCATAAATGTAAATGCCTGAGTAATGACTTATCTGGTTTAAGTAACTTTATCTAACTCAGCAAGAACTGCTCCATCATGGGCTGAAAGAGGGAAGCGGGCGCAGGAGACGCCGTCTGACATGTTTCAGAATGCAACGGTGTGTGAAATGGATTTAGAAGTGTGTGTGTTCATGTACTTGCGTCGAGTAGGTTTCAGGTCTAAATGAACACACACATACACACACACTCTCTTTTATATGCATGGAGACACACTGTGTGTGTCAGTCTGGGTTGAGCGACGAAGGACACAGCCGCAAGAGTGTGTGTGTGTGCTGCCCATCAGACTGAGTGACAGGATCACACACACACACACAAGTCCTACCGGGAGACTTCAGTGTGTGTGTGTAAATGATAACAGGGATTAGAATAGAAATACATATTAAAAGAGGAAATGTGCAGCATCAGTTCGGATGGCAGGATCGCCACATTTTTTCTGTGTTGGAGAAAGTGAGAGACAGGCAGACACAGACTTAGCCTTATGTTGTCAAAACTGCCTCCTGTACCAGTTATTTGCATAATCCCCCAGGGGTTACCGGGAGATATTCAAATTAGCTTATCAAGTATGTTTAAGCGTCGTAAGCCGAGCGCAACATGTGTTTTTGCTTTGGTTTCTCTCATCTCGCAGCTGAGCTCAATCCTGATGGCCATTCTGTGGACCGTTGATGTTTTTTACTCAACAGCATCGAGTGTGTTTGTCTGGTTTGATCATCTTTGTGTAGATGATGATGAAGTTTCACTTATTTATTTATTATATCTTGATGTTCAATTAGTCTTTGTTTGTAACGTTCTCTGAGCGTTACTTTTGAACGTTCTCTGAGCGTTACTGTTGAATGTTCTGTGTTCCATGAACGTTCAAAAGTAACGCTCAGAGAACGTTCAAAAGTAACGTTCTCATAATGTTTGAAGAACATAAGATTAAGATTTATTTAAACATTTAAAAAACTGGATGTTTTGGGGAAGTGAAACTTGTGCACCTTTTATGAGTGTCATATTCAGTGTTCACACTTTTGAGTGAAGAAAACAACAACTTTCTTATTTATTTGTGAAGTCACACTTGTTAGTCACTGTAACACCTGTGTGATGGCCATGAGAGAGAGAGAGAGAGAGAGAGAGAGAGAGAGAGAGAGAGAGAGAGAGAGAGAGACAGAGAGAGAGAGAGAGAGAGACAGACAGACAGAGAGAGAGACAGACACAGAGAGAGAGAGAGAGAGAGAGAGAGAGAGAGAGAGAAGAGAGAGAGACAGAGAGAGAGAGAGAGAGAGAGACAGAGAGAGAGAGACAGAGAGAGAGAGAGAGAGAGAGAGAGAGAGAGAGAGAGAGAGAGAGAGAGAGAGATGGCTTTAACAGCATCTGCTGCAACATCTGCTCCTGACCCGCAACAGCTCAAAGACGTAAAACTGAATTCAGCTGCAGTTTTCTGTCCCTTCAGTCAAATCTCTTCTCAGAAAGAGTTTGTCTTTGCTATAGAAGTTTGAGTGTCAAAATAAAGTCATTTCATCAGTCAGAGACAGTAGTTCCTCTGAAACACACATGAAGATGCAGAGGACGTAACGGTAAATAGTTATATAATAATCACTCTTAATATGTTACTGTGGTTCAGTGGCGTTTGTGTAACAGTCGTTCATTTAGATTTGGTAACCTGCCAAACACGAGAATCTGGGTCATCGCACACTCATCATCAGGAACGGAGCTGTTGTTGGAGAAAGACGTCTGTTTTGTTCGTTCTGGGTTTATTGTGTAGTAAATCTTTCACTGTGAGTAATATTTCAGGACAGTTTTGTCCACTTCAGAAAGAGTTTCTTGTTTTGTTTATCTACAGTAAAACTATTCATTGGAAGGTCAATACTGTTCTCAGAAAAATGCAGCATTACAATAGAGGACAGTGATGGTGAAGCTGCAGTCATTTAACTGCATATCGCTTTATTTCTACAGCGCTTTATACAATAAAGACTGTTTCAAAGCAGCTTAAAACTGGAAAATCAGTGATGCAAACTTCAACTATGAGACAAATTCAAATTCTGCTGTAAAAAAGACATCTTTATTAGTAGAGTTCTTATCTGATAGTGTGAGTAGAGTCAGATTGATAATATCACTGGATATGAAGTGTCAGCCGAAGGTGAATGCTGGACTCACCCCTGGATGTTTCTTTGCGTGGCGGTACATCGTTCTGAACATGTTCACCTTGAGCTCCAGCGACAGCAGTGGACGAACACGAGTGGACTGTGTGTTCTGTAAGCGGGTCAGTTAGTGCGTGAGGACGAATGGCCACTGTGATCCAATTAACAGAGTTAAAACCCTGAGATGGGCGAATGACAACATGTGCTGCCGTGTGAATCAGCTCTCAGTGTTTGCTGTCAGTAGAGCATTAGTGGACTGTCTTAACATCTGCTCACACTTTATTCTGATCCTCAACAGACGTTCTACTGACTGTAAGTGATTTTGCAAGTACGTCAACTTATTCTACTAACCCGAACAGTCTACTAATACTGTTACTTATAGTTAGTAGAATGTCTACAGTGGACCACTGAAATAAAGTGTAACTAAATTTTGATTCATCAAATCAGTTGATACATTTTTTTGGGTGTGACACGAAATAATTGACATGTTCAGTCAACGATGATCTTTGCATAGATGCACATATATACACTTGTGTTCAAAAGTTGGGGACGATAAGATTTTTAATGTTTTTGAAAGAAGTCTCCTATTGGTCAAAAATAAAATAGAAATTGTGAAATATGACTCCAGTGTAAAGCAGCTGTTCTCTATGTGAATATATAGTAAAGTGTAATTTATTCCTGTGATCAAAGCTGAATTTATCATCATTACTCCAGTCTTCAGTGTCACATGATCCTTCAGAAATCATTCAATATGAGGATTTGATGATCAACAAACATTTATGATTATTATCAGTGTGGAAACAGTTCATATTTCTGTGGAAACTGATGCATTTTATTTCTCAGGATTCTTTGATAAATAGAAAGTTCAAAAGAATTCTAGGAATAGAATCTTTTGTAACATTATAAATGTCTTTACTGTCACTTTAATAAATTTAATGCGTCCTTGATAAATAAAAGTATTAATTTCTAACATTTTTGAACGGTAATGTGTATGTATATATATATATATATATATATACACCAATCAGGCATAACATTATGACCTAATCATAAGCCTTCGCTCCCCACGTGCATCAATGAGCCTTGGCCGCCCATGACCCTGTCGCCGGTTCTCCACTGTTCCTTCCTTGGAGCACTTTTGATAGATCCTGACCACTGCAGACCGGGAACACCCCACAAGAGCTGCAGTTTTGGAGATGCTCTGACCCAGGCTTCTCCTGGACTGAAGGAGATTGCTCCTGGATTGCTCCTGATCGATTGCTCCTGTCTGCCTCCTGTCTGCCTTGCTGCAGTGTTTGCAGCTCTGTACAGCTTTGCTTTTGAATCTCTATTTGATATATTTTCTTTGTTGTTTATACAGCTAACTAAATATAACTTACTCATCACCATACACTCACCTAAAGGATTATTAGGAACACCTGTTCAATTTCTCATTAATGCAATTATCTAATCAACCAATCACATGGCAGTTGCTTCAATGCATTTAGGGGTGTGGTCCTGGTCAAGACAATCTCCTGAACTCCAAACTGAATGTCAGAATGGGAAAGAAAGGTGATTTAAGCAATTTTGAGCGTGGCATGGTTGTTGGTGCCAGACGGGCCGGTCTGAGTATTTCACAATCTGCTCAGTTACTGGGATTTTCATGCACAACCATTTCTAGAGTTTACAAAGAATGGTGTGAAAAGGGAAAAACATCCAGTATGCGGCAGTCCTGTGGGCGAAAATGCCTTGTTGATGCTAGAGGTCAGAGGAGAATGGGCCGACTGATTCAAGCTGATAGAAGAGCAACTTTGACTGAAATAACCACTCGTTACAACCGAGGTATGCACCAAAGCATTTGTGAAGCCACAACACGCACAACCTTGAGGCGGATGGGCTACAACAACAGAAGACCCCACCGGGTACCACTCATCTCAAATACAAATAGGAAAAAGAGGCTACAATTTGCACGAGCTCACCAAAATTGGACAGTTGAAGACTGGAAAAATGTTGCCTGGTCTGATGAGTCTGGATTTCTGTTGAGACATTCAGATGGTAGAGTCAGAATTTGGCGTAAACAGAATGAGAACATGGATCCATCATGCCTTGTTACCACTGTGCAGGCTGGTGGTGGTGGTGTAATGGTGTGGGGGATGTTTTCTTGGCACACTTTAGGCCCCTTAGTGCCAATTGGGCATCGTTTAAATGCCACGGCCTACCTGAGCATTGTTTCTGACCATGTCCATCCCTTTATGACCACCATGTACCCATCCTCTGATGGCTACTTCCAGCAGGATAATGCACCATGTCACAAAGCTCCAATCATTTCAAATTGGTTTCTTGAACATGACAATGAGTTCACTGTACTAAAATGGCCCCCACAGTCACCAGATCTCAACCCAATAGAGCATCTTTGGGATGTGGTGGAACGGGAGCTTCGTGCCCTGGATGTGCATCCCACAAATCTCCATCAACTGCAAGATGCTATCCTATCAATATGGGCCAACATTTCTAAAGAATGCTTTCAGCACCTTGTTGAATCAATGCCACGTAGAATTAAGGCAGTTCTGAAGGCGAAAGGGG
Source organism: Rhinogobio ventralis (assembly GCA_039654625.1). Taxonomy (NCBI): domain Eukaryota; kingdom Metazoa; phylum Chordata; class Actinopteri; order Cypriniformes; family Gobionidae; genus Rhinogobio; species Rhinogobio ventralis. The sequence continues at coordinate 813,607 of CM077205.1, read as the reverse complement.
GTCAAACACAGTATTAGTATGGTGTTCCTAATAATCCTTTAGGTGAGTGTATATTGTTTAATATTGCCTATCACGTTAAATTTGACATTGCTAGCTTTTAATCAACGCATTAGCATTTCACAACGTGTTAGCATTTCACAACGCTTTAACATTTCACTAGCCTATTAGCCTGCCATACGTGCATCCAGGTCTCCTGTTTTGTCTCTCGTGCCTTAACTAGTCCATCAAACAACTGTGGTAAGTTGGATTAATCAACAAACACGGTAAGCCATGTCATCTTCTCCTGTTATTGTCACTTGCACTGCCTGTCACATGTTTAGTATATCCTTCTCTGTTAGCGAACAGGGCTTCACATGTGATAAATGTAGGGAGATGTAGGCTGACAGAGAAGATTTCAGAATTAGAAACACGCATCCAGACTTTATTTGAGAGTAGTGATAATGTAACAGCTTTAGACACTGCTTTGGATGCGACTAGCTTAGTGAACTCTGTACATTGTTCGGTTCCGGCTGTAGAGCCCGTGCAGCAGGGCAACTGGTTGACGGTGAGACGGCATAGTCGCGGATCTAAAAAACACTCTTCCGTTCCGATTAGAACATCAAACAGGTTCTCCCCGCTCAGTGATGCACCCACTGAGAATCCTGTTGAAAGTGCCCTAGTCATTGGCGATTCTATTACACGGAACGTGAAAATAGAGACACCAGCCACCATAGTCACATGTTTACCAGGAGCCAGAGTGCCTGACATCAAAGCAAATTTAAAAGTGCTGGCTAGTGCTAATCGTAAATTCTCTAAGATTATTATTCATGTCAGCACTAATGATGTTCGACTTCGCCAGTCGGAGATCACCAAAATTAACATTAAAGAGGTGTGTGAACTCGCAAGTACGATGGTCGTTTTTTGCTCTGGTCACCTCCCCGTTAGAAGGAGTGATGAGATGCTTAGCAGACTATCATCACTCAATGGCTGGTGTTCTAAGTGGTGTCCGCAAAATAACATAGGGTTCATAGACAATTGGCAAAGCTTTTGGGGCAGACTTGACCTGTTGAAAAGAGATGGTATCCATCCCTCCTGGGGTGGTGCCGCTCTTCTCTCTAGTAATTTGGCACATAGTCTTAGAGCTAAACCTTGACTAACTGGGGCCCAGGTCAGGAAGCAGACGGACTAGCTTACCCGACCGTCTGCTAGCTGTCTCGCGTCACAGAAGTCAGATAAATCCCAGCACATAGAGACTCTCACCTAGATATTATCACATAGAGACTGTGTCTGTTCTCCGAATTAGTAAATACAAAAAAACATCAAAACCATTCAACGGTAAAAATTTAATTGATCTTCAACAAATAAACAACAGATATAATACAGATGATCAAATGATAAAGCTCGGGCTGCTGAATATTCGATCCCTTTCCCCAAAAGCGCTTATTGTTAATGATATGATTACAGATAATAATCTAGATGTGCTGTGTTTGACAGAAACCTGGCTAAAACCTGACGACTACATTACTTTAAATGAGTCCGCCCCACAAGATTATTGTTATAAACACACGAGCCGTGTCTGAAAGGTAAAGGGGGAGGTGTTGCTGTAATTTATAATAATATCTTCAGTATTATTCAGAAGTCTAGTTTCAAATATAATTCTTTTGAAGTTTTGGTGCTTTACGTAACGTTATGTAGTGAAATTGATAAATCCCGTTTAACATTTGTGTTGGCTACTGTATACAGGCCACCAGTGCACAATACACACTTTATCAGAGAATTTGCTGATTTTCTATCAGAGTTAGTACTGGCTACAGATAAAGTCCTTATTGTTGGTGATTTTAATATCCATGTAGACAATGAAAAAGACGCATTGGGATTGGCGTTTAAAGACATTCTAAATTCTATTGGAGTTAGGCAACACGTATCAGGACCCACTCATCGCTGTAATCATACGTTAGACCTAATATTGTCACATGGAATAAATGTTGATACCATTGAAATTCTGCAGCAGAGTATCATGTATACTCAATTTAGCAAAGGCTGCAAAGCCATCCCCTCGCTTCAAATATGGCAGGACTATCACTGCTGCAACTAAAGATTGTTTTGTAAATAATCTTCCTCATCAGTTTCATCTCCTCAGCATCCCAGATAGCCCAGAGGAACTCGATGTTGCAACAGAAACTATTGACTCTCTCTTTTCCAGCACTTTAGACACAGTTGCTCCTCTGCGCTTAAAGAAGATTAAAGAAAATAGTCCAATGCCGTAGTACAACGAGCACACCCGGGCCCTTAAAACAGCAGCCAGAAAAATGGAGCGCAGCTGGAAGAAAACAAAACTGGAGGTTTTTCGTATTTCGTGGAAAGAGAGCATGATTGCATACAGAAAGGCCGTAAAAACTGCTAGATCTGCTTATTTCTCGACTCTCTTAGAAGAAAACAAACACAACCCTAGGTATTTATTCGATACAGTGGCTAAATTAACCAAAAATAAAGCTTCAACTTCTGATGTCTGCAAACAGCACAGCAGTAATGACTTTATGAACTTCTTTACTTGTAAGATTGATAATATTAGGAAAAAAATTATAACCATGCAGCCGTCTACTACAGTATCACATCAGACAGTGCATTGTAGTGTCACTGAGGAAAAATTACATTCATTCACTGCTATAGGAGAAGAAGAATTGGCTAAACTCATTAAATCATCAAAATCAACAACATGTATGCTCGACCCTATACCGACTAGATGCTTCCAGAGGTCATAGATCCTCTTCTTAATATCATTAATTCATCTTTGTCGCTAGGATATGTACCGAAAACTTTTAAGTTGGTTATTATTAAACCACTTATTAAAAAAACGCATCTTGATCCTACAGAATTAGTCAATTACAGGCCAATCTCAAATGTACCCTTTCTGTCAAAAATCACAAAATCACAAAATCACTTTCTGTCCGATCACAAGTTCAGTATGGAGTACCGCAGGGCTCAGTGCTAGGAACGTTGCTCTTCACCCTGTACATGCTACCACTGGGAGATATCATTAGGAAGCATGGCGTTAGTTTTCATTGTTATGCTGACGATACTCAACTCTATATTTCTTCACGCCCTGATGAAATTTACCAATTCTCAAGATTAACGGAATGCATAGCTGATATAAAAAATTGGATGACTAGTAAATCCCTGCGACTTAATTCAGAAAAAACTGAATTTTTAATCATTGGACAAAAAAAACGTAGTAACCTAGAATACTGTCTAACACTTGCTGCTCTGTCAAGTCCTCGTCGTCAGTTAGGAACCTGGGTGTGCTCTTTGATACCAATCTCTCATTTGAAAGCCACATTTCTAGCATCTGTAAAACTGCATTCTACCATCTTAAAAATATATCTAAATTACAGCATATGCTTTCAATGCAAAATGCTGAACAGTTCATGCATTCATGACCTCAAGGCTAGATTATTGTAATGCTCTACTGGGTGGTTGCCCTGCTCGCTTAATAAATAAACTGCAGCTGGTCCAAAACGCAGCAGCTCGAGTTCTTACTAGAACCAGGAAGTATGACCATATTAGCCCGGTTCTGTCAACACTGCACTGGCTCCCTATTAAACATCGCATACATTTTAAAATCTTGCTAATTACTTACAAAGCACTAAATGGTTTTGCTCCCCAGTACTTGAGCGAGCTCTTAACGCATTATACTCCATCACGTCTATTGCGGTCTCAAAACTCTGGCCAGTTGATAATACCTAGAATATCAAAATCAACTGCAGGCGGTCGATCCTTTTCCTATTTAGCACCTAAACTCTGGAACAGTCTTCCTAGCATTGTTCGGGAAGCAGACACACTCTGTCAATTTAAATCTAGACTAAAAACACATCTCTTTACTATGGCATACACATAGAAAATTTTTAATTTATATTATTCAAATCAGTTAAATGATTGTTAGGCTGCATTAACTAGGTCAGCCGGAACCGGGAACACTTCCCATAACACCTGATGTACTCGTTACATCATAAGAAGAATAGCATCTACGCTAATGTTAGTCTCTCTGTTTATCCCGAGGTTTACCGCAGTCAGCCGGATCCGGGCCGTTTCCAGATCAGATGGTGGACCTGCGCCTGGACATGACCAACTCATCCCTGAAGTGTCTGCAGAGACCGTGTCAATTAAACTCCCCCCTGTAAATGCCGCATCGACACGACATTCTCATCTCAAGCATGACGACTCCAATCTTTCGAATAATCCTATGAATATCTTTCGATATAATATGACTTCTGATCTGTAATGTTGCCAGAATCATAATCATACACTATTTGTTCGTCAGCCAGAAGAGAACTGGCGACTTACAACTGAGGAGTACAGGAAGTGATCCGTTATGAAGAGGCGTAGAAACGCAAGAAGTGCCTTAAATACTACGTTTCGGGCATTGCTCAGAGTAGCCTAAGCTAGAATAGGGAGGGTGTAGAGAAAGATAGAGGAAAAAAGAATTAGAATTTTTTTTTAAAAAATTTTATGATGAGATTAAGTGTTCGCGGAAGAGATGGGTTTTTATCTGTTTTTTGAATGATGTTAGTGATTCTGCCATCCAAAAGGAGGTGGGAAGTTCGTTCCACCAGCCAGGAACAGTGAATAAAAAAGTTCTGGAGAGGGATTTCATGCCTCTCTGGGATGGTAACACCAGCCTCCGCTCTTTAGCTGAGCGGAGGCTTCTGGTAGGGGTGTAGACTCGTAGGATCGAGTGGAAGTATGCGGTGCTGAGCTTGTGATGGATCCATAAGCAAGCGTCAAAGCCTTGAACTTAATGCGGGCAGCGAGTGGTAGCCAGTGCAGAGAGATGAAGAGAGGTGTGACATGGGCCCTTTTGGGCTCGTTGAAGACAAGACGTGCCGCTGCGTTCTGAATCATTTGAAGTGTTTTGATTGCACACGATGGAAGTCCAGCCAGAAGCGCATTGCAGTAGTCAAGCCTAGAAATGACCAGGGCTTGGACAAGAAGCTGTGTTGCATGCTCTGTAAGGAACGGTCTGATCTTTCTGATGTTGTGCAGCGCAAACCTGCATGACCGAGCTGTCTTTGAAATGTGGTCTTTGAAGGACAGCTGGTCATCAAAGATTACTCCGAGATTTCTGACCGATTCTGAAGGGGTAATCAAAGATGAAGCTAGCTCGATGGTGAAATTGTGTTGTAGAGTTGGGTTAGCAGGGAAGACGAGAAGCTCAGTCTTTGCCAGGTTGAGCTGCAGGTGATGTTGTTTCATCCATGACGAGATGTCTGCTAGACAGCGTGAGATTCGTGCATCTACTGTGGGATCATCTGGTTGAAATGAGAGGTAGAGCTGTGTGTCATCGGCATAGCAATGGTATGAGAAGCCATGTGCCTGTATGATGGGTCCCAGTGATGTAGTGTAAATGGAGAAGAGGAGAGGTCCAAGCACTGAGCCCTGAGGAACCCCCGTGGTTAGTTGATGTGCTTTGGATACCTCCCCTCTTCAGGTAACCTTGAAAGACCTACCTGTGAGATAGGACTCAAACCAGTGGAGTGGAATCCCTGTGATGCCCAGTGATGAGAGGGTGGATAGAAGAATCTGATGATTCACAGTGTCAAACGCAGCAGATAGATCGAGGAGGATGAGGACTGATGATTTGGAAGCAGCTTTTGCAATCCGCAGGGCTTCAGTGACTGACAGTAACGCAGTCTCTGTTGAGTGGCCCTTTTTGAAACCTGATTGGTTTACGTCCAGCTGATTAAACTGTAAGAGGAAAGATGAAACCTGGTTGAAAACAACTCGTTCAAGTGTTGAAACAGAGAGAAACAGGTCTGTAGTTATCTACAAGTGATGTGTTGAGTGTGGGTTTTTTAAGCAGTGGAGTTACTCGAGCCTGCTTGAATGTGGTAGGGAAGATACCGGTGCAGAGAGATGTATTGATGATGTGTGTGAGTGCTGGTAGGAGTGTAGGAGTGATGGCTTGTAGGAGGTGTGAGGGGATGGGATCTAGGGGGCAAGTAGTAGGATGGCTGGAAAGGAGAAGTTTTGATACTTCTGTCTCAGTGAGTGTAGAGAAGGAGGAGAGAAGATGTTTGTCTGTGTATGTGGCTGATCTAAGATCCTGTGTGTGTGGAGGTGAGAACTGACTACTGATGATTGTTGTTTTATCAGTAAAGAAATGGGCAAAAATGTCGGCAGATAAAGAGGTGGTGGAGGGGGACAGAGGAGAGAGTTGAATGTTCTGAAAAGTGTGCGTGTGTTTGAGGTGCTGTTGATTTTGTTGTGGAAAAATGAGGATTTAGCTGCATGGACATCATCTGAGAAGGATGAGAGCAGAGATTGGTACTTACCCAGGTCAGATGGGTCGTTTGATTTTCGCCATTTTCTCTCTGCTGCCCTGAGTTTGGTCCGGTGTTCGCAAAGAACATCAGATAACCAAGGGTTAGAGGGAGTATGGCGTGCTGGCCTAGAAGATAGAGGGCAGATACTATCGAGACAGGAAGTTAAGGTAGAACATAAGGTGTCTGTTGCAGTGTTGACATCCATAGATGAGAATTGTGTGGGTGAGGGAAGGGAGGATGACACAGACACAGCTTGCCCATTTTTCCTGCTTCTAACACATCAACTTTGAGGACAAAATGTTCACTTGCTGCTTAATATATCCCACCCACTAACAGAAGCCGTGATGAAGAGATAATCAGTGTTATTCACTTCACCTGACAATGGTCATAATGTTATGCCTGATTTGTGTATAGTAAATGCCTGTGTGGATGAATATTCAGCTGATATAAGCTGCATGTCGTATGATAATGTCATTGGAAGGTCTTGGGAACAGAAGGAAGAAGCGTCTGGTGTCTTTTTGTGTTGACACATTCTGGGGTCACTGCCAGCTGACAGTCTGCTTTGACCTTTGACCTCAGGGAATAGTCACACAAAATGATTGACAGTAAAAATCTTTCAGTGGACTCATAACTCATAATCTGATGTCAGCAGCTCTAAAACAGCCGGATGAAACTCTAATGACATTGAAATTATTCCAGCTGAAGACTGTGTGTGTTCTTGTGATGTCATCAGACTATGATGATGTCATTTTGCATCAGAGTCACGTGACCTTTAGGGATCAGGTGACTGGCACACCTGTATGTGTAACTGACCACAGAGACTGTCTGTCTGCACACATTACAGATCTCGTCAATGTAAAGGCAAACCTTGAGGAAATGACATTTGCATTTTTCCGTAAACTCTTCCTTTAACGCATCACCTCTTTTATGGAAGCGATGAAAGGAACTCTTTTTAAGGAACCCTCTCTTTTTTTTAATCGAGCAGCAGGTTTCCATTGTTCAAGATGTTTGAAATGAAGGAGGTGCTGCGACGTCAAAGACGTGAAGAAATTACTTTTCTGAGATATTGATCATGGTTTACAGAGACTGAAGAACAGCAGGTTTGATTTCTCTTCCTCCTCGATCTTCCTTCGACTCACACAGATTTATTTGTGTTTAGAAAGAGCCGTGAGTGTGTGTGATTACAGCTCACATGATCTCACACCAGCCTGAGCACCTGTTGAGTTCTGTGTGTGTGTCAGGAGAGCATTTACCTGCCAGCTGCTGCTTCTTCTTCATGCTAAAACACGCAAGTTCCCCTTATACTATTTTAAAGGCTCCTGGTTTTGTTTTGGCATCTCCTACAACAGGTTTATATGCATCAAAGGTCAAAAAACACTTTTCTCATAATATACACTGCACATCACCACAGTGTTCAATGATTCTCAAACGATGAAGAGAGCCTGCTCTGCTCTGATTGGCCAGACGGCCCAGTCTGTTGTGGTTGGTCTACCGCGTACAGCGCGTGTCTGAAGCTAAACACCCACTACCATAACTGAACTTCAGCTCCGGAGGCTTCCTAAAGTTCAGCGATTGTACACACTGTAAAGACAGTAAAAATGCAGTTGATTTTACTATGATGAAATGATGAAACATGCTAGAAACATGTTAGCAATGTGTTAAATCATGTTAACAAAATGTTAAAACATTAACAATGTGAAAAAGCATGCTAGAAACATTATGTCAACAATGTGTTGAATCATGTTAGCAATGTGTTAAATCATGCTGTAGCAAGTTAGCAACTTGATAAAACATGTTAACAATGTTATTCAAATATGCTAGCAAACTTGTTAAAAACATGTTAGCAATATGCTGGAACATGTTAACATTTTATTGACTTTCAGTTATTTTAGACTTCAAGACTAACTTTGTCAAGCCAACATCAATGTTTGTCATCAGACTTTACTCATCTAGTTACTCAACATCCATGTTCCAACATCCAACATCCAATAAAACTTTTCTTGGTTATGCAAACGTTAAGGGAACATACCATTTTATCATTCTTCAAACATAGGAACGTTACTTTTGAACGTTCTCTGAGCGTTACTTTTGAATGTTCTCTGAGCGTTACTTTTGAATGTTCTCTGAGCGTTACTCTTGAATGTTCTATGAGCGTTACTTTTGAACGTTCTCCGAGCGTTACTTTTGAACGTTCTCCGAACGTTACTTTTGAATGTTACTTTTGAACGTTCTCCGAACGTTACTTTTGAATGTTACTTTTAAATGTTCTCCGAACGTTACTTTTGAATGTTCTCCGAACGTTACATTTGAATGTTCTCCGAACGTTACTTTTGAATGTTCTCCGAACGTTACTTTTGAATGTTCTCCGAGCGTTACTTTTGAATGTTCTCTGAACGTTACTTTTGAATGTTCTCCGAACGTTACTTTTGAACGTTCTCTGAACGTTACTTTTGAATGTTCTCTGAACGTTACTTTTGAATGTTCTCCGGGCGTTACTTTTGAAAGTTCTCTGAGCGTTACTTTTGAACGTTCTCCGAGCGTTACTTTTGAACGTTCTCCAAACGTTACTGTTGAATGTTCTCCGAACGTTACTTTTGAAAGTTCTCCGAGCGTTACTTTTGAACGTTCTCCGAGCGTTACTTTTGAATGTGTTCCGAACGTTACTTTTGAACGTTCTCCGAACGTTACTTTTGAACGTTCTCCGAACGTTACTTTTGAACGTTCTCCGAACGTTACTTTTGAATGTTCTCCGAGCGTTACTTTTGAATGTTCTCCGAGCGTTACTTTTAAATGTTCTCCGAACGTTACTTTTGAATGTTCTCCGACCGTTACTTTTGAATGTTCTCCGAGCGTTACTTTTGAAAGTTCTCCGAACGTTACTTTAGAATGTTCTCCGAGCGTTACTTTTGAATGTTCTCCGAACGTTACTTTTGAATGTTCTCTGAGCGTTACTTTTGAATGTTCTCTGAGCGTTACTTTTGAATGTTCTCTGAACGTTACTTTTGAATGTTCTATGAACGTTACTTTAGAATGTTCTCTGAACGTTACTTTTGAATGTTCTCCGAGCGTTACTTTAGAATGTTCTCTGAACGTTACTTTTGAATGTTCTCTGAACGTTACTTTTGAATGTTCTCTGAGCGTTACTTTTGAATGTTCTCTGAGCGTTACTTTTGAATGTTCTGAGTGTTACTTTAGAATGTTCTCCGAGCGTTACTTTTGAATGTTCTCCGAACGTTACTTTTGAATGTTCTCTGAACGTTACTTTTGAATGTTCTATGAACGTTACTTTTGAATGTTCTCCGAACGTTACTTTTGAATGTTCTCCGAACGTTACTTTTGAATGTTCTCCGAACGTTACTTTTGAATGTTCTCTGAACGTTACTTTTGAATGTTCTCTGAACGTTACTTTTGAATGTTCTATGAACGTTACTTTAGAATGTTCTCTGAACGTTACTTTTGAATGTTCTCCGAGCGTTACTTTAGAATGTTCTCTGAGCGTTACTTTTGAATGTTCTCCGAGCGTTACTTTAGAATGTTCTCTGAGCGTTACTTTTGAATGTTCTCTGAACGTTACTTTTGAATGTTCTATGAACGTTACTTTAGAATGTTCTCTGAACGTTACTTTTGAATGTTCTCTGAACGTTACTTTTGAATGTTCTCTGAGCGTTACTTTTGAATGTTCTCTGAGCGTTACTTTTGAATGTTCTGAGTGTTACTTTAGAATGTTCTCCGAGCGTTACTTTTGAATGTTCTCCGAACGTTACTTTTGAATGTTCTCCGAACGTTACTTTTGAATGTTCTCTGAACGTTACTTTTGAATGTTCTATGAACGTTACTTTTGAATGTTCTCCGAACGTTACTTTTGAATGTTCTCCGAACGTTACTTTTGAATGTTCTCCGAACGTTACTTTTGAATGTTCTCTGAACGTTACTTTTGAATGTTCTCTGAACGTTACTTTTGAATGTTCTATGAACGTTACTTTTAAATGTTCTCTGAGTGTTACTTTTGAATGTTCTCTCAGCGTTACTTTTGAATGTTCTCCGAGCGTTACTTTTGAATGTTCTCCGAACGTTACTTTTGAAAGATTTCTTCGAGCGTTACTTTTGAATGTTCTCCGAACGTTACTTTTGAAAGTTCTCCGAGCGTTACTTTTGAATGTTCTCTGAACGTTACTTTTGAATGTTCTCCGAACGTTACTTTTGAATGTTCTCTGAACGTTACTTTTGAATGTTCTCTGAACGTTACTTTTGAATGTTCTATGAACGTTACTTTTGAATGTTCTCCGAACGTTACTTTTGAAAGTTCTCCGAGCGTTACTTTAGAATGTTCTCCGAGCGTTACTTTTGAATGTTCTCCGAACGTTACTTTTGAATGTTCTCCGAACGGTACTTTTGAATGTTCTCCGAGCGTTACTTTTGAATGTTCTCTGAGTGTTACTTTTGAATGTTCTCTGAACGTTACTTTTGAATGTTCTCTGAACGTTACTTTTGGATGTTCTCAGAGCGTTACTTTTGAATGTTCTCTGAACGTTACTTTTGAATGTTCTCTGAACGTTACTTTTGAATGTTCTCAGAACGTTACTTTTGAATGTTCTCAGAACGTTACTTTTGAATGTTCTCTGAACGTTACTTTTGAATGTTCTCTCAACGTTACTTTTGAATGTTCTCTGAGCGTTACTTTTGAATGTTCTCTGAGCGTTACTTTTGAATGTTCTCCGAACGTTACTTTTGAATGTTCTCTGACGTTCTGAAACAAGTAGTAACATTTAAGAAACGTTAGAAGAACATCCAACTAAAACGTTACAAAAAAACAGTCCATGAACGATGTATAAATGTTTTTGTGCTAACGTTTTGAGAACATTATTAAAGACCAGATACTGTTATTGGAAGAACGTTTGTTCATAACTTTGAGAGAATCTTGCCAGAACGTTCCCTGTTAGCTGGTTATGGAGAAACCTTCTCTACACAGAACTAAAAGAATGTCTTTATAACAGAAATCCAGTTGTAATCTCTGTTCTGTATCTGTATCTGTGAAATCTTTCCATCAGGTGTTTGAAAGGCACTGTGACCTGAGAGATGCATCGGACGACCTCACACATCACCTCCATCAATGCTCAAGTGTGTTAGCATTACACTTCACACAATGCTATAAATGTTTGAACAGGTTAGTAACACCGAGAAGATGAGTGTGTGACGCGTGTCGCTTGCTCTACAGATTCATTTGTGAAGGTAAGCAAGAGAAAACGAGATGCTGTGAAAGTTTGTCCAGCGTGAGTCAGGATGTCTTTCTCATCGGCTGATGCTTTCAGAGGTAATTCAAAAGAACACCACATCTGATCCCATTTGCATAAAAAGATGTTTTTCTTACGAATGAAATTGTTAATGAATTATTTGAAATGCAGGAGACAGACGGAGAAGCAGCGGACGGCTCCTCTACAGCTGTGAAGAACTGAAGCCATCTGTGACTCCATCACCGTCCTCGAGCTGAAGAATCAACAGTTCTGTGAGTTACACTCGTACACATCTGACTGATTCATCACTGCAGGCTTCGGCTGAACAGAGAGAAGCACACACACACACATGAACAACACATTTAACAAACACTATTCATTAATTAACATCAGTAATAATAATTAAAATATATATAATAATCTGCATATAAATAAGTCTCTGCCGTCACATACAATTGACAAAAATGCTAAAATAGTTATATCATATATATATGAAAATGAATTCATATAAAAAATATATAATTTATTTGCTTTTTTTTTGCCTTTGTAGTCAGGTTTCTGCTGTCCTATACAATATATAAATAATATATACAAAATATTATATTTTCATTTATATATTTTTGTATATTAATTGTAATTTATATACACACACACACATATATATATATATATATATATATATATATATATATATATATATATATATATATACACTCACCTAAAGGATTATTAGGAACACCATACTAATACTGTCTTTGACCCCCTTTCGCCTTCAGAACTGCCTTAATTCTACGTGGCATTGATTCAACAAGGTGCTGAAAGCATTCTTTAGAAATGTTGGCCCATATTGATAGGATAGCATCTTGCAGTTGATGGAGATTTGTGGGATGCACATCCAGGGCACGAAGCTCCCGTTCCACCACATCCCAAAGATGCTCTATTGGGTTGAGATCTGGTGACTGTGGGGGCCATTTTAGTACAGTGAACTCATTGTCATGTTCAAGAAACCAATTTGAAATGAGCTTTGTGACATGGTGCATTATCCTGCTGGAAGTAGCCATCAGAGGATGGGTACATGGTGGTCATAAAGGGATGGACATGGTCAGAAACAATGCTCAGGTAGGCCGTGGCATTTAAACGATGCCCAATTGGCCTCAAGGTTGTGCGTGTTGTGGCTTCACAAATGCTTTGCTGCATACCTCGGTTGTAACGAGTGGTTATTTCAGTCAAAGTTGCTCTTCTATCAGCTTGAATCAGTCGGCCCATTCTCCTCTGACCTCTAGCATCAACAAGGCATTTTCGCCCACAGGACTGCCGCATACTGGATGTTTTTCCCTTTTCACACCATTCTTTGTAAACTCTAGAAATGGTTGTGCGTGAAAATCCCAGTAACTGAGCAGATTGTGAAATACTCAGACCGGCCCGTCTGGCACCAACAACCATGCCACGCTCAAAATTGCTTAAATCACCTTTCTTTCCCATTCTGACATTCAGTTTGAAGTTCAGGAGATTGTCTTGACCAGGACCACACCCCTAAATGCATTGAAGCAACTGCCATGTGATTGGTTGATTAGATAATTGCATTAATGAGAAATTGAACAGGTGTTCCTAATAATCCTTTAGGTGAGTGTATATACTGTATGTGCGGGTGTGTTTGTATGTATGTACACAGTATGTGCATATTAATTGTTAAAAAATAATTAAATTAAATTAAAATGACTTTTTCAATGTTTTATATATATATATTCATATAAAGAATTATATAGGGTTTTTGTGTGTGTGTGTGTGTGTGTGTGTGTGTGTGTGTGTGTATAAAAACAGTATGCATATATTATTGTAAAAAAAATAATAATTATATAAGTTAAAATTACTTATTAATTGCAATAAATTTAATTGTTAATTAATCTATTGACATCTATTCACAGGTCCATTAAATAATATGAAGCAACTTTTGATTTTAATAATGTATTAGTAAATGTTGAAATTAACATGAACTGAGATTTAAGGAAGTAGAACTCAAATGGAATATAATACAAGTAAATTCATATAATATGATAAAAATAAACACCAAACATGTTGACACACACCATCAACACTGCAACTCTCCCATTTTGTGTTCTATTATTTCAGAAAAAAAATCTAGTCATTATCTAATATGATACACACTAATATGAAAGATATACAGTAAAACAAATAATATCTCATGTAAATTTCACGTTTTTCAACAAGATTCATCTGTTTGCCGAGATTCCCGAGATCCTGCAGATCTTTCTCTCGTGTCAGTGTCATAAACCTGAGCCAATGTCTCTCAGAAAAACCCTTTTAAACGGATGATGGCAAAAAGCCTCCGCGCCGCGAGTTCACATTAGCTGCTACGCAAAGTGACGGGACGCCGTTGGTAATTCAGTTTTTAGAACAATGCATCCCGTTCCCATCACACACCGAAAGAGGAGCTTCATAAATGAAAGAGGAAAGCAGAAATCAGCCCTCGGAGTAATGCGATGAATAATGTGCATATTAGAGGATGTTATTGCTGCTTTTTACTGTCCACCGGAATAATGAATTTATCACTTTATGGCAAAATCCATAATGGAATTACATGAAGGTGTTGTGCGGAGAAGTCATTACAAACTGAATTATTCGTCCCTCTCTATATCTCTCGCTCTCTCTGTCTCTCTCTCTCTCTCTCAGGCTGCTGGTGTGAGTGATGTTGTGTTTGTGGGTTCAGTCGTGACGGGTCTCACTGACGCCTGCAGGAACATCACCATCATCAGACGGAGAACTACATATATGTTTGCTCTTCTCTTCTCTAATAAATGTATATATTCACACACCCACACATATATATATATATAAATATACATATAAAAGTATTGTGACGCCCCTCCAAATCCCTGAGTTCAGGTGTTCAATCCCTTCATGGCCACAGGTGTATAAATCAAGCACTAGGCATGCAGACGCTTCTACAAACATTTGTGAAAGAATGGGTCGCTCTCAGGAGCTCAGTGAACTCAAGCGTGGTACCGTGATAGGTTGCCACCTGTGCAATAAGTCCATTCCTGACATTTCCTCACTACTAAATATTCCACGCTCAACTGTTAGTGGGATTATAACAAAGTGGAAGCAATTGGGAACAACAGCAACTCAGCCACGAAGTGATAGGCCACGTAAAATCACAGAGCGGGTCAGCACATGCTGAGGGTCACAGTGCGCAGAAGACGCCAACTTTCTGCAGAGTCAATAGCTACAGACCTCCAAACTGTCTGTGGCCTTCAGATGAGCTCAAGAACAGTGTGTAGAGAGCTTCATGGAATGGGTTTCCATGGCCGAGCAGCTCATCCAAGCCTTACATCACCAAGAGCAATGCAAAGCGTGGGATGCAGTGGGGTAAAGCACGCCACCACTGGACTCTAGAGCAGTGGAGACGTGTTCTCTGGAGTGACCAATCACGCTTCTCTGTCTGCCAATCCCATGGACGAGTCTGGGTTTGGCGGTTGCCAGGGGAACGGGACTTGCCTGACTGCATCGTGCCAAGTGTAAAGTTTGGTGGAGGGGGGATTATGGGGTGGGGTTGTTTTTCAGGGGTTGGGCTTGGCCCCTTAGTTCCAGTGAAAGGAACTCTTAATGCTTCAGCATACCAAGACATTTTGGACAATTTCATGCTCCCAACTTTGTGGGAACAGTTTGGGGACGGCCCCTTCCTGTCCCAACATGACTGCGCTCCAGTGCACAAAGCGTCGGTCCATAAAGACATGGATGAGCGAGTTTGGTGTGGAGGAACTTGACTGGCCTGCACAGAGTCCTGACCTCATCCCGATAGAACACCTTTGGGATGAATTAGAGCGGAGACTGCGAGCCAGGCCTTCTCGTCCAACATCAGTGCCTGACCTCACAAATGCGCTTCTAGAAGAATGGTCAAAAATCCCCATAAACACACTCCTAAACCTTGTGGAAAGAGTTGAAGAGTTGAAGCTGTTAGAGCTGCAAAGGGTGGGCCGACTCCATATTAAACCCTACGGATTAAGAATGGGATGGCATTAAAGTTCATGTGCATGTAAAGGCAGGCGTCACAAAACTTTTGGCAATATAGTGTATATATATATATATAGGGTCAATGACAATGACATGCATATTTTTGTCAAAGTGCATTATTTCCTTTTAAAATAATTTGATAAATTCATGACATATGTCACTTTATTCTATAAAACCTATTTATGTTGAAAACATTTTTAGTACATTTAAATAATACAGATTATTTTTTTGTGTTTTGTTATCTTAAACCCCCAAAATGTCAGGTGTTGCAACTGTTCGAACAAATTTTAGGTTTGAAACCTTTCATATAAACTAATTTTATAAATATCAGTAGTTTGAGATAATTGAAAAACTTTTGTCCAGCGATTTGTATATTCTCAAATATCAGGGTGGTACAACTGCAAACATGGCTCTTTATAACAGTAAAGATGATAATGGAGCCCAGCTGATCTGTGAAACGGTTTGTAGATCTCTCTCAAATACTAGTAAAAATACTAGTTTCGAGTATGGGTTGTACTGTTTGGTTGTACCGCCTGACATAAAAACAGTCAAAAAATTAAGTTAAACACTTTGAATTAATTAACATTTTTGAATATAATCTTTTGTTTGTTTTTGTATGTTAATGTGTTTGTATGTGTCGGTGGATCACGGGCCAGTTCTGAGGGAGCTTCACCGATCCTCCGGGTCAGTCTTGGCACCGTTTCAGTGGAAAAGAGGCAGAGACCATCATCATCATCATCTCTGAGGTTTTGTGGTCATCTGCACGGCCTTTTCCATCAATTAATCAGGTTTCTTTAGGTCAGCGGACCTTATTAGACAGGATGCTCTGGCAAATCGCAGTGATCTGCTGCTCCGTATTTTTCATTCATGGACCCCCATATTGCAGAATCGATTGCCAGCACCTTCTCGCAGTAAAAGATCTGCGTGTGGCTTCAGTGGCTGATTTGTGTCCACGCCGCAGGTTTATTATGTGCTGAAGTTAATATTATTGATATTACGCTGCTTTAGAGAGGAAAGACCCCCAGTCCGTGACAGATGTCTTTCATTTGAGGAGAGACGCTCAATATCTTCCATCATTATGAGGAGACCTGAAGGCGAGAGACTTTCTCATCTCTTCTGTCATCTTGAGATGATCTCATTTCCTCTCGTTTATTCTCTTCCCTTCTCATGTCTCGATGAACTCTCACAGTCTGAGACTGCTGGTTAATTGATGAACTGCTGGTGTGTGTGGTTGACGGTCATCTGTGTGTGTCTGGTTAGCAGGGTGACACGGTAAAGCTCACGCTCGCTCTCGCATTACTCTTCATTTGCGGCGAGTCGAAGTACAGCGCCCTCGCGTCTCTCACGACAAACTGAAATTTATTGAGCTGCCCGACTCGTGCTAATTGAAAGAAATTGTGTGTCTGTTTGCGTTGCGGACTGTGTGAGGAGTGTGTGAAGTGGCAGTTACAGCGTGAAGAGACCCGTGAGGGCCACCTACAGGCGGCAGGAGTAACGCGGGACATCAGCAGGACACCAGGAACCAAGAACCAGGTGCTCAGAAAGATCACAGGAACCAGCTGCACTACAGTGCTTTATTTATGACTGAATGAATCATGTCATTTAATAACTATTTTTTTCTTGTTTTAAACATTGGAAGAATGGCTGATTGATGGAAAGAAGGTTGAATGAAAGGAAGAAAGAAAGGATGGATAGATGGAAAGAAAGAAAGATGGAAGGTAGGATTGATGGATGGATGGATGGATGGATAGATAGATGGATAGATGGAAAGAAAGATGTA
>CM077205.1:778765-793765 GCA_039654625.1 Rhinogobio ventralis | reverse complement strand
TGAGTGAGTGTGTGAGTGATTGTGTGTGAGAGTGTGTGCGTGTGCGTGTGTG
This sequence comes from Rhinogobio ventralis, assembly GCA_039654625.1. Classification (NCBI taxonomy): domain Eukaryota; kingdom Metazoa; phylum Chordata; class Actinopteri; order Cypriniformes; family Gobionidae; genus Rhinogobio; species Rhinogobio ventralis. Next base: position 793,713 of record CM077205.1, on the reverse strand, counting down.
TGAGAGTGAGTGTGTGTGTGTGTGTGAGAGAGACTGTGTGTGTGTGTGTGTGTGTGTGAGCGTGTCTGTGTGTGAGCGTGTGTGAGAGTGAGTGTGTTTGTGTGTGTGTGTGAGTGTGAGTGTGTGTGTGAGTGTGTGTGCGTGTGTGAGTGTGAGTGTGTGTGTGAGTGTGTGCGTGTATGTGAGTGCGTGTGTGAGAGTGTGTGTGTGAGTGTGAGTGTGTGTGTGTGTGTGCGTGTGTGATGCACAGATGACAGAAGTCAACAGGGAGTGATGAAGAGATAATGTGAGAAACTGAACGGAAGGTGGACGAGTGAGAAAGAGTGTTTGACTCTCAGGTGTTTGATTTTTCGTGATGTTCACCGTCACATTCCTCACATCTTTTGATCGTTTATAAACGGAGGGGAATGTGATCCGTGGCTCGTCCGCTAACGATCGCTTCTTTGACTTTCTCGCTTTTCATTCTCAGTTAAAAACATGCTCGACTTTCAGATCTTCACATTATGTTCTTTAAATAATTCAATCAAAACAGAAAATGTGGATGAAATCAGTGGCTCCTTCAGATATTCGGACACGTCAGTGTCTGAATGAGATCCAAGGGTTTGATTTAGGCTCTAATGTGACTCAGTGTTTGTCTATCAGGGGCCCGGGGTCCACTAGAGATCATTTAAAATCAGGCAAAACAAACTTTAGAACACATTTTTAGCTTGGAATAACTACGATGTATATTTGTTAGAAGTGACGCCTATGGCGTTTTAAGATTGTATTATTTTCCATGACTTTTCCAGGTCTAGAAATCTCTTCTAAAGTCAGGATAGCTCTGAAATGTTGCTCTCTAATATTCAGAAATCATGTGAGGCTGCGAGTCTCCTGGAATCCGCTGAGGTCTTCATGTTACACACTGACCGTTCACTGGAATCCGGCACGAGTTTGTTGTTTTCCTGTTGTGTGAGAAATCTCTAAAACTCCCTCCATATTGTCAGATTTTGGCTCCTGAGACAGTCGCTCCCATGAGTCCTGCCGGCGCCGCTTCCTCTGTAGGTTTTGAAAAGCGCTTTCTGACAGCGGCCGGACCGAGCAGCCGATCACTGTCACCAATTTGTACATAGCCATGAGGGCCATACAGGGGACAGACACTCGGCCGGAGCACTGCAGCATAATGAGCCTCACAGGACGGGCGTCTGTCCACACACACACACACACACACTGTTGTTACTGTAGATCTGTGCCTCACATTGTCTTCTGCAGTGCTGCAAACTGTACGATTAAAACACACTCAATAATAGACTTTACATTTATGCATTTGGCAGATGCTTTTATTTTAAGTGACTTACATTGTATTAAAGGTTCACATTCAGGTCATGCATTCACTGTGAATCGAATCCATTACTATAGTATTGTGTGCGTGCTGTATGTATGTGTGCATGTATATATGTATGTTTATGTGTGTGTGTATGTGTATATATGTATGTATGTACAAACTGTATAATCCATAACTATGTGCTGATTTGTTTTAATCTGTTGATTCAATCAAATGAAGTATATATATATATATATGTGTGTGTGTGTGTGTGTATGTATTTACATTTACATTTATGCATTTGGCAGACATTTTTATCCAAAGCGACTAATTACAGGGACAATCGGACAATCCCCCTGGAGCAACATGGAGTAAAGTGCCTTGCTCAAGGACACACTGGTGGTGGTGACTGCTGGGATCGAACCAGCAACCTTCAGTGTATCAGTGTAGTGGTTTAACCCACTAGACCTACGTGTACGTGTACGTGTACGTGTACGTGTACGTGTACGTGTACGTGTACGTGTACGTGTACGTGTACGTGTACGTGTACGTGTACGTGTGTATGCGTGTGTGTGTGTGTATGTATGCATGTGTCTGTATGCATGTGTCTGTATGTATGTATGTATGTATGTGTGTGTGTGTGTGTGTGTGTGTGTGTGTGTGTGTATGTATGTGTGTGTGTGTGTGTGTGTGTATGTATGTATACTCACCTAAAGGATTATTAGGAACACCTGTTCAATTTCTCATTAATGCAATTATCTAATCAACCAATCACATGGCAGTTGCTTCAATGCATTTAGGGGTGTGGTCCTGGTCAAGACAATCTCCTGAACTCCAAACTGAATGTCAGAATGGGAAAGAAAGGTGATTTAAGCAATTTTGAACGTGGCATGGTTGTTGGTGCCAGACGGGCCGGTCTGAGTATTTCACAATCTGCTCAGTTACTGGGATTTTCACGCACAACCATTTCTAGAGTTTACAAAGAATGCTGTGAAAAGGGAAAAACATCCAGTATGCGGCAGTCCTGTGGGCGAAAATGCCTTGTTGATGCTAGAGGTCAGAGGAGAATGGGCCGACTGATTCAAGCTGATAGAAGAGCAACTTTGACTGAAATAACCACTCGTTACAACCGAGGTATGCAGCAAAGCATTTGTGAAGCCACAACACGCACAACCTTGAGGCCAATTGGGCATCGTTTAAATGCCACGGCCTACCTGAGCATTGTTTCTGACCATGTCCATCCCTTTATGACCACCATGTACCCATCCTCTGATGGCTACTTCCAGCAGGATAATGCACCATGTCACAAAGCTCCAATCATTTCAAATTGGTTTCTTGAACATGACAATGAGTTCACTGTACTAAAATGGCCCCCACAGTCACCAGATCTCAACCCAATAGAGCATCTTTGGGATGTGGTGGAACGGGAGCTTCGTGCCCTGGATGTGCATCCCACAAATCTCCATCAACTGCAAGATGCTATCCTATCAATATGGGCCAACATTTCTAAAGAATGCTTTCAGCACCTTGTTGAATCAATGCCACGTAGAATTAAGGCAGTTCTGAAGGCGAAAGGGGGTCAAACACAGTAATAGTATGGTGTTCCTAATAATCCTTTAGGTGAGTGTATATATATATATGTGAGTGTGTGTGTGTGTGTATGTATGTGTGTGTGTGTATATATGAATTCAAATAAAAGTTTAACACTTTATTTTGCAGTGTCCTTACTATAACTAGAGTAATAATCGCTATAAATTATACATACTTGCACTGTAACAAGAACACCTTAAAAAGTGTAACCAAGTTTTAGCATTTTCATAATTTTTACTTATTTTGAAACTGAATTAGTCTCATATTTGATGAAGTTTGCATCATTGATTGTAATTGTCCTGTTTTTTATTGTGAAGCTGCTTTGAAATCTGTACTGTATAAAGCGCTGTAGAAACTGATCAATTATATTTGAACTCATATGTGCAATAAAGAACGATCAATAATGTAAATAAATCTACTTTGAAGATGAGCATAATTTAACTTGAGTCATTAAATCAGTATTAACTATCATGTATTATGTTCTTTTATATAATAAATATGCTAAACTGTTATCATCTTTCAGAAATTAATATTACAGCGCCTTTCTATGATAAACGCATTCATTCTTGATTCATCACAGAGGAATAATATTCAGAAACAGAATCACAGTGATTGTTGTGATCAAACACTGACACCTGCTGGAGGCTGATGGCACTGCGACTCACACACAGCGGAAGCTCGTCATACAGCCGTTCAAACACGTCACTCCTATTTCTGTAGATGTTAAAGACATTTTCTTCCTCAGGTTTTGAATGTAGTAACGGTATGTTTCAATCCAAAAGTGTTTCAATGGGGAAAAGGTATACTTTTTGTGTGAACTTTACAATACATATGTATATTTTGTTGTTTTTGCAGCAGTAGAGTTTTTATGATAGTGCAGTAATATTAATGTCAGGTCGGAGGGCGCATATATACAGTTCCATATATACATACACATACATACATGCATACATACATACATACATACACACACACATACATACACACACATGCATACATACATACACACACACATACATACATACATACACACATGCATACATACACACACATGCATACATACACACACACATACATACATACACACATACATACATTACATACACACACATGCATACATTACACACACACACACATACATACACATACATACATACACACACATACATACATACACACACACATACATACACACACACATGCATACACACACACATGCATACACACACACATACATACACACATACATACATACACACACATGCATACATACACACACATGCATACATACACACATACATACATACACACACATGCATACATACACACACACATACATACACACACATGCATACATACACACACATGCATACATACATACATACACGCATAAATACACACATACACACATGCATAAATACACAAGTCGGAGCACTAGAGGGTGCATATATACAGTTCCATATACAAACACATACATATAAATATACTGTATACATACATATATACATACATACACATATACATACACATACGTATTTACACCGATCAGGCATAACATTCTGACCACTGACAGGTGAAGTGAATAACACTGATGATCTCTTCATCACGGCTCCTGTTAGTGGGTGGGATATATTAGGCAGCAAGTGAACATTTTGAACATCAAAGTTGATGTGTTAGAAGCAGGAAAACGACATGGTCAGAGCAGCTCCAAAACTGCAGCTCTTGTGGGGTGTTCCCTCACTGTTGGTGTATGTATGTGGGGTGTTCATTCACTGTTCCTGGCTGGTGGAATGATCTTCCCACCTCCATCCGGATGGCAGAATCACTAACATCATTCAAAAAACAGCTAAAAACCCATCTCTTCCGTGAGCACTTAATCTCATCATCATAAAAAAAAATTATTTCTTTTTCCTCTACCTTTCTCTACACCCTCCCTATTCTAGCTTACGCTACTCTGAGCAATGCCCGAAACGTAGTATTTAAGGCACTTCTTGCGTTTCTACGCCTCTTCATAACGGATCGCTTCCTGTACTCCTCAGTTGTAAGTCGCTTTGGATAAAAGCGTCTGCTAAATGCATAAATGTAAATGTTCCCGGTCTGCAGTGGTCAGTATCTATCAAAAGTGCTCCAAGGAAGGAACAGTGGAGAACTGGAGACAGGGTCATGGGCGGCCAAGGCTCATTGATGCACGTGGGGAGCGAAGGCTGGCCCGTGTGGTCCGATCAAACAGACGAGCTACTGGAGCTCAAATTGCTCCAGAAGTTAATGCTGGTTCTGATAGAAAGGTGTCAGAATACACAGTGCATCTCAGTTTGTTGTGTATGGGGCTGCATAGCCGCTGACCAGTCAGGGTGCCCATGCTGACCCCTGTCCACCGCCGAAAGCACCAACAGTGGCACGTGAGCATCAGAACTGGACCACGGAGCAATGGAAGAAGGTGGCCTGGTCTGAGGAATCACGTGTTCTTTTACATCACGTGGATGGCCGGGTGTGTGTGTGTGGCTTACCTGGGGAACACATGGCACCAGGATGCACTATGGGAAGAAGGCAAGCCGGCGGAGGCAGTGTGATGCTTTGGGCAATGTTCTGCTGGGAAACCTTGGGTCCTGCCATCCATGTGGATGTTACTTTGACACGTACCACCTACCTAAGCATTGTTGAGACCATGTACAGCCTTTCATGGAAACGGTATTCCCTGGTGGCTGTGGCTCTTCCAGCAGGATAATGCTCCTGCCACAAAGCACAAATGGTTCAGGAATGGTTTGAGGAGCACAACAACGAGTTTGAGGTGTTGACTTGGCCTCCAAATTCCCCAGATCTCAATCCAATCGAGCATCTGTGGGATGTGCTGAACAAACAAGTCCGATCCATGGACTTAAAGGATCTGCTGCTAACATCTTGTTGCCAGATACCACAGCACGAATTCAGGGGTCTAGTGAAGTGCCTGATCAGTGTACGTACATACACATATATATATATATATATATATATATACATACACATACACACATGCATATATATATACATACATATATACAAACATAAACATATACATACGCATACATACATATATACGTACATAAACATACATATATACATATATATATATATATATATATATATATATACATACATACATACATACAAACATACATACATACATACACATATACGTACACATATACACACACATAAACACACATATATACATACACACACATACACATCCATACACACATGCATACATACACACATACATGTATACATACACATACATATATATACATACATACATACACAAATACATATATACATTCACACATAAATACATACATACACACACATACATATATACATACACATATACATACATACACACACATACATACACAAATACATACATACATACATACATACATACACATACATACATACATACATACACATATATATACACACATACATACACAAATACATATATACATTCACACATAAATACATACATACACACATACATACATACATACACACACATACATACATATACATATATACATACACACATACATATATACATACATACATATATACATACATACACACACATACATACATACATATATATACATACATACACATACATACAAACATACATATATATACATACATACATACACATACATACAAACATACATATACATATATACATACATATATATACATGCATACATACACATACATACATACATATACATATATACACACACATACATACATATACATACATATATACATACATATATACATTGACACATACATACACACATATATACATACACATACACTCATACATATATACATACACACACACACACACACATACATACACATATACATACACATACATGTATACATACAAACATACATACATACACACATACATATATACATACACACACATATATACATACATACATACATACATACATACACACACATGCATGCATATATATATACATACATACATACATACATACACATACATACAAACATACATATACATATATACACACACATACATACATATATACATATACATACATATATACATACACACACATATATACATACATACATACATACATACATATATACATTGACACATACATACACACATATATACATACACTCATACATATATACATACACACACACACACACATACATACACATATACATGTATACATACATACAAACATACATATATACATACACACACATACATATATACATACATACACACATACATACATATATACATACACACACATACATATATACATACATACACACATACACACATATATACATACACATGTATACATACACACATACATACATACACATACAGACACACATACATATATACATACTCACATACATATATACATACATACACACATACATACATATACACACATACATACACATATATACATTCACACATACATATATACACACACATACACACACATATACACTCACCTAAAGGATTATTAGGAACACCATACTAATACTGTGTTTGACCCCCTTTCGCCTTCAGAACTGCCTTAATTCTACGTGGCATTGATTCAACAAGGTGCTGAAAGCATTCTTTAGAAATGTTGGCCCATATTGATAGGATAGCATCTTGCAGTTGATGGAGATTTGTGGGATGCACATCCAGGGCACGAAGCTCCCGTTCCACCACATCCCAAAGATGCTCTATTGGGTTGAGATCTGGTGACTGTGGGGGCCATTTTAGTACAGTGAACTCATTGTCATGTTCAAGAAACCAGTTTGAAATGATTGGAGCTTTGTGACATGGTGCATTATCCTGCTGGAAGTAGCCATCAGAGGATGGGTACATGGTGGTCATAAAGGGATGGACATGGTCAGAAACAATGCTCAGGTAGGCCGTGGCATTTAAACGATGCCCAATTGGCACTAAGGGGCCTAAAGTGTGCCAAGAAAACGTCCCCCACACCATTACACCACCACCACCAGCCTGCACAGTGGTAACAAGGCATGATGGATCCATGTTCTCATTCTGTTTACGCCAAATTCTGACTCTACCATCTGAATGTCTCAACAGAAATCGAGACTCAGACCAGGCAACATTTTTCCAGTCTTCAACTGTCCAATTTTGGTGAGCTCGTGCAAATTGTAGCCTCTTTTTCCTATTTGTAGTGGAGATGAGTGGTACCCGGTGGGGTCTTCTGCTGTTGTAGCCCATCCGCCTCAAGGTTGTGCGTGTTGTGGCTTCACAAATGCTTTGCTGCATACCTCGGTTGTAACGAGTGGTTATTTCAGTCAAAGTTGCTCTTCTATCAGCTTGAATCAGTCGGCCCATTCTCCTCTGACCTCTAGCATCAACAAGGCATTTTCACCCACAGGACTGCCGCATACTGGATGTTTTTCCCTTTTCACACCATTCTTTGTAAACTCTAGAAATGGTTGTGCGTGAAAATCCCAGTAACTGAGCAGATTGTGAAATACTCAGACCGGCCCGTCTGGCACCAACAACCATGCCACGCTCAAAATTGCTTAAATCACCTTTCTTTCCCATTCTGACATTCAGTTTGGAGTTCAGGAGATTGTCTTGACCAGGACCACACCCCTAAATGCATTGAAGCAACTGCCATGTGATTGGTTGATTAGATAATTGCATTAATTAAATTGAACAGGTGTTCCTAATAATCCTTTAGGTGAGTGTATATACAGTCATGTGAAAATGTTAGGGCACCCTATTGAATTCCATGGTTTTCTGTTTCAGGACATAATAAAAAAATCATCTGGTTCTTGGCAGGTCCTAATTTGGTAAATAAAATGTCAGATAAACAACAACACATGACATATCACACTGTCATTATTTATTTAGCAAAAATAAAGCCATGGGTGACAAAGTTAGGACACCCTTACAGTTAACATAGGAATTAAGAAGGTAAGTAACGGTCAGGCATTACTAATCAAATACCTTTGATTAAGTGATCATCAGCAAGTGTGATCACCTCTATAAAAGCTGAAGTTTTGGCAGTTTGCTGGTCTGGAGCATTCAGCAACACAATGCCAAAGAGGAAAGACATCAGCAATGGTCTTAGAGAAGCAACTGTTGCTGCCATCAATCTGAGAAGGGATACAAGGCTATTTCCAAACAATCTGAAGTCTGAAGAATGGCTGAAAAACACAAGAATGAAGGTGTTGCAATGTTGCAATAAGAGCTGTGCATAAACAAATGCCCACAAACTGAAGCAACGTTGAACCAAAGTTCCCCCAGAATGATGTGAGAGACTGATAAATCATGCAAATGATTACTTTAAATTATTGCTGCTAAAAGTGGATCTACAGGCAATTGAATGACAGAGTGTCCTAATTTGGTCACCCATGGTTTTTCTATCTTGACTTTATTTTTGCTAAATAAATAATGACACGTGGTGTTTTTCATCTGAGGTTTTATTTTCTAAATTTTAAGACCTGCCAAGCACTATATGATTTTTTATTCTGTCCTGATACAGAAAACCATGGAATTCAATAGAGTGTCCTAACATTTTCACATGACTGTACATAGAAAAAAAAATCCCTCAGGTTTTGAATGTAGTAACTGTGTTTCAATCCAACAGTGTTTCACTGGGGAAAAGTATCATTTTTGTGTGAACTTTATGATGCATATGTATATTTTGTATGAGCTTTTGATATTGCAGTAATATTAATGTCAGGTCGGAGCACTAGAGGGCGCTGCTGATATATGACACGCTTTACAGCACCAACAGACTGAATGTTGTAGTTTATGATTGTAGTTTCCCTTAAATGTGAGAAATTAGACTAGTGGGATCATCAGAATCATTACATTGTGGTGCATATTGTAATTTTGACAGTGATGAGATCAGAAGAGACATAAATAACCATGAATTAATCATCATCATATATGATCAAAAGGCATTTATGTAAAAATCACAACCTGGTTAGTCCTTATTGGGCAAATATTTTATTTTACAATTATATATAGACAAATATAACATTGCCTGTACAATATTACACAATCAGATTTTCAATATTATTAACAGTCACAAAAATGTCCTGAAAAGCCTATTTGATTGAGGTGGTTATTATTAGTGTGAACTAAATTAATGCAACGGTCTTAAAAAAAATAGACAAACCAGACCTTCATTAACAGTTTAATTTACATTTACAAAAATCACAGTTAATAAAATGTCTACAGACTTCATTGCTAAAAACTAAAGAACATTCATGAAAGACCTGATCGTTCCAACATCAGACCAAAGGAGGCACTCGAAGTTCATCGTGATTCCCTGCAAAACATCACGTTCTGCCTCAGTGTTTCTGCCTGGTTTCCTGTCTAAACGTGAAACATAAAATGCATGAAAACTACTGAGGAAGAACATCATGTTTTGCAGTGTAAGAGCTGGTCATGTACACACGTATGCAAATGCGCACACATGAGGTACTGTACGCGCTGTAGAAGGAAATAAGTTACTGTAGTGAGTTGAATATCATTGAAGTGCTCTGATGAGACATCTAGAGAAGCTTATGAGTGTGTGGTCAGTCGTGGCGCTGAAGCTCACGGGCCGGATGTTCTGGGTTTGAAGAGTCCCGTCTTCCTGAGGTGTCTCACGATCAGCGGCACAGACACCAGCGTGATGCTGATGCGCAGCGGCGCGAAGAGCTTGTGCACGGCGTACGCCAGAACAAACGTGCTCGTGCCGGCGGCCAGCTTCGACTGAACCACCGACTCGCTGAAGCCCAGCCTGCACAGCAGAGCCGCCACGTCTAACCCGCTGAGAACACACAGACACAACGTATCAGAAGCAGAAACAGCTGCAGTCATTCATCAGTCATTAGGACCAATTCATCAATACTTGGGTCACGTTTTCAAAACTCTTCACAGTGATCACAGCATCAGCCTGTGGGATAAATGCATTCAACAACGACTTCCTTTAAACACATGAATTCAAAACACTAAAAACTACTGATACAAAAATACTTAATACCAAAACATACTAATACAAAATACTAAAAAACACTCAAATACTAAAAAAAAAAAAAAAATACTGATACAAAAATACTGATAAAATACAAAAAAACACAAAATACAAAATATTCAAAAACAGAAAAAATACTGATACAAAACTAAAAATAAACAAATACTTAAAAAAACACTAGAAATACTGATACAAAATATTAAAACATAAAATAAAAAAATACTCAACAAACTGATACAAAAATACTAAAAAACACTGATATAAAACAATAAAAACTACCAATACAAAAATACTTAATACCAAAAACATATTAATACAAAATACTAAAAAAACACTGGAAAAAAACCCTCAAAATACTAGAAATACTGATACAAAATACTAAAACACAAAATAGAAAATACTGACAAAACTCAAAAAATACTGATACAAAGCACTAAAAACACTGATACAAAAGACAATAGTGCTACAAAATACTAAAAACAACCCTCTACAACATGCAACCAAATATGTCTTTAATTAGCCAGTGGCTAGTAAACTGCACAATTGCCTGTGATTGAGTTAGAGGCAAAAAATAAGTTTAGGGCAGATATGATTGAATTGCCTGCTGAGCGTTACACACCGTTGTTTGGCTGAGAGCGTCCTGTTGCTTTCTCTCACACTCACACACTCAACGTGAGAGAAAGAGAGAGGCTTTTATCTGACCCAGTCCTGATCTGACCCAGTCCTGATCTGACCCGTGCTGATCTGACCCGTGCTGACCAGTGCTGATCTGACCCGTGCTGATCTGACCAGTCCTGATCTGACCAGTGCTGATCTGACCAGTGCTGATCTGACCCGTGCTGATCTGACCAGTGCTGATCTGACCAGTGCTGATCTGACCAGTCCTGATCTGACCAGTCCTGATCTGACCCGTGCTGATCTGACCAGTCCTGATCTGACCCGTGCTGATCTGACCAGTGCTGATCTGACCAGTGCTGATCTGACCAGTGCTGATCTGACCCGTGCTGATCTGACCAGTGCTGATCTGACCAGTGCTGATCTGACCAGTGCTGATCTGACCAGTGCTGATCTGACCCAGTCCTGATCTGACCCGTGCTGATCTGACCCGTGCTGATCTGACCCGTCCTGATCTGACCAGTGCTGATCTGACCAGTGCTGATCTGACCCAGTCCTGATCTGACCCGTGCTGATCTGACCAGTGCTGATCTGACCAGTCCTGATCTGACCAGTGCTGATCTGACCAGTGCTGATCTGACCCGTGCTGATCTGACCCGTGCTGATCTGACCAGTCCTGATCTGACCCGTGCTGATCTGACCCGTGCTGATCTGACCAGTGCTGATCTGACCAGTGCTGATCTGACCCGTGCTGATCTGACCCGTGCTGATCTGACCAGTGCTGATCTGACCCGTGCTGATCTGACCAGTGCTGATCTGACCAGTGCTGATCTGACCAGTGCTGATCTGACCAGTGCTGATCTGACCCGTGCTGATCTGACCCGTGCTGATCTGACCAGTCCTGATCTGACCAGTGCTGATCTGACCAGTGCTGATCTGACCAGTGCTGATCTGACCCAGTCCTGATCTGACCCGTGCTGATCTGACCAGTGCTGATCTGACCAGTCCTGATCTGACCAGTGCTGATCTGACCCGTGCTGATCTGACCAGTCCTGATCTGACCCGTGCTGATCTGACCCGTGCTGATCTGACCAGTGCTGATCTGACCAGTGCTGATCTGACCCGTGCTGATCTGACCCGTGCTGATCTGACCAGTGCTGATCTGACCAGTGCTGCATCGTCATCAAAGTTCATCATTTGCACGTTTTTAATCAAAAATATCAAAATATTTTATCAAAAATACTGATACAAAATCCAAAAAAAAACTTAAAATACTGATACAAAATCCAAAAAAAAATACTTAAAATGCTGATACAAAATTTAAAAAAAATACTTAAAATACTGATACAAAATCCCCCCAAAAAAACTTAAAATACTGATACAAAATAAAAAATAAAAAAACTTAAAATACTGATACAAAATCCAAAAAAAAAAATACTTAAAATACTGATACAAAATCCAAAAAAAATACTTAAAATACTGATACAAAATAAAATAAAAATACTTAAAATACTGATACAAAATAAATAAAAAATACTGATACAAAATCCAAAAACAAATACTTAAAATACTGATACAAAATCCAAAAACAAAAAATACTTAAAATATTGATACAAAATCCAAAAAAAATACTTAAAATACTGACACAAAATAAATAAAAAATACTTAAAATACTGATACAAAATCAAAAAAAAAAATACTTAAAATACTGATACAAAATCCAAAAAAAAATACTTAAAATACTGATACAAAATCCCCCAAAAAAATACTTAAAATGCTGATACAAAATCAAAAAAAAAAATACTTAAAATACTGATACAAAATGTAAAAAAAATACTTAAAATACTGATACAAAATCCAAAAAAAATACTTAAAATACTGATACAAAATAAAAAAAAAATACTTAAAATACTGATACAAAATAAATAAAAAATACTTAAAATGCTGATACAAAATAAAATAAAAAAAAAACACTTAAAATACTGATACAAAAAAAATAAAAAAAAATACTTAAAATACAAAATAAAAAAAAATACTTAAAATACTGATACAAAACCCCCAAAAAATACTTAAAATACTGATACAAAATCCAAAAAAAATACTTAAAATACTGATACAAAATCCCAAAAAATTACTTAAAATACTGTTACAAAATCAAAAAAAAAATACTTAAAATACTGATACAAAATCCCCCCCCAAAAAAAACTTAAAATACTGATACAAAATAAAAATAAAAAATACTTAAAATACTGATACAAAATCCCAAAAAAAATACTTAAAATACTGACACAAAATCCCCAAAAATTACTTAAAATACTGTCACAAAATCCCCAAAAAATACTTAAAATACTGATACAAAATCCCCCCAAAAAATTACTTAAAATACTGATACAAAATCCCAAAAAATTATTTAAAATACTGACACAAAATCCAAAAAAAATACTTAAAATACTGACACAAAATCCCAAAACATTACTTAAAATACTGATACAAAATCAAAAAAAAAATACTTAAAATACTGATACAAAATCCCCAAAAAAATACTTAAAATACTGATACAAAATCAAAAAAAACTTAAAATACTGATACAAAATCCCCAAAAAAAATACTTAAAATACTGATACAAAATCAAAAAAAACTTAAAATACTGATACAAAATCCCAAAAAAAAATACTTAAAATACTGACACAAAATCCCCAAAAATACTTAAAATACTGATACAAAATCTCCAAAAAATACTTAAAATACTGACACAAAATCCCAAAACATTACTTAAAATACTGATACAAAATCCAAAAAAAATACTTAAAATACTGATACAAAACACTAAACAAACACTGTTACAAAATAAATAAATACAAAAAAAATACAAATGCAAAATATTGAAATACTACGGAGCCCCGCACATGACATGCAGGAAAAAATGTAGGCTAAATCGTGCGCACAATTTACTTTTTTCATGCACGTCATGTGCAGGGCTCCGTAAAATACTGATACAAAATAATAAATAGAATTAATATCTATTAATAAAAGTGCTGTTAAGGTTAAACATGAGCAAACACTGGCAGAATTATTCAATATATCGCATAATGTCAGGTCAAATTTATTGGTATAGGTTTTATCACAGCACACGTTGTTTCAAAGAAGCTTTACAGAAAATCATGATGATAATGCTTAAAATATCTTAATATCTTCATGCCTCATAGTTGCATTTCTCAGATTAGAGCTGGACGATTATATAGTTGCATTCTGAGACAATACAAACAATCCAGCAGTTGATATATAAATGAAAAAAAACATTTATATTACTGTCAACCTACAAGTGGTTTATTGCTTTTAATAAGCACAATGACACCAAAGTGCAATAAATAATTACATTAATAAGAATCGTTGCAATAAACAAT